>VZTR01022006.1:333383-358311 GCA_013400775.1 Chaetops frenatus | reverse complement strand
TCCCCCCTCCCTGTCCCCCCAGGGCCGCCTGTCAGCGCCGCAGGGCTGCCGTGCGCTGCCCGCTTTATTGCAGAACCAGTACAATTGACTGCGGCGTGTGCCTGTGTGGTCTGCCGCCGAGCCCCAGCTCGAGATAACCCGCGCAGAGGGAGTCCCAGGCTGCGCTTTAAATCTCCCCGGCCTTTGCCAGCCCTCCCCGAGTGCTCGAGCCGCTGTGCCAGGGCCAACATCTCCGCTCTGCTCCAGCCCGGGGAGCCCGGCAGGCACCCCGCTGGAGACAGCCAGCGCAGCACGGCGGTGACGGCATTCACATCCCGCTGGAAATCAATTGCTGCTCCCTGGCAGCTCTATTTCCACGCCCGCGTGTTATTCTTTCGCTCAGTCATGGGGAGAATTATTCTGTTTTCCTTCAGCAGTTTTGGTTCTTTTTCCTCTTCCTTTTTCTTTCTTCCTTTCTTTCTCAGGGCGTAGGATGGGGTCAGAGTGAATATTCATTTCCACTGTTACAGCTCATTGAGAACAATAAGGGCAGTAAACAGAGGGCAGCATTGCTCAGGAATGTGAAGCATTTGCCTGCGGTTTAAAATTACTAATTTTTTTACAGGCAAGAATATGTATATAATTTTTTTTTAACAGACCTTTAAGGGCAGGCCAAATTCTCCTTTCCCACGTCTCAGGATCTCCCAGATCTTCCCCCTCACCGGGTTTGTTGCAGACTGGCACTAAGAGAGAGAGGTAATGGAAGGCTGCATGAGCCAGAGGTCCCAGGGCAGCCTGGCCCTGGAGCAGGAGTGGAGGGGAGAGACACAAACTCACCATTTGAAGCTGCAGAAGTCCCACCTGGTACCTGAAGATTTTGAGCATTGACACCAAACAGAAGTGCTGTTTGCCTGTGCAGAAATGAAAATGAAATATGTCTGGTGGTGGCACCTGGGAGTGGATGCCACCCTGGCCATCACTGGTGGGGGGCTGAGCTCTGGGCAGGGGAGATCACAGCACACACGTGCCCTTCCCTGGGTGCTGCAGGGCAAAGCCGGGCAGTGCCCACACAGGGACCTCATGCTGCTCTCAGGGCTGCTGTGCCCATCAGGAGCAAGGGCAGGGGACAGCAGGGCCACGGCTGCTGCGAGGGAGCGGGGATGCCCCGAGATGCCCCAGGACAGCCACGGGCAGCTGCTCCTCTACCTGCTACCTAGCACTTCCCCAGCCAGCTGGGACAATTCCTACCTCCAGGAGTGCAGCAGGCGCTGAGAAGAGCTGTGTTCCCCCACTGCCCCCAGCGCAGAGCTGCTCCCCGCCATCCCCAGTGCCATTCCATCCCCTCTGCCTCACCACCTCACAGCCCTACAGCTGCTCTGGGAAAAACAAAGGGAAGGGATGTCTCCACTTTCCACCCTCAGGGGGATCATCGCACCTGACAGGACCCAGTTTTAGAGCTGCTCAGCTGCCCGGAGCCATGGGTGATGTGAAGGCACGTGTGCTCCTGCTCAGCAACACCAGTCCCCACATCTCAGCCAACTCCTCCCCTCAGAGGGGGCAGAAGGACCAGGAGAGTCAGCTGAGGACATTTGGACTCACAGCTTCACTTCCGAATGAAACGGAGGGGGGAAACATTGTTTTATTGAGAGCAATTTCTTTCATAGCCCGGCCCCAGCAGACACCCGAGCATCCTGTGCCAGGCTGATTAGCCCCAGATCCATACACGCCAGGGGTGTGGGGATGGCTGCCTCCCACTCCCCGCTCCCGCAGCCCCGCAGCCCCGGGGCTGCCCCCTGCCAGCCTTCCACTCCACATTCCCAAAGACATTCAGGCTCCACCCACAGGGAGCAGCTGCGGTTCCCCTCATCTGGATCCTCTTTGCAGAGCCAGCTCCCAAACATCTTGCTGCTCACCCAGAGGCTGAATGGAAACATTCGGGTCCTTTCTCTTTGCTTGCCTTTTCCTCTTTGTGGCCACAATAGCCCCTCTGTGCCTTCTGCTGTGGCATCAGGACTCACCCTGGTCTTCTCTACCCTGTGGGACATCAGGCAAAGGCCATTGCAGATCCTAAACTGGACCCCACAACAGGATCAGCCCAGGCTAAGGGGTGGATATCAAGTCCCCTGGTTGATGCAGTTTGCTTCCACAGGCCTTTTACAGCAGCTGAACAACTTGAAGAGTCACAAAGCATGAAGGATTATATCAAAAAGTCCATAAATCAAGTAAAAAATACACAGACATAAAGCTGGGAAGACATTTGCTTTTTATTGTCTCTTCGGACAGGCTTAGCATTTAAAGGTTTTTATCTCCTTCTTGTGGCTTTTCAGTTGGGCTCCAAGCCAATAGGCACCTCTTGTCCTTATCCTGCATTAAATTACACCACGGGGACAGGAGCCTGGGGAGCAGATTGCCCAGAAGATGCAGCCAATGCATCCATGCCTGCTGCCAGGCAGACTCACCTTGCCTGAGCTCTCCTCCCAGGGCTTGTGGCAGCTCTCCTGCGCTGACAGCCTCAGCCTATTGTCCAGCCTCAGCTGGAGGGAGGAACTGCTCTATCCACAACCTAGGTGATGCTTTGGAACCAGCCAAGGGGACTGCAACCCGTCTGGAATTAGTCTGGAATTAGTCTGGACCAGACCCATGTCCACGAAAAGCCTGCATCACAGTGCTCAGATGATGGAGAGAAGTCCCAAAACCTCAAGGACTTGTGCAAACTGCTGGGGAAATCCCATCTTTCTTCCTAGCAGACAGTGCAGAGGCACCCAGCTGATGGGCTGGGAGCCCCAAACACCCCCAGGGCTCCTGACCACGAGGTAAGGTCAGGAGGGGGAAAGCTGCCAGAATGAAGGAGTGGAGTTATTACAGGAGAATCCCAGGGAAAACGCTGCCTTGGCCAAAACATCCCCCCCAAGCCAGCCGAGAGGCAAGACCTCATGGTGAGCTCACAGCAGAGGGGAGGACTGTGATGGAGGGGCTGCACAGCCCCCCCAGCCCGGCACACAGGCCCCTCAGCAGTGTGACTGGCCCAGCTGTGGTGACCCACAGTTTCAGGACAGGCTGTTCGTGCTACAGAGCTGGGTTTGCTTAATAGCAGGCATTGAATTGAATGTGCTTTTAGCATGGCTCCCTGCTGACACCAGACATTGGCTGTGTGATGAAAGACCTCTGCTCCCCCAGGCCAGCACCCCATGACTTTCTTCTCCAGACCTTCCCCTGGAAAAGCCACTGTCTCCCACAGAAGTTCCTGGGGAGTATCAGGGCACAGGAAGGGTGAAGGTGGCCACTGGACCCCCATCCCACCCACCCCTGCGAGAGCTCTCCCAAAACAGGGTCGTGGTCCCCAGGGGGTCACAGGACCATGGAAGTGCTCACGAGTGAGGAGCCAGGAGTCACCGTGCCAGGAGTGAGGCTGTGGATGCTTGGTGGGCTGTGTCCAGCAGATGCCTGCTCCTGCATCCCCTGGGGCCAGGCTGGCTGGGGGATGGACAGGGACCTCTGCATCTGCTGGTGGCTGCTCCCCAAGAGCCACAGGTGGCTGCACCCTGCCACCTCTGCTCCCGCAGCTCTCCGTCACCTGGGGTCTCTCCCGTCATACCTGAGAGCCCTGAGAATGGGCTCTTGGTGGACCAAGCCTCCTTCTTCTGCAGAACCCACATCTCCCAAGGGCCAAAGAGACAAAAACATGTGGCCAAAACCCCTGTCCCTGCCATATTCAGCCTTCTTTCCCCAGTCCCAGTGCTTGGCAGTAACTGGGCACCCTGGTTTTCCCCCACCATGGGTCTGCAACCTCTGCTGAAGCTTGAAGGGTGCTGGGGCTGCGAGACACTCACATAGATGCCCAAGCAGGATTTTTTCTTCCTAAATCTTGTCCTGTGCTTGTAGCAGCAGGTCACATGTGGGCGGGGGTGTAGGGATCAAGGCATGGCTGTGGGCAGTAGGTCAGGAGGGGAGCTCCCAGTGGCTCCCAGCTGAGCTCCCAGAGCAAGGACTACAGGGTCAAATGGAAGAACAAGCCTCAGCACCCTGTTGAAACCAAACATCTGGCTGGACATCAGCTGGAGGGACATCCCTGGGCTGGCAAGGAGATGCTGCACTGGGGACACAGAGAGAGGAGCAAGGGGAATGGATATGGCACACAGAGGGTTAAAGGCGTCCTTCCCACCCAGCCCATGCTGTGTGCCAATACTCCCAGCCATGTGTTTGAAATCCTTTCTGCTATCTCCTGAAAATATTTACAGTACATGCAGATAAATTAGCTGTAGTGCTTATTACGTCTCCCTGGAAATATATACAGCAGTTAAAGATGTTTAAAAAAAATAGTGGAAAGCTGTCTCTTTACTATATCTGGAAGATATTTCACAGTGCAGGGAATTTACAGGGCTGGGTGGTGGGGAAAGTGCATTTATTTTCACTCGAGTAGAGAAAGTTAAAGGACCCTTCACTGGAGTTTATTTTCATCTCTGCTTGTGAGACAAGGAGCCAAGGCTGGCTCCGGAGCGAGCCAGCACAGCGAGGCAGGGGCTCAGGGCAGGTTGAGGCAGAGTGGGGATGGTGAGCAGGAGCCTGGTGGCACCACGAGCTGCCTGCCACACGTGGATGAGGCCCAGCTGCCACAGGGCACACTGCCTGCCAGAGCTGCAGCTCTGCCTCCAGAGAAAACAGGTGACACGGAGGTTGGGGACACCAGCGCCAGGTACCCATGGAGGTTCAGAGGATGGGACACCTCTGCCAGTCCAGGCTGCCTGGCCCAGGGTAGAAGGCTCTCCTCCTACCAGGGGGACCTTAGCCACTCTCACTCCTCACAGACCTTCTTCCACAAAAGATGTGCTTGTCCCCTTGCCCCAGGCAGGCATTTCTGAGGGCACTGGAATTGTCCAGAGCCCCCACAGTGCCACCAGCAGAGCAACATCATCCCCACACACATCTCCTCTGCTAAACCAGCCTGAGAACCTCCTCCCATTCCCAGTGCCAGCCCAAGTCAAGCAGCTCTGCCAGGACAAGGTGATGGGGCATCATCACATCCACTGGTTGCTTTGTGAGTTCTTGTCCAAAGAAGGAAAGTCACAACTGGAAACGTCTCCATGCACAACTTCCTTAATAGCTTCCAGGTGAAAAACAAGGTGGTCTTTAAACCCACAGCAGAGGCACCCACCTCATCTTCAGCCTTCAAGGCTGACTCTCCTCAAATGTCCTCTGCAGAAACTCCCAGATCTTCACACTGGGGTGAAAAAACTGTGGTAGAACATCACTCCTCTGTCAGCTCCTGTAGCTGATCCAATGGTGTCGTGTCCAGTGGAAGTTCACCGATGAAATCCTTCTCCCCCTGTCTTTCCTGGCTTCTCCCTTGGCTGAGGTTTCTCATGGTGAAGACACCTGCCAGCTCAGAGTCAAAGACCAAGGTCCTCAGAGGCGGTGGCTGGCTCTTGGTCCCTGACCCAACGTGAGATGACAATGTCTCCTGGGCCGCTGGCACCGAGATCTGGAACCAAGCTGCTGTCCCTGATGTACAAGTCTTTGAGAAGCCATTTGCTAATTCCCCTGAGTCACCCACTCCCTCTGGCTGTTTTGAAATTCATATCTAATGAGTGGTTTGGGTGAAGGAATTCTGCAAAGATGCAAACAACTCCTTTGCCAAAATAAATGGAGCCAGAGCTGGGCTTATAAACATATAAATCATTTCTAGTTTTTAGCTTGCAAACAATATACTTATTTCTTGGTACAGATTTGGGGGAGAGCAGGAGGAGCAGGGTGGAGAGGAAGCCAACTGAAGTTGCCCCCTAAGGGCAGCCCACACGTTCCTCAGGGCATAGCATGGGGCACCAGCCACCATCCAGAAAGCCTCCAGGAGAAAGGAGCTCCAGAAAGTCCTCCAGAAAGTCTCCTGGAAGGAGGAAAATTGAGCTTTCCACCAGCTTTTTTGGGTTCCTTGCTCCTCAAACAATCATCTGCAGTAAATTAACTCAACCAATTCTTAATTTTCTCTCCAAGTGTGGGATGACATGTCCTGGGCCAGGCAGGGAGGAGAAACATCCTTGGGGCTGCAGAACATTGCACAGGGGAGAGTGTGGTCACACTGCACAGGGCTGGCTAAACGTGCCTGCTCTTCTCTGCTTCACACAGGATTGCTGCAGGACAGGAGAAAAACTGTGCCAAAACCAGCTGGGCAGAGCATGGCCCTGGCATGGCCTGCAGAAGATGGAGCTCACCGGGTTGCACCTCCCTCTCCCTTTCCTCTGGCCCCCATGGCACTGGTGGGGACACAGGTGGCCCTCTGCCTTGGCAGCTATTTGCCCAGCAGCTGGGAGGTGGCAAACCTGTGCCCTGGGATGGGAGCTGCCCCTGTGGGAGAGGTTTGCACCGAGCTCATGGTAATCACATTTTTTCCCAAATAAAGTGTTCTAGCATGGTCAAATTTGAGCATATTCCAGGGACACAAGATGAAGCTCAGCCTCTCCTCCCTCTCTAAGTGCCAACTTGCTTCAAAGGTAGAATTTTTAAATGAGAACAAATCCTTTATTTTTTTTTTTCCTTTTCCCCATTCTTGGAAAGAGCTCTGGTCTCCAGCTGAAATTTTCCCCAAAAATTTAACTGGAGGCTGCAATCCGCCCTACACAAAATTGCCACCCACTCTGGGATGATTTGGCAAAGCTGGCAGCAGCTGCAGGCAAGGTTTTTCAGCAGGAAGCACTGAATATCCTAAAAATTCAGGGCCACCTCCAGCTCCCCACCCTGAGCACATGGAGTCCGTCTGCAGCACACTGGGAGTGCAGTCACTTTATTTATAGGACCCCTAAATATGTGCCTGGGTCTTGCAGGGGCTCTTTCCCCTGTGTTTTTCCCAAGCCTGGAAGCCAGGCAGATCTCCAAAGCCGTTCCTCACTTTCACAGCAGATAAGCTAATTGTCGGATGTGCCCTTTGAGATAAGCAGAGCCGGGGTTTATGGGGGAACATGTGTTCTTGGGAAAGCTGTCACCCAGCTGCAGTGCAGGTGATAACCCAGGGTCGGGCAGGCTCCCTCCCCAGGGAATCAGAGTGTTCCTCAGCCACAGAGGCTCAGGGGCAGTTGCCTTGGGCCACAGTGATGTGGTTTTTGGGGACTCCTCTCCTGCTTCGCTGCTTCATCGTTGCTGAGCAGGGAAACTCTGCAGTGCAGAGCACAATCAAGTCCTCACAGAGAGAGACCCAGCTCTTCAGATGTTATGCAGTTCAGCCAAAAGTTTAATGTTATTGAAAACCACAAAAAAAAAAAAAAAAAAAAAAAAAAAAAAAAAAAAATCACAGTGAGGTCAGGCCAGGCTGCTGGTGATGGGGAGGATTCCCTGGCAGCACTGGTGAGTGCTGAGTCCCTGCTGGAAGCATGAATGGAAGCAAGAGGGTATCTCCCTCCAGTCCCTGAACACTCACCTGACTCCATCACTGTGGCACTGGTGTGGCACTGCTCAGCACTGGGGGAAGCTGAGGCACAGGAGCTGAGGCTCAGTCCAGAAAGAGCTGAGCAGTAGGAAGCTGCAGGTGACCCTGCAGACTGTGGGCTCTCCTCTAGCCAAAAACCTCCAGAGGGGACCTTCCAATCACACAGCCTCCAGACCAGGTCTGGGGCCAGATTTCCAAAATTTCACAGGAATGTTAAGGCCAGGGACCCCTTAGAGGCCCTTTCCCCTCTCCTAGCCTGCCTGGGAGCAGCCAGATCCTCAGGTCTCAGCTGATGGGGGTGGCAGAAGCTGCTGTGGCACAGCAGGGCTTGCTCCCACCTGAGCCATGTGCCAGCAATGCTGTGCTGGAAGCCTGTGCTGCCCAAGCCACTTCCACGAAAATCTCTCACCCACAGTGTTCCCTGCCATGGGGAGAGAGCTGCTGTGCTCCTCCAGGGCCACAGTGAAAGGCTGATGTCAGGAGGGAAAGGTGCAAGGGGGTTGTGAGCCAGCATGTCCCCAGTCCCAGAGTGCTTGGAGGGTGTGTGGGAGCAGACCTGCTGCTCTGCCCCTCAGGGAGACTGACCCTGCTCCAGTACCAGCCCTGCTGCCCTGACCAGCGACCAGGAGCTCCCAGCCTGACTGTGAGGGAGTCACTGGGAATGGTCCAACCAGCATGGCTCCCAGAACTGGGGATGCTCCATCCAGACCAGCTCCCAGCACTGGGGATGCTCCATCTGGTCCAGTTCACAGCACGGGGGATGCTCTGGTCAGCCCAGCTCCCAGTGCTAGGGATGTTCCACCCAGCCCAGCTCCCAGTGCCACCACCCACAGCTGCACCTGCAGGACCTGCCTTGTGATCCCACCGTGCCCCTACTCGGAGCTGCAGCCAGGCCACCCTCCCTCTCCCCCCCGCGGGGGAGTCACCCTCTCTCCACTGTCCCCTCCCTCCCTCCCTCCCTCGAGCAGCCATCACTCACCAGGCTTTGATTACGGCCACAAAGGAGCCTTGGAGGAGCCACGGGAAGCTGGAGGGAGGCAGGCAGATGATGAAAGAGCTGTCAAATGGGATTAAACAGTAACCGTCTCCTACACTGCTGGGCAGCAGGAAGGGGGACAGATTGTACCGGATTGTCATGCAGGAGCCCTCCCGCTGCCAGAGCCTGCCAGCACCGTCCCCATGGGCTGCAGCTGCCGGGCCTGCCAGGGGACAGAGGGACAGAGGGGCAGGCAGCCCTGGCAATGCCCCACAGACAGCACCCACACCCACAGTGACACCCCTGAGCCCCGGGGGACACCCCCCACTCCGTGCTCTCTCGTGGGCTAAGGAAGCCACACTTGCAGCTCCCAGGCACTGAGAGCTTTGGATGGAGGCTCTGCCCACCCCTAGCCTGCAGCTGGTGATGTTCCTCTGTCCTCACCAGCATCTGTTGCTGACAGCAGGGCCCTGGTCTCTCCTGCCAGCCAGTCCTCCAGGGCAGATGGTCTGGCAGGTGACACCTCACTTGAAGTGTCCTTCTTGCCTGCCCTTGGGTAGAAACTCCCTTTTTCTTTGCTTGGCCTTCGGGCAGAGGATCCCAGAGGTGGGGAAGGTAGGCAGAGGCTTTCTCCCAGTACAGGCACACACCAGAGCTGTCCAGAGAGTTTCTGCAGCTCCACAGTGTCACAGGTGACGCTCATCCCACCGTGCAGAGCCCTGGGGCAGGTGGGCACTGGGAATTCTGACCACCTGTGCACCCTCCTGCCAAGCCTGAGCAGCTCAGCAAGCAGTTCATGGGGTTCCACAATCTCTGGAACTGTCCAGTGCATGGCACAGACATCTCCTGGCCTTCCCAGGTGTGTGTGGCACCAGGATCTCAGCACCTGGTTGATGAAACACCAGGGTGCTGGCAGGGCTCCCGGAATGCTGAGCCACATTGCTGGCCATGTCTTGGTACTCCCACCACTCTGTTCTCTGCTGCTGCTCTGGTTCTGCCTTCACCCTGGGACCGAGTGGCACACGTGGGTTTGGGGTGCTGGAAGCCCAGTGTGGATGCTGCTGTCCAAGATCCCAAAAAGCCGCTCATTCTGGATCTAAAGACCAGCATTGCTGGAGCTGTCCAGGTATGGGAACAGGTCAGGGGTCCAGCAAACCCCTCCCCACCAAAACCGGGGCTTGCCCTGGCCTGGACAAGTATCTTCTTCTTCCTTCTGCATCTCCCAACTTTTGGGTGCTCCAGCATCACTGGGGCTGTGGGTGAGACAGCAGGGTTGGCCTTTCCCTCCTGTGCATGGAGCCCATTCTGGATGTGCTGGGCTGGGCACTGCAAGGCTGGCCCCCACAGGCAAGGGACAGGCAGGGGGACAGGCAGGGGCCCCCATCCTCAGCTTTCCAAGGCAGCACAGCCCTTGGGATCCCCCATCGCCCCGCCGCCTCCCCACCCCAGCTCCGTGAGGGAGCCCCACCCCTTCCAGCCCCCTGCGAGCACCAAGTCCTCACCACCCACCCTGCCAGCGACAGCTCCAGTTTCTCACAGCACCCTCCTTTCTGAGCCATTCGTCACGGCCCTCGGCACAAAAGCCAGGGAGAGAAAGAGACAAGGAGTAGGAAAAGGAAGGAAGATTAAAAAAAAAAAAAAAAAATTAGAGAAAGGGAGCAAGAAGGAAAGAAAGAGGGAGGACAAGGCATGAAAAGAGCCAGGTCTGTCGCCGAGAGGGGAGGAGGGGAAATTATGAAATAAATGAAGCACCTCAGCAGTTCAGGGGACACTGGAAGACAGCCCGACCGCGGCTGAATTTTAAATGCCTGCCGCACAATCGGTCCCATTTTGCGAAGAGAGGAAGCTGTGTCCAAAGACCCTCATGTTTATTCATGAGAAGCCTCGCTGGCCCCTCCCACCCTATTGTCTGGGGGTATTTATTTGGGGGCATCTGTCTGGCCCGATGAATGGCAGAGGGGTAATAAATGGGCTGGTGGGGCCAGGGAGGGGACCCGGCGCAGCCGAGCCGGGCAGTGGGCTGCCCTGCCTCCCCAGCCCCTTCCCACTCCTCCTCGCAGCCACCTGGGGGGTGTTCCCACCCCCCGTGCTGTCCCCAGCCCCCAGGGACAGGCAGGCATGGCTCACGAAAAGGAGGCTCTGATTCATCCGCAAAGAAGGGCAGGACGGTGAGGAGACCTGAATCCTGCATCTGCAGGGCCAGACCACCCTCTCCCACCTCTCCTGCTGGCAAGGAGCAGCTTCCTCTGGTGGAAACTCCTCATCCTCCCATGGTGGGGCACCTTCCTCATGGGGAGCAAGGAGGTACTCAGCATCCAAACTCACTTCGGTCGTGTCAAGGTGCTCAGAATCAAGACTCTGGGGTGTCCTGGGCATGTGGGGGCCCCCAGGGCACAGCAGGTGCTGCCAGCCTGGCTCTCTAGGAAGCACATCACACCAGAGGAACCCTGCAGCTCTCCTGCCAGTGGGGCCAGTAAAGTGTAGGGGCAGAGCAGCTTGGCTTTATCCATCCCAGCCTTTCCTTCCCCCTTGTGCTGAGGGAGCTGTGTCCATCCTGACCTTCACCCATGTGGGACGCAGGAGTGACACTCATTTGCAAAGTCATCACAAGATCACCCATCTGGAAGCTGGAGCTCATCAAATTCGACCTTGAAATAGATGCTCCAGCCTGGCAGCTGCCAAGGAGAGGAGCAAGGATAAGAGGGGATAGCACAAGAGACAGTGCATGCTATCACCCAGATGCTGGCAGAGGGGACAGCAATGCCAGGAGCAGACTAGGCCACCTCCACCTCAACAGCAAGAGCCCACAGGGGTTGTCCTGCCCAGGCACTCAATGATGGTTAGGAGATGACCAGGGACAGTCAGCCTGGCTGGTAGCTCAAGGAGCAGATGTTGTCATCAGCAGGGGAGCACAGACCCCTCCCCACATGGGCCAGGAGCCAGGGCGATGGTGCAGCTTCCCACCAGCACCCACAGGCTCTGCTGGGACAGGGAGGCAGCCAGAGAACAGGCTCCCACACCCTCCTGCCACTCAAAACACAGGTATCCTCAGTCCTGTGTGGGAGCCAGCACTGCGTGGGCCACAGACACACTCCAAGAGTGGGAGGAAGGCACTGGAGCCATGCCTGCCTCCATCCTCAGCAGTTTGCTTGCCAGCTCTACCCAGGGAAGTATTTTTGGAAGAGCATTGAGTCATTGGCACAGGAGTCGCCTTGCAGCCATGTTAAGCCCCAGCACAGCTGCCAGCTGCACTTCCCTGATCTCTCCCATGCTCAAACATTGGCACAAACCTCCCCTGCAGTCACAGCTTTGGATCCTGCCTCGACTCCTCCCCACATCCCAGCCCCTGGGCCAGCTTCTATCCCACCTGAGACAAAGTCTCCAGCAAATCTGGGGACTATGCAGGCTCCACACAGGTGCCTCTGGCATAAGTCCCTCTGGGACAGCCACACCAGGGAGCAGATCTCCATGAGGCCAGGTGAGGGATGTCCCCCAGCCACCAGGCTCTTGGGACAGCACTAGAGACAGACCAGCCAGTGATGCTGCTGAGGATCCTACTTCCACTAATATTATTAAACACTTGTAACCACCATTCCCAGGACTCTGCTCCTAGACCTTCATCTCCTGGTTGGGGTGACATCACACAGCCTGAGAGGAAGGGAAGGAGGAGCTGGTGGGGAAAGAAATGGGTGGGAAGACCAGCCCATACTTCAGCCCAGCAAAATCAAACACCTCTTGAGCCAAAGCGGAAACAAGGAAGTGATGTGATAAGATGAGCTGGAAGCCTTCAAAATCCCGTCTCCTCTCCATTCAGGTGCCAGCGAAGAAAAGATGGGGAAAATGACCACGGATGAGAGAAGATGGTGACCAGATAGGCTTCTCATGGTTGCGCCTGCCAGCCAGCCCACATTCCTACACCTCTGGCACAGTGTTTTCCAAGCACTCTATGTTTTGGAGACCTCACTTCCCACTAATGAGATGCTTCCTAGGTTGTAATTCAGACAAGTTGGCTTTGGTTGCGAGAAACCAGAAGGAAAATCCTCCCAGTCCTTCTGGGTGCACTAACTGGATGCGGATTGCTGGGTAAATATCTGCAGCCAAACACCCCTGCGGCCAAGGAGCAAGGAGGGAATGCTGAGCCCCGGGGGGGATGGATGGCTTCTAGCATGGGGTGAGCTTTCTGGCAGGCTTGGCTCTTCCTGACCAAGGGAGAGACCTGGGGGCACATCCCCAGCTAGCACGGGCTTCGCTGCATGGAGGTGCTGACAGGTTGGACAGCACACGTGCAGGAGGCTGGGATCCTCCCACTGCCCGTGGCTGCCAGCCCTCCCAGCCTGCCAGCCCTGTGCCCTGCAGGGTCTGGGGGTCCCTGTGCAGGAACAGTGCTCAGGTGATGCAGCCAGTGACCCACTCCTCGGGATGGAGCAGGGTGGAGGCAGGGAGAGCAGGAGGGAAGGGTCATGGGAGCAGAGTGTCACACGAGCACCACCTTGTCTGCCATGTGCTGTTTGGGCGATGGGGGGTCCCCCTAACCCTAGAGCCACTTGAGTTGGAGGGCCGCCAGCCAGATTTGGGGCACAGCCCTGTCCAGGGCCACAGCAACTGCCAGCAGCCCCTCACAGGAACCTCACTGCAAGTGACAGGGTCATCTCTGATGCTGCATGCAAGCCTTAGGGATGCCCTGTCCCCCTTCCAGGGCCATGGAATGCAGGAGAGTGTCCGAGTTGAATTCCACATGCCCCTGGGGAGAGAGAACAGCCACGAGCAGCACTGGTCCCCACTGTCACCCACCACCCTTGGGGAGCCCCACCCTGTTCTGCACTGATCCATCCATTCCTCGGCCACCCACCCATCCCACATCACTCAGGACATGCTGACGGTGGAAGAATCATCTTCCACAGCCCAGCACAAACCATGGACACTGTGCAAAGTCTGCATGCAGGGAGAGCTGTGAGCATCTCCCCGTACAGACACCAACACATGCAATAAGATCCTCGGCTGCACAAACTCTCTCCTGGGGAGATATTTAATCAGGCCAGGGAAACAGCCCCAGATGCCCAAACCTGCTAACAGACAGATGCAAACATTGAGAGAGACACCCGGAGCCCGTGACGTGTGCATACACACAGTCAGACACATCCCTACACAATACCTCATTAAACATGGGCAGTGTACAGCCCCAGATTAGGGCTGCCTGGGCTGTGGGCACCCAGCCAGTCTGGGATAAGGGTTCAGCTTCATCTTTGACAAGTCCCGAAGTCTCACAGGCTGTTCTCGTGGGATTCCAACTCCCTGGGCCGTCAGCGGGCACGGAGGGGCAGCCCTGGGCTGGAGCAGGGGGCAGAAATGCTAAAGCTCATGCAGTCCTAGAAGCAGATTCTGATCCCTGAGCCTGTGGTGAGTGTCCCTGGAGATACCCCATCCGTGGGAGTGCTCGAGGCCAGGTCGGACGGAGAAAGATTTCCAGGAAGACGGATCAGATGTTCTTTAAAGAAGTGGGCAGAACAACTCTCCGATGTTACAGCCTGGAGATGGACTTGGCTCCGCTGCGTGGGTCCCGCCCGTGGGACCGTGGTGGGCGCAGACGCCGGGACGGGGGGATGCGCGTCCCCCACCGGGCCGGCACCCGGCACCCGCGGCTGCGATGGCCGGTCCCCGAGACCCCTGTCCCGGGGCCTTTGCTGCCACCTCTCCGCGCTGCGGGGAAGAACAGCCGGGTCCCGGGGGATGCACAGCCCGGTCCCATCCCCGGCCCCGACCCCGGCCCCGGGGGGATGCACAGCCCGGTCCCGGGGGTCACAAAGCTTCTGCTCCCAAAGGTCTCTCCTTGCCCTCACACCCTGACCCCTCCGAGACAGGATCCAGCATGGAGGAACCCCATGGAACCTGTGAGGTGCCTCCCCTGCTCCCGCTCCCCACACCAGCCCCATGTGCCCCTTGTGCTCCCCATCAGCTGCACTCCCAATCACCTCATGCCCCACCTGCCCCACACGAGATGCCGTTCCCCTCCCACATGCCCCTCGTGTCCCTCGTGTCCCTCGTGCCCCATCCTCCTTCTCCCATTCCCAGCCCTGCTCTGGCGCTATGCCCAAGACCCCCGTGCCTGGCCCACCTTCCCAATGCAATGAAATGTCCCACCTTAAACTGGGAGAGCTCCTGTGCTGCTGAGGGCCCGGTGCCCTCACTGTGCTGCACTTCCCACCTGCAGGGGCTGCTAGGTGTGCAGTGAGGGTTAGGTCCCAGAGAGGACAGGGCAGGGGAGTTTCAGAACAAGTGGTGAACCACTGATGCTCGAAGCAGCCTCTGCCCAGAGCACAGCTCTCCACACCCCCTCATGGAACACCATGGCTGCCCAGCCAGCAGCTGGTAGGATGGGACTGGGACTTGGTTGTTTGGGGTCTGGAGGCCAACAGGCCTAGCAGGACATTCAAACATAGGTGCTGGGCACATGACTGTGGGTGACTGCCCACCCTTTCCCATTGGAACAGGCAGTGGATTTAAGCAAGTGGCCCTGAGAGACACCACAGGCACGGAGCTTCCTTCTCAGCATCACTCTGAGCACGACCATCAGCTTTAGGCAATGTCTCTCCTACCCCATATGGGCATCCTGGAGAGAAAGAAGGCCATAATGTCGCCAAAACCAAACCCTCAGAGCCAGGCCTGAGAAAGAGAAACTCTCACATCTTCATTGTGTCACCAAGTCCTCAGTGGTACACAGCAACAGGGAAACACAATTACTGAGAGAAATGCAGCTGCCTCCCACATGAAGGAAATAGAACTGGTCCAAGCCAGGGAGCCTGGGTGGAGGGAATGAGAAAATTTTCATTAAAAACTTTTTTTTAATGACAGCAAGGCTGAATGTACATCACGCTCACACACACAAACACACAAACACAAAACAAACAAACAAAAGCTCTGACACACTCTGAGGTCCTCCAGTGATGCCTTGAATTGGTTTGGGAGGGTAGGGGAGGCCTCCTTGCAATGCCACCACCTCAGTGGATGCCCCTCTCCTACACTGACAAAAGACAGCCTCACACAGGCCTGGAGAAGCAGGTCCCAGAGCCCATTTGCTGTTCTTTCCATTGTTTTGCTTTAATGAGTTGCTAGCAAGGGATGACCTTTCCCTTTCCTTCCTCAACAAAGAAATGAATACAATTCTCAAAATCACGGGGGAAAAGAAAGCATGTCAGGAAGCACGATGGCCACAGAGATAGCAAACATGCTGCTGAGAAACCCCAAGAGAAGCAGAGCGAGCTGGCACGGCTGAAGAGCCGTGGGGGCCAGGAGGCATCTGGAGGGCTTCAAGAGCAGGGGATGCTCCTGCCAGCCTGGGAATGCAGGTGCAAAGGATTGTGGGGGCTTGTGCTTTCACCAAGAGACACACGAAGCAGGTTCCCAAGAGCTTCTCTGGGGTGAGGCTCCATCTCCCAGCCAGCAAGGGGACTCACCCCAGGAAAGAACAAGGCCTGCCTGTACCCACACACCACAGTTGATGGGCTCCAGATTCACAGAGACGCCTCAGGCCCCATGTTCCCCACCACCCAAACACCTCCTTCAGGTACAGCAGCAGGGCTTGGACCTCATTGACCCTGCCCAGTTAGGCTTTACCAGGTCCCTGTCCATTCCTTTGCCAGGGATAAGACAAAATCATTAAACACAGAGGTCAGCACAGCCCTAAATGTGCCCTTCAGCCTGGATTTATCCTGCCTGAGTCTTTGCAGACCTCCAGAGATGCTTTCTTCACTTCAGGGGCGATGCTGCTCCTCCCTCCTCCAAAGCGTGCACCACTATTCAGCTCTGGGACAACAGTGCTGAAATCCTGGTTTCTGCTGACCTGGTGAGACCAAAACAGCCCTATGACCCTCACCCAGCAGCAGCCAGGCAGACCATCCCTTCACTGAGCTCTGAAGAGTGAGGAACGGCTATGGATATCTGCCTGGCTTCTGCAGGCTTGGGCAAAAAACAGGGGAAAGGGCCCCTGGAAGACTGAGGCACATCCTTGGTGTCCTGTAAATAAAATGGCTGCACTCCGAGCTGCTGTCTCCATGGCTGTTACCCTTGACTGCCCAGGTGGCTGGTCCAGGGGTTCCAACAGAGAGGGACACAGCAGCAGTCAGACCTGGGAGCATCTGGTCTACTTTCATTTGCCTCTCCCACCATTTCCATGGCATCTCCAAACTCTGAGAGAAGACACAGCCCCAGCCATGCATTCCCCCATGACACCTACCCCGGGAGGGCTCCCTCCACTCCCACAGGCTTTAGAGAAGGGGCAGGTTTTCCCTGGCACTCCCCATGCCTGCTGCAAACCACGTTGTGTATTGGCAGCTCCACCCAAATCCCTGCCAACATCCAAACATCTGACACTCCTTAGCATGCAGCATTCCCTTTCTGCATTTCACTGGTGTTGCTGGAGTTAACCTCCCTGCTCCCCAGCTGTGGCCCCACATCCACCACCCGGCCTGGGTGGCTGCTCACGGGTGGGGGTGTCACTCCCAGCCCCACGGGTGTTAACCCTGCTGAGCTGTGGGCACACAGCATAGGCTCTTGCCCTCTCCTTGGATAGTCTTTTCCTTTTGGTGGGCTGCTTTCCCCTGAATTTTTGCTGTTGCAGAATGTTTAAGCTGCTTAGCACAGAGAAGCACAACCACCATCAGAACTGGTGGAAAGAGCTGAAAGACCTTCTCCCCATCTTCTGTGCTCCTGGTGGCAGCAGCCAGCTCGTCCTCTCCCTTCCACCTTGCTGATGTCCACCTACCCATGGTGGCTGGACGTCCCCTTGAAGAAATACAGCCACGGACCCTGCTGTGCTCCCATGGAAACACCTACCCTTGGCCCATGCTGTGCCCACAGCTAACCTCCTACTCTCTCCTATCCCACCATTACCAAATCCTCCTTAAAAGCCCCTTTTGCCCAGTTTACACCTGTGCTGGCTAGGGGGAGGGCAGAGATGTGCTGCAGGTCATCCAGAGCATGGCCAGAGGCAGGGACTAGAGTCTGTCCCCCCCGGACGCACAGCAAGGGCACAGAGTCGGAAAAAATTATGTGGGAGGTTTTCCATTGGAGGACACTCCTTCCCTGCTCAGTGTTCGGGACTGGAAAGCTCTCGGAAAGTGAAAGGGGTTGACACTTCTTCTGGCAGCAGAGTTCAGGAGGGGTCAGAGCTAATCCAAGCAGAGCCGACAGGAGGGGAGGGAGGTGGAGCGGGGAGCTGAGCGTTGACGCGCTGAGAGGTAAAAGCTGTGTCAGACACTCCCAGGAGGGAGGAAACAAATGTATAATCAAAACAAAACTGGCTGGGGCTCGCGTGCTTGATGGTGGGTCTCCGGGGGGCTCGAATTCTCAGTTCAGCCGCTGCTGGCAGCACAGAGGGAGAACAGGGCTGGGAGTGCTGCTCAGGGGCCATGGCCAACACCAGCGACCTACAGGCAGCTGAGGATCTACCTGGCCTCAAAGCCATCCAGGTTCCTCGAATCAGTCCACAGATGCTCAAGGCTTGTTTTTGGTTCCTTGTCCAAGGGATGGTTGGGTGGGAGCTCAGGCTGACAGACACCCTGGGAATCATGTTAGGAGCCAAATACACTCCAGTCCTTCATCCTGTGTTTGCACAAAGCTCCAGACACTGGAAACACAATCACCAAGCCAAGCTCCCCACCCAGGAGAAGAAGAGATCAGGACAGCTCGACAAAACCCAAGCTTTCACCCTGGCAGCCATGCTAGGCTGCTCCCATCCCAGCTGGAGAGAGTGTTGGAGCAGCCCTGAAGGGTCCTGGAGGTCCCTGGGCAACCACATGGCTCTGTAAATCCAACATGTGTTATCTAGGGCACTGCACACATGTGGAGAACCAGCATGGATCTCGAGCTCAGGGGAGACCTTTACCTGCCAGAGCATGATTGACTTGGTGTTGAGCCTCAGGCACTGGTCCAAGCCATGGGATGACACTAAGCAGTGTCTGATAATAAAATCAGCACCAGGCAGCAGAGCCCATTTGTTTCAGATCAAGGGGATTACCAAGATTTTTACAGGTTTGCTAACAAACAGGGCATTTCTGTGGAGATGTCTGGGCCAAATACATCTTTCAGCCAGAAGTCTCAGCTCTGATATGGGGAGCTGTGGGCAGAGCATCTCTGTTTTTCAAGCATGCTTTTTGTTCATCTTAACAGGGTGCAGGACTGAAAAACAAATGAAAAATAATCAAAATGCAGGGGTTTCTAGTGGTTTTGAATGTTTTAGGGGCTGAGTTTTTTAACTGGGAGGATTGAAATTATTAATTTCCCAAAAAGGAGTGGAATGCATGGGCCAGGTGGTGTCAGAAGCACGCAGGTGCAGAACAGCACTTGCCATGTCCTGTTCCTCCAGCCTGGCAGGCTCTGCATCGCTTGATGTTGGGATCAATGTTCCTCACTAATCTCCCAGCCCTGACCTATCCATTACACTGGTCCCCACCTTGAGGTAGGACTGGAAACCCCAGGAAGTGAAACCCCCAAGGCAGGATTCCCTTCAGTAGCACCTGTTCATGGAAAATTAGCAATTCTGTGTAGGCAAAAACCTGCACAAGCCATCAGGAAGCTTTTAGAATATCTTAAAGCTTCTGAGTGTTCAGGCATGCCAATATCACCTTTTCATGTCTTCTTCATGGTGGTGGCAGCTAAAGCCTTCCTTTTCCTTGCCAAACCCCCTCAAAAGAGCAAAGTGGAACCCCTCCAAGGTTCTGGCCCTTAGGGGAAACATCTGGACATGGGGAAGACAGTCTGGTAGAGCTGCAGTGCAAAGTTGTGGCATCCAGGTCTCTGATGCATCAGCTGTGGGAGACACGGGATGCACTAAAGGCTGCCTGAGTCAAGCCACCATCCTTCAAACCACTCCCTCTCCCATTATGCCCAGTATGACTGATAAATCCAGGAGGAGATGAGCTGTCAATGGGTTCATTGCCTGGGAGCAGCCCTGAATGGCCTCAGACTGGTGAAGGTTCTCAACTGCAATTTCTCCACCAAAATCGTCCTGGTTTTGAATCATCTCTGAGAGTTTCACTGCAACCACCCCTCCCCAGCCCCCCAGACAGTGGGGGGGACAGTATCTGTTTTACAGGTGGGGAATGAAGGCATCAGTTGTCCCAAGCCCTGCAGAAACTTTGGTTTGCTCAGCAGTGGGACACAGTGGGACAACGAGGTGCTTCAGTGGGGCAGGGTCTGGCTAGTACCAAACACAGGAGCAGCCATCCCCCATGAGGGCTCCAAGATGGGGGTAGATGGACCTGAAGCAGACGGGGACATGATGAGGGGCATACACCCATCTGCTGCCTTGCCGAAGCCTGACACTCTTCGAAGGACACTCCTGGTAGAAAGGGCACAGTCTCTCCCTCTTGCCCTACAGACCCCTGGTGTGGTGTGTGTGGTGTCCCTGTCCCCCCGTACCCAAATGGCCAGAGGCCCCTCCAGCACAGTCCTTGGGGAGAGCCCTGGCCAGCACAAGCCCATTCCCCTCTAATAGTCGGGCAAAGCTGAGACCCTCTGACTACATGGCATTGGAGGGGTTAAGAAAACTGAACCTGCCACAAGAGGTTTGTGCAGAAACTCCACTGGAGACCTTGAAATCCTGTTAATTGATGCCACACATGTGCTGCATTTAACCTTTGCCCTTTGCTGTAATAGTCTGCACAAGTGGCACGAAGGCTGATGCGTGAGGGCGGTCTGCACCAGCCCGAGCCAGCAGTGATCACACCGGGCATCCTCCAAGCCAGGGTCCCCTCCTCAATGCCAGGCTCCTCCATCCCAAAGGCATAGTGAGCCCTCTGATGGGAATTTGGGCTCATGAACCCTCGCACAGGAATCAGCAGTTGTTTGTGGGCAAGTCCCAGGCAAAGAAGGAGTAATTATTCCATTATTTGCAATAAAACCTCTGCCGCAGTCTCTGGGGAAGCGCAGCCCTGCCGGCCAGTGCCCAGGCAGGCGGTGTCCCCACCCCGCTGGGTCTCACCCAGGGATGCAGAGAGGAGCTACTGCTGCTTGTGGTTAACACCAGCAGTGTGGGACAGCATCTTCCCAGCCCTGCCAATGGGAGATTTGTTCTTTATCACTCAGGAAAATACTGCAGAGTCAAGACTGAAAAAAAAGGTCGGAGTTATGGTCATTGCTAGCTCCTATTATAGCCAGGCAAAGGACAGAGCAAATGAGTCCTCATGGCATTATCCATCTTAAAGTCACCTGAGTAGGTGAAATATTAAAATATAATTTTGTAACTTCTACCTGATAGGGGTCATGCTTCAAACCTGCTTATCTCTTCCGCCGTGCAGGCTTTGGGCTCGGACACAAGAAGGCCATGCTGTGACAGCAGGCCACTGTTGGGGTGGTGATCTCCCTGCACATGAGCCCTCAGCCCTGCCATGGAGGAGCAAGGAAGAAACTGAAGTTTGAGGGCAATGGCTGAAAGTCTGCTCTTCTCTGAAAACTCCCCCTGGCACTTGAAGGGAGAAGTGCCTTTAAGCGAGCCCCGTTTCAGTTAGATGAGAACCCAGCATGCCTCTCTTTTCTTATGCAAATACTTTGTATCCTATTTGTTCCATTTTCCGTCAATCTCCTGGCCCCTCTGATTACTGGTCCCTCATGTTTTTCTAACCCCCTCTTTTCCCTATATAACCTGTGCTCCTTCCAGTGTTTGGGAGACTTCTCCATCTCTGGACCCCTTTGCCCGAAGAATGAAGACCTCCCTGTGGAACCCCATATGGAGATCGTGCTTCTTGTATGCCCGCGTGGCCCAGGGCCGCTTGGAAGAGCTGCAGTCACCTCGCGGTGAGGCAGAGGGCTGCAGCACCCGATAGCAGGAGCGCCCTCTCGAAGGACGCTGCTCCAGGGATCTTTTGCCACGGCTCCCCTGTACCATCTAGTCCCACCGCGGCAGGGCACCGGGAGGAGTGAGGAGATGGTCTCCAGGACAAGGTAGGAGAAAACAGGATGTGTCACCGCTGGGGACTTGCAGGGTTACCTGTGATGATGGCCTTCATGTTGCTCCTCAGCCTCTGGAGCTGACACCGCAGCCAGCATGGCCATGCCCAGGTCACAAGTGAGCAGTGGGACCCAGTTCCCAGCTGGCACATTGGCAGAGATGTGGTGGATCCACTGCATTCCCCAGGCTGGGTCAGTCAAGATGCAGAACTCTTGAGCCTGCAGGGCCATGAGGACCAAGAGCAGCCCACCAGCCCCCCAGCCATGAATGGTGCTTACTGTGCCCCTACTGTGGAGCAGGCAGCCATCAGCTGCTCTAAGACAACCCAGAGGGGGATTTACACCCTGTGTTTTGTCATTTTGTCTTATTACCATCCTGTCTTCACCAATCAGGGGATGCAGAGCTGTGACCAAGGTCTCAGCTGAAGAAGGAACTGACACTCTGTATATTCAAGTGCAATAGCAGCCCTCAGCGTTGGGTGCTGTGGAGGTAAGAGCTTCTGGATCCAGGAGAGCTGGTATTATTATCCACACCCATTCCTACTTCTACAACTCCTGGAAATCTCTTCTGGTAGAGACACAGGGCAAGGAGAAGCACCTTATGATGAGGATCTGACTGCCAGAGTCACTCAAACCCATAACTGCCTCTCATTTACAAACTACTCCATCAACGACAACTCCCAAAGGTTTCCCTTCAAGTTCATACCAAAAGATGCAAACAAAAGGTCAGTTCAAATCTATCCATTCCTCTTTTACTTGGGAAGATTTAAATGCAATGTCAGAGTTCATTTCAGTTTTTGTCTTCCTTCCACAGACTGTTGGGGGACTGTCATGGAGAAGAGCCCTGATGCTGGTGCAAAGGTGTGATTCAGGAGACAGAACCCCTCTGGGTTTTTACAACCAGCTGCAATTTTAAACTCAGCGACATAGAAGGTCCTGTTGTATTTCAGAATATTTGTGACCAACCAAGGTTGTGTCAGTCAAAACATCTGGGGGCAGAGGACTGTTCTGGGGGGAGCAGCGGGTGTGACACACAGTGGGGTAGCCCAAGGGCTTCTCAGAAATTATAGCTTGGGGGTGTGTGACACAAGTTTTGGGCAGTGGTGGTACGGGGTATTGAGGGGGTCCCAGCCAGGGGCCCAGCCCAGACAGGGAACCTGCAAGAGCAGCTGCCAGCACCACTTGCTTTTGGCATCAGGAGGGGGAGACAAGGCCGAGAACTTCAGCCTGGGATAATCAGCTGGGCCCTTGTTTTATCTCCAAAAGTTCTTGCTGCAGCCATTAGAGCTACCCAGTCAGGGACGATTCCCTTTGAACGGCCGCTTTGTCTGGTAACTTTATTTATGCTTTTGATGCCAATGTTTATCCACTCTTTAAAAAGCTATTCAGAGCATCTCCCAAATTAACTTCAGATGTGAGAGCAAGGGGAACATTCCCTACATCATATTTCATACACTTTTGTGTTATTTAATTCTTGGAAACTCTTTTTTTTTTAATATAAAAATATTTTTTAAAAAATCTCCAAGGTTTTGGAGAGTATAACCTCTCCCTGTGTGGTCTGTAAAATCTGGCTGTAAAGCTCTTTCCTAAAGTTCACCAGCTCTGTTATAAATCGTCTCCTTATCTTGCTTATTGGGTTTCTGCTTTCACTGACACACATCCTGGATAAGGAACTGCTCCAAGTGGCCTCTACCACCAATGTGCCAGTGCCCCTGGCAAGAGCAGCTCTGTCTGGGGATGGCTGGCATGGATGTCCACAGGAGATGGGGATGAAGTGGAGGGGGATGGAATAGGGTGGGATGGCATGGGAGGGAAGAGGTATGTGGGGGAATGGGGTGAGTGGAACAGGATGGGTGTGATGGGATGAGATAGAGTGGGATGGAATAGGGTAGGATGGGCAGAAAGAACAGAAAATGGGGTGGGATGGGGTAAGTGAAATGGGATGGGTGGGATGGCAGAGGATGGAGTAGGATGGGATAGAATGGGAAGGATGTAGGGTAATAGGAATAGGATAAGCAGACTGGGATGGGTGGGATGGAGTCTGATGGGATGGGATAAAGTTATGAGATGGGTTGAGATGAGATAGAGACCAGACTAGACCAGACAAGAGCATTTGCTTTTCCCCGCTTCACCACAAACCTTCCCTCAGATTCTAATCTTTTTCCTCAAGGTGCCTTAGAAGAATGAAGCTGACATTCTGTAGAGGAGAAAGAAGCACAGAGCAGCCTGGTACTCACAGGGCTCACTGGAGACCCACAGCCAAGTCCCTGGAGGGCTGGAGCAGGTCATCAACTCTGCTCCACACACAAACTGCTGCAGTAGCCCATCAGACTTGAGGTCCATCCTCCAGACCCCTGGGAAGGGGCTGCCCCATCAGCACCTGTAGCCAACCAAAGTGCCCATGGATATTTTTGCATTGATTCTCCCAGCAATGAGCAGCTGAACTGGAAGAAGGCATCACCTACAGCCAGGGTTAACCTCTCCCTTCCCAGCTGGCATCACTGCTGGCTCCCATGCCAAAGGGCAGTCAGCTCTTGTGCTGTGGCTTTCCAGCTCTGAGGGAAGTTAAAAGGCCTCTTCCCAGGAGGGCAATTTTCACAAAAATCCAGAAGGTATCTTGAGACAACCTCCAAAACCATCTGTCAGAGCCCAAAATCCTGCTTGGGCACAGCAGCCATCCATCCGTCCATACCTCAGCAATCCTGCCCATGGCCCGGGATGTCCAGTAGAGGAGGCCCAGCAGCCAAAGGGGTTGGAGGAGATCTGGGAAGGCAGCGGGGTTCTGCTGCTGGGCCAAGCCAGAGTGGTGTCTCCTGGGACCCTGCAGCTGTAAAGAAAATTCTGGAAGGACTTAAGGAGGACCTGATGACAGCCAAGGGCTTGGACAGGGAAGAGGGAATCTGAAATGCTGTATTATTTGGATTCAGCAAGCAAGACTTCCATGTGGTTAACTTGCCCCAGGGCACAGTGTACCAGAGAAATCCATTCCTGACCAAAAATGGGGTCTGGGGACACAGAGGGTGGCTTTTTGCCAACCCTGCAGCTCTGGTAATGGAGGATAGCTATGCTGATTCCCTGGCAGAGACTTTCCAGGTGGGAGGTGAGGCTGCAGGGCAGCATCCCATCAACTTAGACTGCAGCTGCTCATCCCTGAGCACCTTACCCTGGGCACTCCAGAAGGGACAGAGATCTCCATAGAGGTGGCTGGGGTGGGAGGGCAGTCAAGAGGGATGCAGGGGAGGCTGCAGCACCAGTGCAGGCATGGTCAGGCATCCAGGTGAGATGTGGGTAGGGTTTATCACCTTCCCTTGATGGCGGGGTGTGGAGAGGTTGGACTGCAGCCTCCTGGCAGGCTCTGAGGCATCCATTTACAGAGCACTTGGGGATGCTCAGAAGCAAGGCGCCACACAAGCACGAAATGTCATTACAAAGGATATGATTTAGGGCCAGGCAGGGCCAGGAGGGGAGGGGGATCCAGTTTGCATGGAAGACTATACAAAATAAATCCTGTCCGAAAGGCTTCCCGTCTCCACAGCAGAAAGTGGGGCTGTATCAGATGGCCTGTTTCTGCTGTGCTCTCCTTCTTCCTTTTACAGGCATAAGGAGATTTTTTTTTT
>VZTR01022006.1:297470-333374 GCA_013400775.1 Chaetops frenatus | reverse complement strand
TTTTTGCTCATCTTTGCTGCAAGACTGGCTGGGTCCTGCCAGCTGATCCATGGCCAAGGGGAATGTCGAGGGAGGAAGGAAAATTAAGGGATCCAGATCCCCTCTATGATAGGACCTCCACAGCCATTTCCACCCTCACCTGGGCAACCTGCAGGGTCAGAAGAGGGATGTGAGCACCTGAGGGACATAGCACTGACATCGCTGGCCACATGCAAAGGCCAGGAGAGACTGCAGAACAGGAAAGCTGGTGAGCCAGAAGCCATGTCCCCAGTGTGCCACCACTCTGCTCCTCCCAGCACAGCCAGGCCCAGGGCTTCTCTCCCCTCACCCCAGGTGCCCATGGTGCCATCTCTTGCTGCTGCTCCCAGCCTGGGCCTCTGCTCAGGGGATCACTCTGCTCCAGTGACCCCGCCTGCCCTTGCTGTCCCACCCATGGTGACAGTGACAACCCTTGGCCACGCTGCTGGCACTGGTGGCAGCGCTCAGAGGGGTGGCACACAGAGCCAGCTGCATCCCGTCACTGGGAGAAGGGCTCCAGAGAAGCTGTAGGGAAAGCATTGCTGAAGGCCTCAGCCATCATGGATGTGCAGACATGGTCAGGAAAAGCTGGGCAGGATCAGCCACCTGAGGGGAGCTGATGGGCTCTCCTCTCACTCCTCTGCCCACAGCCGTGCTCAGGTGGGCATGGCTGGTGCAGCTGAGGATGTGTCCAGGTGCCCACCCTGCCTGGCACCCAGGGGCTGGCAGCCCAGCCTGCCACAGACTGTGTCTGGCCCTCACTAAGGTGGCCAGGTGATGGTCCTGGGGCAGCAGCAGAGTGCTCAGGGCTCACCAGCCCATGCCCCAGCCCCACTTCTGCCACTGGAAGAGGAACAAACCAAACCAGGGCTCCAGTCAGCAGGAATCCCCCCCGAGACTCGTCTCCGTGGCTGCAGATGGAACAAAAGGAAATTGTGGCCAAAAGTATTGGCCAAAAGTGCTGCTTCTTTTATTTTTAGGGAAATTTCAAAGTGAGAATTTCTCATTTTCAGCTTTGCTGTGAATTTTTCCCTCTTTCCCCACATAGGGCAGGTAAGAAGCCAAATGCTATTTCCACAGGAAAGGAAACATTCTCCTCTCCCCTTTCCTGTGCATTTTCTAGGAAGAAGAAGAAAATCTTGATAAAGCTAGAGGAAGGGGAAGCCCATTGAAATAAAATAACTGGCAGCAAAGTCATTGAGAAGTGCTAAATGAACAGACAAGTGCTCTTAAATTTATTGCTCTTAAATTTCAGACCAATTTGTCTCTGCAGAGCACATGGATCTCCATCCCCACCAAAGCTCAGGCAGGAGAAGAGAAGGGCATTCTCTTCAGCTTCTCTTGGTGATGCCTCTTAAAGCCTTTTGTGCTCCTTCATTTAGCTGTGTGGTCTCCCTGTTTTGCCACAGGGAGGGGGAACCCTTTTCCCAGGAGAGTTCCCTCCAACGTTTGGATCATTTTCCTTGTCCATTGGATCTGAAGGAGGGTGAAGAAATACAGCTCCAAGCCTGGATACCTCTTTGATTTGGCCTTAAGTCAAGCAAGACAAACCCTGGCCTGCAGGCAGTTCTAATGAGGAATTTGCGACCCTAATTAGAAAAATAAGGGCATATTCACGCAACATATAAATATAACATAAAAGTTGAGTTGAAAGATTCAAGGTCTAGAGAGGAGAAAAACCGAAGAGGCCCCAAAGTTTCCGAGTTCCTGTTGGCTTTGGAGAGAGGTCCATGCCTGGGGAAGTTGAAGCTTCTCCAGATCTCCAGAATGTGCAAAACCTGCACCAAGGCTCTCCAGCAAGCAACCTTGCTCCCACGGTTTCCGGCATTTCCTAGTGAGGGAAGGTCTGGGAAGCACTGCAAGAACAGCCTTTTGCAAAGTATTTTGGCACCCGTGCTTCCAGCAGGGATGCAGAAACTACAAAGGCTGGAAAACCTAAAAGAAAAAAAAAAAAATAATAATAGGGGGAGGGGGCCTAACTGAAGGTTTCAAGCATTAGCAAGTTTGACTTGCGGGTGGTTCAAGTCGGAGGTGAAAGTTCGGGCGAGGTACTCATTCTCCATGAGTCAGAGCATCCGGAGTGGCAGGAAGCTGAGGATCAAGAGGCGGCTGTCAGGGGCACAGACTTTCAGCAGAGCCAGCCCCCGGGCCGAGCACTGTGCCTGGCCAGGGTAGCCTGCGGCTGGGAGCTGAGTCCAGCCCCGTGCGAGGCGCCCGAGCGGGGACAGGGGTGACACAGCACCTGAAACAGCGTGATGGGGCACGGGGCTCAGGCGCCCGCTGGCAGCGCTGCCTCTGTGGCTCAGCAGCTGGAGACGAGCCCAGGATGAGCCGCTTTCCCTCCAAACCTCTGACACCCTGCCTCCACCCACTGTGGAGCCAGACACACCCACTGAGGTGTGGCCCGTGTCCCCAGGTGACCTCGCAACACTGCCGGGGACACCTGGGCGCCGAGAAGGGCACTCGGACTCACTGGAGAGCAGGGCAGCAGAGCAAGGCAAAGGACAGGGGCCAGATGCTGTGCTAATGGCTGGCACCGTCCCCCTCTGAGAGACTATGGGGACTTCTGAAATTCTTCAACAATGGAAAATTCCTTCTTCTCCCAGAAAAACAACAACAAGAACAACAACAGCAACAACAACAACAACAAAACAAACAAACAAACAAAAAAATCCACACCTCAACTTGGGCAAACCAAACCATTTTTTTCTGTGATTCTGACTTCCCTTGATTTTGAGTTTTCCATTTTGCCTTAGAAAACATCATGCAACAGCAGATTACAGAGTGCCATTTCTTCCCTAACCTACCCTGGAAATGGCCTGTCCTGGATCTGCTGAAAGGACAAGTTCTGATACTGTCAGAAAAAACAAGAAAGAAAATAGGTTTCAAACTGAAACAAGCAGTTTCCCAGAGCTTGGCAGTGCCATACTGCTCAATGCTGCAACCTCCCATTAGCATTCTGCTGACTGACCATACATGCAGCACTTCTTTTCTGCTGAAACACCACATCAGCATCCCTTGTTCTGCTGGTCAGACAGAGTCTATACTCCAACCTCCTCCACATCCCCTAATTTTGGGTGTCTTACAATTCGTGCTCACAGGGTTTTGGGGAAGAGGCTTGCAGACATCTAACAGATGCTTGATGGACCTCACAGCCTGTGTGAAGGCAGAACCCTCACCCTCATTTTGCAGGCACCAAGGCAAGCCAAGGATGAGGCTGCTGGTGACTGGTGTGGCTGCCCCACCCAGTACTTCCACCAGGCAGGAAATGGAAACAGACAAGGCTGGAGGGTTTGTCATGTCCCAAGTGGAAGCTGCAGCTCAGCCTGGTAAAGGCCTTTGGCTCAAGCCCCAAGGTGGTAACACGATCATCCAGGCTGGAGCCCATCCTGAAACCCTCAGCCCATCCTGAAGACTTTCTTTCCACCAGGGTAGAGCCCAATGCAAGCAGGAGACACGTGAGCATCCCTAAAAAATCTTTAGACTGGGAAGAGCCTCGCCCCGTCTGCTCTGCTCTTCAAACCCAGCGCCAGCCCCTGCCTGTCCAGCAGTACCCACTACTTGGGAAGGTTTTGAATAGGGAAGAAAACAACATATGCAACCCAGTTTACAAAAACAAAGCCCAAACAAAGGCCATAAAATCTAATAATTAACAGAGCAAATAAGCTGAAGGCCTATTAGGCTGCACATATTAGGTAATGACAAGTAGTTCTCAATAACCACTTCTGAATGGACTTCACCCAATATGCATTTAATTAGGGTTTAATAAAGCAACAGCATATTCTTAAAAGCCAATTAGAAACATATTCACTGAGGTTTAGAAGCTATGTAATAGATGCCTATAGGAACCAGATACATGCTGATTACATAGCTATTAATCCTCAATAAAGGGTTTAATAATCATTTTGTTCTTCAGGAGCAGGCAGCTGGTTTATTAAATCTTAATGAAACGCATACTCAGGAGCTTTCCTTCAAAGCCAGTCTGTGTTAGGAAGATGGGTTTAAAAGTGGCAATCTGCTGAGAGGAAGGACTTCCTCCTCATCACCACCTCTGCCACTGTGGCAGCGGGTTTGGGGCCAACTCTGCTTCCAGAGCAGGCGGTTGCTTCCTGCAGCCACAGAAGTGAGAGATCACTGGGTCTGAAAGCACCATGAAACACTTCACAGTGTGCTGAACATTTCCTTGCATGGAGAAATGTCTCCATGAACCAGGATATCCATCTGATTGATGGCTCTGTGTCCAGAGCATCCCTTTGTAACTCACATCAGGATGGGAGCAATGCCCTGGGGTCAGTGAGGTGGTGCCACATTCCATGAGGAGCAGCTTAGCCACTTCTCCAGAAACTCACCTCCTGCCTGTATTCATGGCTGCCCAAAGAGGAGTGACTGAAGTGACCTTCCCTTCCATTATTCCCCAAAGAGGAGCTGGTTTGATTGAGGGTCTGGGCTGCTCAGGTGGTGGCTTCCGGCCTTACCTCTAGGACTGGAAGTTGATCGAAAACCTGGCAAGCCAATTATTAAGTTCCCATGGAGACACATCCGAACAAGCCATGCCCACACCTTTCCACCACAACTCCATCAGAAATCCAGCAAAACACCATTGCAGGCTTAAAAACTGACACATTGCAAAAAAGTTTCATGAACACCTATTTGTGTCTTCACCTGCTGTTTTCCCAACCCTCTAACATGTGGGCTTGGGATTTCCATGTTGGCTGGAAACTTCAACAACTGCAGTTGGGATGCAGCCACACTTCATCCCTACACTGACCTGAGGATGAAGAAGTGCCTGGTCCTCACCCTGGGAGCAGAGACCACCCCCAACACAGCAGCTGAGTGTCAGCTTGGAGCTGCCAGCCCATCCTGCTCTGCTGCCGCGGTGGATGAAGGCACAGCCAGCCCGAGCTGGTGCAACAGGGCCAGAACCAGCTGGCAGCACCAGGATGGATCCAGGCCCCACAGCTGAAAGTAGGATCATGCAGCAGCACAAGGCTCTACTCAGGCTGGGGCTGAGAGGCGCAGGTCCCTGTGTGGTCCTGAGGCCAAGCCTGGCTCCCAGCCAGCAGCCCTTGTTAGCCCACCAGGACTCAGCAGTGTTGGGGCTGGCAGTCTGGCCACAGAGGGGCCATGGCACTGTAGGGACCCCGTTCCCTCCCCCAGCACCAGGCCCCAGCCTGGAGATGAACTTTGCAGAGGATCAGTCAGGGCAAGTCATAGGAAGAGCAGCCCAGGGCAAGAGGCAACGGGAAGGAGAGAGGGTGGATGGTGGGGTATCTGCAGCCCTGAATCCCAGGTCTCTGCTGGGCTCCACTGGGGAGGGAATGGATAAAGCAGGGAAAATACCTGGGATACGCGAGACATCCCACAAGGTTGCACCTAAAGGACTCAAGCTGTCTGACCAGCCCTGCCAGATCACAGAAGAACTCACATGAGACCTTCCCAGGAGCTACTTAGGGACATCCAAACCACTGCCTTCAAGAGCCACCAACACACCAACATTTCTCTCATGTGTCTTTTGAATCAGACTGGTAGTGCAAAACAGGCCTGTGTGTTGGTTAACTGAATAAAAGCTGTAGCTGAGGCACCACAGATCACCACAAGGTGGTCTTTGTCCCACAGGGGCTGCTTGCAGAGACAAGAAGGGTTTGTCACATGGCAATTAGCTGCAAGGAATCCCCAAAACCCTCCAAAGCTGCTGCTTACAGCATTGTATAATAAACTTATATTGGCATTTGTAATAAACTTGCCACTGCTCCCTGTTTCAGCTGGCACCTGGTCCTCATTTCTAGACCTGTTTCCTTTCTATTAGTTAATGATCTCCAAATATGTCTCTGCCTGAACATGTGGTCAGAAACTCGATGTCAGGACACATCCTTGGAGACCCAGTGCAGCATGTGAGGGGCCAGAAGTGCCAGTGGCAGAGCTGGGATGACCCTGTGTGGCCACCCCTGTGGCCACCTTGCTGCTGTACGCAGCCAGACCCTGCCCTGCTGTCCATCCAGGGCACAGGCAGCTCCAGGCAGGGACAGTGGGTGGAGCAGATTAATGAGGATCAGCCCGTTGTGCTGACTCCCGGCACCAGCACTCCACACAGGGAGGCAAGAGCTGGCCATATTTTCACATGCAACTGCAGTTGCTCTCCATGCAGGGCTGGGGTTGAAGTCTCAGGGGTGAAAAATGGGTTCAGGAGACAAAAGAAAAGCAAAAGGTGGATGAAGAGCTCTGCAGAGCCAGCCCAACAAGGTCGGCTTGGCTTATTACCCAAGGCTAACACACCCTGAGCAGAGCTGCCTGCACAGGGAGCCAGCCATGGGGAAACAAGAACAGGGACTCCTGTCCAGGATACCAGAGCCAGTGGCCATCCCAGTCCTGAACAGAGGAGCTGGGACCAGAGACCACTCCAACACGCAGGACTCTGCTGCTTCAGCTTGTGGTCAGACTTCCTTGGAAGGAACCAAAATTTTTCTTTTATTATCTTGGATCAGACTTGCACAGTGAAGGTGCTCCAAGGCCGTCTGTGCCAGGATATTTACAGCGTTTCACAGCAGAACAATGAAGCAAAAGGAGGGGCAGCTCTTTGATCTTTATGCACCTGACACTCTGAGGGAGCAGCAAGCATGAAGGTGCCCTTCCCATCCAGGTTTGTGATCGTTCCTTGTGGCCATGACCTCCAGCAGCAACACTGAGCCTCTTCTCTGCTGCAGCAGGGCAGACCACAGAGGAGTGCTGGAGACCATAAAGCTCTGCAGATGAAGGATGCCAAATGACCAACCTTTTTGCCATTTAGTCCCTTTTCAAATGGTAATCTGTATTTTGAAGATTTTATAGAACCAAGGAGGATTTTGTGCTGTGTTTTTCCAGCTCTGCTTCCAAACCCCACCTACCCCAATAAGCAGTTGTGGTTAACCGCCAGAAAGGGAAAGGCTGAAATTCCCAAGCTGATGGCCAGTCCCAAGATGGTGAGTCCTTGGGACAAGGCTGTAAGGTGTGATGCACCTTGGGTTTCTGCAAGTGAAGGACTGTAGGGAGGCAGGACTGTCCCCACAGTAGGATCGTTTTCCTTCTTTAGGGTCTCCTTGGGGTGTCCTGCATAGGGCCTGGAGTTGGCCTAAATGATCCTGATGGGTCCCTTCCAATTCAGCACGTTCCATGATTCTATGATTGATTCTATGATTCTATGATTCTATGATAAGGACTATTCAAATACCACAGTGCAGATCCCATCCATCGCTAGTGCCACTGCATGGGTCAGATCACTCAGGGCAAGCAAGAGCTCTGGTTGAGCAAGCCAGCAGCTCTTCATGCAGTAAACAAGCCTGAACCTTGCCAGGTCAAATGTCATGGGGGCTGCAAGCCCTGGACCCTCTCTAGAAACCACCTTGACCCAGGGCCCTGCCGAATGGAGATGACTCAGCAGCTACAGCACCAGGGCAAACAGATCTCTGGAGCCATCCTCAGAGCCTCTGGCTTCTTCTGCTCATGGCATAGCCCTGCTGAGACCTGCCCCACTGGCAGAGGGCTGTACCCACCACATCACACCCTCCAGCCCAGAGGAAACAGCTGGAGCTGAGCTGGGGGAGGTTTACCCTGGCCACATTCCCCAGGCTACCCTGAACTCTGGCCCTACTGCCAGCTTTGTTCCAGCATAGGATGCGTGCAGCGTTTCAGGACCTCCTCCTGCTGAGGGATTGATTTGTGCCAGCCAAGTTGTCCTGCAGGATATGAGCTGCCTGGTTTGCAGATCCCAGCACACAAACCTCTGCCAAAGGACTGAAGTCTCAGGAGCACAGGGCTGGCAGCTCAGAGCTGCCCATCTCACTCCCAGGGGCTCTGCAAACCCTTTTCGGAGAGTGAAAAGCCCTCATCTTATCCAGGACATGAAAAGACTGCTTCCAATTTTACTGAACACGCTCCCACATTGCAGCCCAGGGAAACGGCCAAATGCCTGTGGAGCTGAGGCCCTGGGACACATTGCACCAGCGGCAGCTGCAGAGCAGCCCGGGGTGGAGCAGGGGGCAGGCAGAGCAGGACCAGCAGCAGGGCTCTGCAGTCACGGCTCTTCGCAGCCCTTCCCAGCACATTAGAGGGAATGTGGGAGCCCCGGCCAGAGGTGAGAGACGCTGATGAACGAGGTGATAACTCCTCCGCAGATGGTTCCAAAGGCTGCACCACACTTGGGGGCCGCAGACAAAACACAGAGGTGAAGCCCAGATGTTTAATTTCAGCATCTGGATGTGATTCCTAAACAGAGACACTCACATCTGACTGTTCTGCCTGAAAATGAATGGTTTGTTTGACCTTCCCCACAGCCCACCCCAATATTTTTGTGAGTCTCTCCTAAACACAGAGCAGCTGGTCCCTCCTCGCTGGGACCAGCCATGTGCCAGACAAGTGCTGCAGGCACCACTGCTGGCACAGCAGCTGTGCTGGATGCCAGGTACATGGCATCAGAGGACATGGTGGGGCAGGGCACAGCACAGCGGGGCACAAAGGAGCAGGGCACAGCACACACCAGAGCCACCAGCCCAGAGGGAAGAACATCCTTCTGCCCTGCAGCCATCCTGTTTTGGGCTCCCTCTCAGCACATTTCAGAGCAGGACATCAGCCCTGGGTGTCCACTCTGTGCAAGGGCCTGCTCATGGCCTCCACCCTGCCAGGTGTCTGCTCCTGCCCCAAAAGCTGTGTGGGAGAAGAAAGGGATTGGACTACAGAGAGGGACTGACCTGCAACCATGTCCTCCTACCTTCAGTCCCTGACATCCCCACCTGGGACACACTGGAGCAGCCTGGCTGTCTAAGCATCCCCTCAGCTCATCCAGGCACCCCGGCACATACACAGCCTGGGGCTCCTTTCACCCCAGAGGCTGCAGCATCCCATCACCCACAGCAGAGACTGGTAGCAGGTGCTTTCAAGGCCAATAAGGGACAAACCTACTCAGTGCCTTGGGACCACTGGAAGAACCTGCTCAGGGATCCGGGTCTCCAGGACATGTTGAAACCAAGCAGTGCCCTTCAAAGAAGATATCTCATCTTGGATCAGAGACACCACACGCCGGAGAATCCACCACACTCCCAATAAATGGGAATAGTAGGCGTTGGGTGGTGCTGAAACTGACAATGAAGATAGTGATTAGTGATGACGGGCAAGACTAATTATGGCTAATCTGCCTAATGGCCAAGTCTGAGGGTAGTGTGTGTGACTGATGGTGACAAGTGATGGCAGCTGGAGGACGCCACAGTGACCACAGAGATGTCAGACAATGCTGGTGGCAGGCAGAGCAAACGAGTGGTGACACAGTAATCTGTTACTCGGGTTGTTTGTAATCCTACAGACACATCTGGCTCCAAGCATGCCACAGTCCTGCAAGGCTCCTGAAGGATCAAACAGGCAGCACAGGAGGTCAAACCTCTCTCTGCAGCTTCCTGTGGGCAGTGTGGGGTAGGAAGTGGTGGCACGGTGTGGTGTGGCACACCAGCTGACACCTCAGTCCCCTCCAGCCCAGCTCCACCTGTGCTCTTGGACCAGCAGGAAGAGGGCAGAGCCAGCACGGAGGTGCAGGAGGTGTTGTCATTCTCTGGCACAGTGTGACAAGGACCCCAAGGTCCCACCAAGATCCAGTGACCAGCTGCCCATCGTGGGGCCCCCACCCTGGCACAGCCCCTGCCCAGTCAGTCCCGTGCAGCAGCAGCAGCAGCCCCACAGCAGCAGCCCCACAGCAGCAGCATACAGCCCCACAAGCCCTGGCCAGGGCAGCCAGCCAGGGGCAGTGGGTGGGTACAGCCAGGGTGCCAGCACGGCCATCCTGGGGAGTGTGGATATATTGGGTGCTGCGTGGCCACCTGCAGCCCAGCCTGGCCCTGGGCACACTGCTGGCATCCCCCACTGCCTGAGGGACAGCAGGCAGAAGGAACAGAGGTGCCCCAGCCAGAAGGGACAGAAGTGCCCCAGGCAGCAGCAGCACCATGCAGCAGCTCATGAGTGAAAGCCAGGCTGGCCCTCGGGGACGGTGGTGATACCTCACACAGGCAGAAAAAGAGGGCAAACCATGTCAGCTGGCTGTGATAAGAGTAGTCACACAAAGCAGGCGCCACTTGCAGAGCAATATGTTCACTGTCATCAGCCTGGCAGCACAGCAGGGGCCAGCACCTCATGCCCATCAGATTTATTCTCTGCCTGAGGTTAAAGCAGGGCTCAGGTCCAAACAAAGCTGGGGCAGATCAGCCAAAAGCTGCCCAAGTATGAAGACAGAGTTAGTAGTGCTCATAGAGTGCAAGCAAGCTCCAAGACTGCTGCAAAAAGCTGAAGCTCTGCAACCCAAGAACTGCTCACCAAGCCTGCTAGTTTGGGGCTAGAAAGGCTGGTTTTGTGGCATTTCCCCAGGATGGGTCTTGTGGTGGTGTGTCCTGCCACTACCCCTCCTCAGACCAGCTCCACAGTGCCACAAGTTCCTGATAAACCTTAACGGTTGTTGGGCAGTGAAGTGTCCCCTAACTGCACCAGGAGCTCTTTCATGGTACAGGAGGGCACGATCCTGCCTGTAACAGGAACATCAGCTGCCCAACCAAGATGGGGAACAAAGGATAAGCAGTAATTCTTGTTAGCCTTGGTAAATCATTTACCTGAATCACAGCCCAAGTGAATTGGTACCATTGTTACAAGGTCTTTGGAAAAAATGAGTCGTAGCCCAAGTGGAACAGAACCATTGTTACCAGAAAAAACCTCCTGTAGCTTCCAACTCGGGTACTGGCCAGGATGGAAACTTACTGGTGACTAAAGCCAATTATCTCGTGACCCTGTAAACATCAGTCCTGAGTGAGGCCCTCCTGTATGCAAACGGGGCCTGTGAGTACCTAAAGGACTAAAAGAGAGCTGGAGAGGGACTTTTAGGAAGGGCGTGCAGTGATGGGAGAAAAGGGAATGGCTTTCCACTGGCAGAGGGCAGGGTTAGATGGGATACTGGGAAAGAATTGTTCCCTGTTAGGGTGGGGAGGCTCTGGCACAGGGTACCCAGAGAAGCTGTGGCTGCCCCTGGATCCCTGGCAGTGCCCAAGGCCAGGTTGGACAGGGCTTGGAGACACCTGGAATAGTGGGAGGTGCCCCTGCCCATGGCAGGGATTGGAACAAGATGGACTTTAAGGTCCTTTCCAACCCAAACCATTCCATGATTCTATGGTGATGAACAAGCTCTGCCCAAATCCCTCCCTAGCAGGGCTGCCCTTCCCATGCTGCAGCAGACCTTGCTGCAGCATGCCCTGCCCATGGTGCAGCTGCATCCACCAGACACTGCTCTTGCCACTTTCTTCTCCAAGACATTCCAGGGAGGCAGCTGATGGAGCTGGGAATACCCTGGTGTTCCCATGAGGATGTGGCTGCATCCCAGCTTGTCAGAGTTCACAGGGACTTGGAAAGGAGGTTGGCAGTGGTGGAACAAACCCAGGGCTGACCAGACAGCTCACACCACAGTCCTGGCAGGAAGCACCAGTGAAGGACACAGGCACCAACGGCACCTGCAGCCCCCATGGCAACCCATCCAGAGGAGCCACAGGTCCCCCAGTTCCACATCCCCACGTACTCAGGACGCTTCACTGGCAGTGCTGGGGATGGCAGCTTGGCATGGCAGCACAGAGCTGTTCCCAACTGGAGCAGGCATTTTCAGAGGGACGTGCTCCACTCTCAGTTCCCACCCACTGATCTTATCATCAGCCATGAGACTCCAACACACTTTTGTCTTGATTTTGAATTTTCTCTGTTTTTAATTTGGGGGATGATGCTGTACCTAGTGCTGCAGCCCTCGATTAGCACACGCACACACCACATTGCCAGACTCGATCACACATGTTTGCTTAAGACCTTTTGTAAATCTTTGGATTCCAACCAACTTTTCTTTTCTTATTTGTTGTAGTCTGATATTTATAGTTTACTTAAAATAAATGGCTCCTTATGTTTCCTGCTTCCCGCTCCTGAGGCAAGGGTCTCACAGGGTTGCTGCCTGTCTTCTCTCTTTCCTCAAAGTTTTGCTATTTTTTTCCTCTTCTATAAACATTTTTTTTAGCAGATTCTATATTTGCCAGATGCTGCTGAATCTTTTCTCAGGTCTTTTTAGTGGTTCTGGTGAGCAAGATACTGGTTCAGATTGAATCAGACATCACAGTGCATAGCGGGCAGCTATGCCAAAGTGCTCCCATGGAGAAATGTGCAGGAGGAGGAGGAGGATAAAGATAAGGAGGATGAGGCAGAGTGGTCTCTGGTCATGAGAGCCAAGTACAGATGCAGGCTATCAAGCAGACTCACTCCCTTGCAGCGCTGGGACATGAGGATGCAGCACCTGGATCCATGGCTCTTGCAGGGCATAGAAGGGGTGGCAAGAGCCCCCATGCCCACTCTTGCTATCCTGCTTGGGTTGTGAGCATGGGGCTCTCACTCGCAAGCCCCCACTCTGGGAGGGACCTTGTTCCCAGAGCAGGGTGGATGGTGGAGCTTCCTGAAACAATCTGCTGACCACACTTGGGTCAGCTCTGAGCAGGCTGCTACTGGGCTGTTCCCATCAAGTATCTCCAAGGATAGATTCCCACCCTGCTCCATCTGAGTATCTCCAAGGTCAGATTCCCAGTCCTCTCCAGGCCCCTGCTGCAGTATTTGAGAACACTCACAGTGGCCTCATGATTTGTCCATGTCTTTAAGGAGAGTTTCCCTTATTGCAGTTCCTGCTGCTGCCTCTCACTGTCTCTCTGTGCACCTTTGAGAAGCCCCATGCACAAATGCCCTGTGCCTACAGCAAAGGGAGTGCAAGTCCTGACAGAGGATGAAAACCTTCCAGGAACAGGATGAAAACCTTCAGCCACTGGGCCCGCAAGCCTGGGGAGCCAAGAGAGAGGAGCAGTCCCCAGACTGCTCCCTGGGGCCTTGCATCTTGGGGTGCAAGAGGCAGGGATGTTGGTAGAACATCACTGCAGGCAGTAGGAGGAAAGAGAAATTAAACCAATGTTTACATGGCCTTTCCCACACAGCAGCCTCTTGGCAGCTCTCTCCAGTGCTGGGCCTGATGAACCCCATTTATTTTGGAAGATCCATTTGTTTTCCAGCCCTCTGCTGTGAAGGGAATGCTTTCACTGCAAGAATTATCCTCTCTTCTTATTTCAGGCCCTGGGGCTCCATTTGGTCCTGTTTCCCTAGGAGTAGCACACCTGCACACACATGTGCAAGCTCACACCCAGCCCTTCCTGTCAGCTGTGGGTAGGATCCTACACTCCACATTTACACGCTAGCCCACATGCTGCATATCCAGACACATTTCTGCAGGGTCACACAGCGTGCAGGGTCACACACTGCCCCTCTGCACACCCCGTGTGAGCTCACACTGCCCTCCCCCAGGCAGCAGCACCCCAGCCCCTCCCTGCAGGAAAATATAATCATAGAATCACAGACTGGTTTGGGTGGGAAGAGATCTTGAAAGGTCAACCAGTCCAAAATTCTTCAATGACATGGGGCACCTCCCACTACCCTAGGCTGCTCCAAGCCCCATCCAACCTGGCCTTGGACACTTCCAGGGATGGGGCAGCTTCTCTGGGAAATGTGTGCCAGGGCCTCACCTTTGTTTTTGTAAAAAAATACTTCCTAACATCTAATCTCCCAATTTCAAGACATCCCACCTTGACCCATCACTACAAACCCTGCTAAAAGCTTTATCCCATCTTTCTTGCAAGCCCCCTTTAGGCATGGGAAGGAACTCTAAGGTCTCTACAAAGCCATCTGTTCTCCAGGCTGAACAACACCAAATCTCTCAGCTTTTCGTCACAGGAGAAATGCTCCACCCTCTGACCATTTTTGATCCCAAAGTCTTCATCCATGCAGAAACCTGGATGTAAAGTCAGGAGTGTAGCCTGACTTTCTCCTCCAGACAGCCCTACAGGCACATCATCCCAATGGGAAATGCTCCCAGCCAAAAGCACCACATGTGCCAGGGATGTTTCCTCATGGTACTTTGATGGCTGTTGCATTTTTCTTTGGGTTTTTTTGTCCTTCTTTTCTTTCATTTCTGTTTCTTCTTTCTATTTTTCCTTTTTTCATCTTCTTATTTTAATTATTATTATGTTTTATTTTTCCTTATCTTATCTTTTTCTTTCCCTTTTTCTTCTTTTCTTTCCTCCTTCCCCTTCCCCTTTTTTTTTCTTTTTTCCCTTTCTTTTTCCACTCCTTTTTCCACTCTTTCTCTACTTTTCCCTGCTTCAGCTGCATGTAATCCATGCAAAGACCATTTCCCACACCCATTAATCATTTGCCATCTTGCTCTCTGAGCAGGGGGGGCACAGCAGCCCCACAGGGCTGGCGGGGTGGGGGGTGGCACAGGGCTGAGGCCCCGGTAGGGTGGGAGGACCCATGGCTGGGAAATGCCAGCAGATGAGTAAAAACCCTCCCAAAAATGCTCCTGCAGACTGTATGACAATGAGCTGAATGAAACTGCCTCCTCCAAATGTTCCTGCTGGGAGCAGGGCCACCAGCAGCCAATGCCTTGGCAAAACAGCCAAAACAGCACCCAGTGGGCAGCTCTGCCCACCCTGCCCCAGCATAGCCTCAGCATGCTGCTGAAAACCATCCAACAACTGGGGATAAAATATCAGAGAAAAAGAGGCACCTGGGCAAGGTGTGGCCTCAGCTCCAGGGAGAGGGAAAAGGGGTGAGAGTAAATTGAGCTCCTGGCTGCCACATGACATGAGGCTGAGAGTTTTCTCCCTGCCCAGCTTATCCTAGAGCAGGCAGGAGGCCCCAGGGATGGACAGCCATCAGAGGAGACTTCTGACAGCAAATGTTGCACAAGAAAGGAGCATAGCAATGGCCAACCAGTATTTTCTGGAGTGTTTCTGGACACAGGCTCTGGGGCTTCTGGTGGAGAGGGCAAATATCAGCTGGGGCAAAGCAACACCTCATGGAGTTGTGGGGTCAAGAAACCTCTGGCTGTCCTAAGCATCCTCACGGGGACACAGTGAAAAGACAACCTCACACCTTGGGAAATGTCCCCCATCCATGGACCATGGCACTCCTGGGCACAACACTGCCAGTTCCCCTGGGCCCCTGACCCTCCCTGACCCTCCCTGACTCCCACAGCTCTCAGCTCTTTCTCTTCTGGCACAAGGAGCCTTCAGAAAGGATCCTGGGCATCCAGTTTGGAAGGGAGCTAGAGCCAAGTGCCTGGGGCAGGCCACAAGGATGCTGAAGCATTTCAGAGCATGGGGGCAGGCCAGCAGGGCCTGGTAGGCAATGAGACAATACAACGGCCCATTTGTGCTCCTCGCTCCCGGGCCCCCTGCCCTGCCCCATGCCATAGCAAGGCTGGTATTCACGAATTAATTGATGTAATTAAAGTGTGGCATGACTTTGCCACGGCCTCCAAAGGAGGTGGCAGCAGGCCAGGATCTGCGGTAGAGGAGGAGCCCCTCACGTGCAATTCTCCCCACAGGAAAAGGGCAGATCTTGGGTAGATCTGAGGCATGAAATTGGTATAAAGAGATTGTCAGGGAAGCATAACCATGCTGGTCTTGCTGTCATCAGCAGCTGCAGGGTGATAATTCATGCCAGCAGGCTGCTGCATCCCATCACACCACAGCAGCACCTCTGGCAGGAGGTTGCCAGACCCAACACCAAGAGGTGTCCGGGTATGTCCCAACCCAGCTGGGCCCTGTGGTTGCTCTTCTGTGGTTCTTCACTCCTGAGCATGGACAGGACTTGGTCGTGGGGTTGGGGCTGCGCTGGCAGGTTGCGGACACCTTGGCTCACCACAGACCATGTACCAAAGGACAGGGATGTCTCCAGCCTCCCCTTTTCCCAGCCCCAAAGAAGGCAGAATTCAGTGACAGTAAAAATATCCCAACTCTGGGCACAAAAGGCGAGAGAACAGAGCCTGGACCTGATTTCTGACTGCGTGCCTGGGTGGGAATAATTTTCCCACTGGGGTTCCTGTGTCAGAGGGAGGCTGAGCCTGAGGGTAGCCATGGCCTGCCAGCTGGAGCCCTCCCAGTTCACTGCCAGCCTGGCAAGGCTGTAAGCAGCCCCCTGTGCTTCCAACAGCTAGAAGAGAATGAAGTGGTGCAGCCCAGAGAAAACGGGATCCCATGTGGGGTATGCCTTGGTAAAGAGGTGCAAAAGAGGACACAGGCAATGGGCTGTGCTTTGCTTTTTCTAGGGAAAGGGACAAATGAGCATGTGCCAGCTTATTTCAGACAGCCCTAGAGAAGTGATGGGTTAGGTTTAGGGCCAGAGTGGCATCACCAGCCAGCTGCTCCATCCCACATGGACTCTGGAATGGTAGAGCAGGCAGGACATCCACACAGCTGCAGCCACTGGGCTTACTGGGCTGGGGACAAGCCAAAAGAGTGGCAGCTGTGGGGAATCTCCTGGCTGCAGAACAACAGGAGCTACTGGTCTCCCACCACCGCTGCACCAGTTTGAAGCAGGACAGAGAGCAATCATGAGATCAACCTCCAGAGCAGCCGCTGGAAACCCAAACAAGGCATCCAGCTGCACCACAGAGAGCTGGGACTCTCCCCATCCCTCCTTTCCAAACCCAGGGGCCACTTCTGCAAGATACTACCAAAGCTGTGCACCAGCCCCTCTGCCTGCAGAAACCACAGCTCCCACGCCTTACACACTCCATCCTCTCTCAGTCACCCACCAGACACTGCGGCTTGGCCCACACCCCACAGACTTGGGCAAGTGTTCCCATAGCCCAGGGCAAACAAACAGCCCTTCCTCCAGGGCTGATGCCTCCTTCACCACAGCCACCTTCAGCTGGGCCAGCTGTGCCACCACACGACTCAGAGCCTCAGCAAGGTCCAGCCCTGTGGTGGCTGTGGACTCGGCTGGCAGCACTGCCTCCCAACCACAGCTGGCTCAGAGCAGGGCTGGAACAACTCACAAACAAGGAACATGCGCAGCTTGGCTTGGCCTGCACACTGGAAACAGAGATAAGCTGCTCCAAAAGCTGAATCCCAGTGAGGCAGTGGAGTAGGAACTGCCATGCACTGGTGGGGAGGAGACAGCCCTGGCAGATGCCTGATCCCACCTCTGGGTGCTGGGGAGGGGAAGCTCCCCCAGGTGCAGAAGTGCCCAACTCTGTCCACAGGATGCAGGGAGGTCTGCTGGGTTAGATGCCATCCCTCGTGTCACAGCCAGTCCTGCCAGAGGCCACGTGGCCAAACACACACGATGATGGTGGCATACAGTGGGCAGGAAATCATTGAACTGCTCTGACTGCTCAGTTAGACCCTGCACTGGAATGTCTGGGCACCTCACGTTGACTGTGACCGTAAGAGGGCTGGAGTCAGGGTCTGAGTCTCACCACCCTCTCCCCTGTGCAGATCCTCGTGCTCTGCCCCAGGAGCAGCTGCCTTGCCCCTTTGGCTCATTATCATTTGCTAAGTAACCAGTCTTGCAAGTGCAGCTTGGAGAGGAGCATCTGCTGGGTTATGTCTGCAGCCCAGATTCTTTGGAAACTGCTGAAGCAAAGTCCCCTTGAATGCACTCAACCTCCCTGGAGAAGCTGGCTGAGTGAGTGGTTTGAGCAAAAGACTTTTGCTTTATTCCCAGCTCAGCCACTGGCTCACTGGGTGGCTTTGAATCACTTCCCTCCTCCTGTGCTTTCATGTGGGAAGTGCCAGCCAGGGCAGCTGCTTCTCCCCAGGTGCCAAGTGGATGTGCCTGGCTCGCTGCAGGACAGGCAGCAAGGGCACAACCTGTAGGAAAGGGGCAGCTCTCAGCTCCCTCAGGACCCTGAGGACCAGGACATCCCTCCTAACAGGCCCAAGGCAAAGTAGCCTGACCCCTCCTCAGCAGTACCCAGCCTGCCACTGCAGGCACAGAATGGACTACCTCTCATGTGCCACCAAAGAGATTTACTCCCTCTCTCCCTTCTGTCCCCTTCTGCCATCCCTATATCCTTGGAGCCCATCTTGGCCTTGGACAACCTCATGCTCCATCAGGCCAGGTCAGGTGGGGTTCCTTCACCCTCCTTCGTAGTGCCAATTGAAATAAAACTGTAAGTGTTCTGGACTATCATGATGACTCAGTGCGGCTAAGACTGCACAAGCTCTGCATCTTGTGGCCTTGCACTAGCACAGCTGCACAGCACCTAAGGAGCTGCACCTACAGACCTGCAGGGATTGTTCCCACAGCACCAGGCTGGGCAATTGCATCCATCAGGGTTTTGTGGTAGGGATCACCAGGTTTCTGGAAAAATTTCCAAAAGAGTGGCCTCTGGGATGTTATGAGGGGATGAAGTGACAGTAAGAAATGCAGGAACTGGTCGGGAATGTGGACAGGTGTCCCAGGCCAGGGCAGGCTGGGAGGTACAGTGGGCAGCATTGTGGTTGTTTGGAGAACAAGGGTCAGTCCATGAACACAAATTATGCATTTTGGGATCACCTCTCCTCTGCCCCAGACTCTGCTGTGGCCCTGGACATATCAGTCCAGTGCCAGTGAGGGCACTGTGCAGACTGTGGCAGCCAAGCTCTCAGCCAGGGAGTGTGCAGGCAGCTCCTGCCCAGCCATATCACAGCAGAGCCCAGTGAAGGTACAGTGGCTCCTCCTGGGGCTCCACAGGAGCCACTTCCAGCTGATCCACTCCCAAAATGAAAAGTCTGTTCCCTTGATTCCCAGCTGGCTCCAGGCAAGGTGGAGTTGAGCATGCACTGCACAGGCAGCTCTGCCTGCCTGCCTGAGTGGGCATTGGGCAAGGTCAGAGCACTCTGTTGCTGTTCCTGATCCAGCACCCAGCTCCCAAACCAGAAAAGGAGAGAAACTCCAAGGCTCTGGCCTGTCACCTGTTTAATAGGCACAACAAAAGGAAGTTTATAAATCCAGTTCACTTATCTAAATGGATTTGCATTTGGCATCCCTTTCGACAAGGGGCTGAAAACAGATTTCTTAGTATCATATGCTATAATTTTACTAATAAAAACAGACCACGGTTGCCAAATACATCCACAAATTAAAGTGATATTGCCAAATTTGAAGGGCAAGTTCTTAGTTCAGAGGCTGGCCTGCATCAGTTAGACACAGGACAGCAGCAGAGATGAGGGACACAGGCCGAGCACCCCAGTGTGCTCCTGCTCACAGCTCTTCGTGCACACAGCTGCTCACACACACAGCTGGCCTCTGCGTTGCTTCTCCAGCATCAGCAGCAGCATCCCTGGCTGCCGAGCAGATGTCCCAGGCCCGCTCCCTCAGCACACCTGCCCAGGAGAGCTGGACTCCCACAGGAGCAGGGCTGCAGGAAGGCGCAGCAGCAGCACAGGCCGCAGAGAGCAGCGTGCCTGGCCAGCAGCCAGCAGCTGCTGCGCTGTCCCACGGCTGCGCAACCTCCTGGGGACCACCCCACCTGCGGGAAACCTGGGGGGTGACATCACCTCAGGGATCAACCGGGCACTGAGCTGAGCTCACAGCACAGAGCTGGGAGCCCTCAGGTTCAATCAGTGACCTGTATTCAGGTGGGAGCCTGCAGCTCCTCCAACGCAGCTGCCTGTGAGACGCCTGCACAGGAGAGCAGCCCTCAGGCTGCTCATGCCATCACCAGCTGCTCCACAGGGCTGTGGGGCAGATTATCAGGGCCCTGCCTTTGGGAGAGAATGAGGACCCAGCAACTGGGACAGTTACAAAGCCTGTCCCTGCACATTTCCATCTCTGAGTCACTGGCTGATGCTGGCTAACAATACAGGCAGTTATCAAAAAAGCAGTTGTCGAAAGGGATAAGTCTGATTGTTCTTGTCACTGTCTGCCTAAACCTGTCTGCATTTCTTCATGCCATGTCAACACAGTCCCCAAGGCTTGGAAAGGCTCCCACTTCCCAAAAGTCAGTAGTTTGGAGGCTGCTTTGAGAAGTCCCAGCCTCCACTCAGCAGGCAGGAATATGCAGGAGACCAGCCATCACTCCTGCTGGCCTCATCCCCTAGGGAGTGGAGACCTCTGTGCTGGCCAGAGATGCCAAACTCTCTGCATTCCAGGGCTCCCTGTCTCAGCTCCTCACAAAGAGGCCTAAAATTGGGAGAGGTGAGTCACCCCCTTCTTTGCCCTTAGGGCAAAGCTGGTCAGGAATTTTCTGTCATTGTAATTTTCCTAAAGGAAAATCCACTTGTGCCCAGCCACACTTCTCAGCTCTGTGACCTTTAAGACTGAGTGTCTGCTGGGAAAGCAGCAAACAGATTTGTTTGGATCAGTTTAATCTGACTCGAAATATTTTTGGTTGTGGTCCTGATCCAAAGTGCTTCATCTCAGATCAGTTCCACATTAATCTGTAATTCCCTGGCAGGCTCCACTGCCAGCAGCACTGTAGCTGGGATGCTGCTCCCTCCTGAGGCCCTGCTCCTATGCCAGGGTGGATGTCTTGTGGCTGACCCAACCAGCCCTGACCAGGTGTGCCGTGAGGGTCTCAGGGAGCTCAGCAGGAGCATTTTTCAGGAGGTGCAAGTGCCCAGCTGTGGGTGCAGGTCTGTGACAGCCACCTCACAATGTCCCTGTGCTGTTCAGTGCCCACATCTGTGCACTGGCTCAGGACTTGGTCTATGGAGCATCAGGCTTCAAGGCTCAGCAGAAGGCTCCTCTGAAGCAGCTTCTGTCTTGTCTGTAACTCTTTTGGCTTACCTCTGCTCTAGGACCATCCCATTTCTCCCAGGTATTTGCCCCATCCCTAGGTCTTTTGATGCTGTACCCCTGCCCCGCTCATAATGCTGTGTGTGAGTGTGGGAAACCTGAACTCTGCATGACCAGACAAAATACCTCTGCTGCCTCTTGCTGCCTGGCTGTCTCATGGGTGTAAGGCAGTCAAGTTTCACAACACAGAGCCATAGAGGGGGTCCAGTCCTGGGTGTCCTCAGCCACAAGAAGAAAGGACTTGCAAAGCATAAGGATCCTGTCCTTTCCCTTGTTGGGATGCTCTTTCAGGTGTGCATATGCATAGAGCTGGCCTATAGCAGGCTCAGCTCCAAGGGTGCCCTTGTTGGATGGGCACACGCTGCTCTGCCCTGAAAGGAGGCCTCCAGCATCACTCACCTCACTGCCACTTGCTGCAGAAGTTTGTCCATGCACCATTCTCAGTGACATTATCTGGAGGGTGGGAAGGAGCAGCCCAATGAACCTCTATGCCACTAGCCACAGTCTTCCCCTACCTGTTCAGAACAACTGCAGGGGATGTAGGAGCCAGCTCCTCGAGGAAGGGAAGCAGTAAGCATGCTGAAGCTGAGGTCAAGCTACAACAGAGGCCTTGGGTGGAGGCAAGGTGTGCAAGGATCCTGATGAATACCATGAACGTCTGTGGTCCAGCACAGCATGGAATCCACAGCCAGAACAGTGCTTTCAGAGGGGGAACCTGCAACTTATCTCACCATCTCTGTTTCCAACTGTCCTGCAAAATGGTTTCATACATGGATAGTTATTGCCATGGCAGACTGGTGTACACACAGCCTCCAAGAAAGATTTTCAGGTTGGTTCTGCAGAAAAACCTTATAGTGTCTGGGTGTTTCAGCCTGCCCAACTGAAATAACAGACACACACTATCATCCCAGGTAGCCAAGACTCCCAGGAGCAGCATTAGGAAAACAAACAAAATTTGGTTGCTTGAGATTGTGCTCCATGGACCCTAGGCATATCTTTGCTGTCTTGTTTCTAACGTGCTCCTGGTCTCCAGGCCAGGTCCTACACAGGGCTACAGAACACACATCTACACACTCCAGCAATTTATCACTTGAGTACCCAGCTCCCTGAACTCATTTCCTGGTAAAAGACTCACTGCACTTCTCCTCTTTGAGTCTGAATAGAAGACTGCCTGTCCCAGCAGGGGAGCATCACCCCACACCTACAGACCCCAGGTGCCATGGCACCTCCATAACTATCATGGCACCACAGCACCAGGGAGGCTGGAGGAGGGAGATGAAGGATGGGGCAGAAGAGCAATGGATGGTTAGAGAGTGTCAGAAAAATCAGAATCATAGAATATCATGACTTGGAAAGGGACTTACCAGGGTCATCAAGTCCAGCTCTTGGCCCTGCACAGGACAACCTCAAGAATCTCACTACGTGCCATGAGAAGAGCTAGGAAAGGGAGACTGGCAGTGATTGGCCATGATAGAAAACAAGAAGCCAGAAAGAGTATTTTTTGTAATTTTTTGTAATATAAGGTCTTCCAGCTCTTCATCTTTGCTACCTCCAAGGGATTCTGTGATGAGGATTGAGAAGTATGAGACAGTCCAAAGAAACAGCAACTATACCCAAACTGCAGGACCCAGAAACACATTTCAGCACCAGTATTTTGTGGGAATCAAATCACGTCACAGCTCTACAGCAGGAGGATAACAGTCTTCCCTCCCACTCGATGCCAACGTCAGTCAGTCTGGGCAGCAGGACCTGAGCTGTCAGGCACTGTCCTGGACTTACATAGAGCCCTAAGCTGTGCTACACACTGCCTTTAGTAAGACCTCAAGGTGCTGGGCAGATGTTTGCAGAGCATCAGGCATGTGGAGATGATGTGCTGGGGAGCTCTGCCAGGCTCCTCCTTCAGGTTCAGAGGAGGTCACAGCCTGCCCAGTTGTTCGTGGTCTCTTTATTCTGGCTCCCTTTTAAAATGTTTGCAGTTCTTTGTCTAGAAACACCTTTACTGCTCTCAGCAGTTGTTCTTCCTAACTCAACAGTAACTCACTTTGTATTGTTCTGTTTATCTTTCCAAGGATAGTTTGCCTGGTTCTCCTTATCTCTTCTGTTCTTCTGAAAGAGCCTTGAATCACACCACAGCAGCAACTGAGAGAAAAATCAGTCTTATTATTAATAATAATACCTCACTTTATGATATGCCCATGAATAAGGAAAAATAGGAACACTGATGGGGAGGCTGTCCCAGATCCACTCCAGAAGACACAGTACTGCCTGTACTGCTGTACAGCCAGGCCCAGCTAAGGAGGTGGTGATGCTGCTGCTTTCCTTTGTAATTCAGTTACACCTTTACCTCACAACACAGGGTGAACCACTCAGGTTGCTCCTCTCTGAGAACACAGTCCCTGTGTGCCAGTTTGCACAGGAAGGAGCTCTGTGCCAGCCTGTGGCTGGAGAGTTAAGATGGAACACAGTTCCTTCAAGATCACACCTCCTCTCATATCCAGGTCCTTTCCCACCTCACTGCCCAGAGGCAAGTCCTTAGCAGAAGTGCATTAGGCTGATGCAGCAGCTTACAAATGACAGTGCTATGATTCCATCCTGGTGCTACTGCCACTATGGGAAACCCACAACCAGAAAACTATGGCTCATGTTGCAAATTTCACTCACAGTCTAACACAGTCCCTTCAGCTGCTTACTGAGAGAAGGAATGCTTGTTCCACCATCTTCAAAGAAAGACAGTTGCCTGAGATGGAAGCAAGAAGCAAACAAGCAGTGCAGGCAACAGAGAATGCCAGGCCATCAGCCCTGAAGTTGTCCCTCATCTCGATGGGAGTGCACTCTAAGCCACTAAAAAAGGCATTAAACACTACAGGTCCCAGTATCAAAAAAGTGTTGAATATCTGCCTTTTTCATGACCTTTGTTGCTAGGTCCTCAGCCACAGTATACAGCAAGCCCACAGTTTTCCATAGCCTTCATTTTTCATCTGACATAGTTGAAAGAGGCCCCTCCTGGTGTCTTTTGTGTCTGCTGGCCCCAGCACTTTGGCTTTGCTCATTCCGTTCCTGGAAGTTCAGGCAGTGCCTCAATGCCCACTGCACGTGTAACCTGTCCCTGTGTACACTCTTGGATTCCCCACCAAACATTACTCTTACATCAGGGAAGCTGGTCCTTGTACAACATGCTGCTTTTTCAGTGGATTTGGGATAAAAGGTAAGGTAAAGTTTCAGTCCAGTCTATCCATGGGGAATCAAAAGTGAAATTCCACTCTTCCCAAAACATGTAAACTGTGCATACAGTAAAGGACCATTTTAAGAGCAACAATGCCCCCTGCCTGTCTCCACTCCTGCACTCTCTTCCCATTCCTTTGAATTTTCTACCTACAAATGAGTTGATTTAGGTCTCTCCCTTCTGTCATAACACAGCTAGGATGGTACTTCTCCAGGTTTAGGGAAAATGGATATTTCTGGACAGAATTCTGTTTCAACATGGTGTAGAGTAAACGTGGCCTCACTGAAGTCTCTGCTCTTCAGCCTGAACCAGTGCTTGATCAAGGATGAGACACCCTCAGGAACACCCAGAAACTCAGCTCCTTCTATTTTCAGCTTCATATTCCACTAGGAACTTCATCCTGCCCTCTCCTTTCAACTCCATCCCCTTTTCCAAATTCCCACTGTGCCAGAGAGAAGACACTGCTGAGATCTCGCCACTGACCTCACTAGAGTGCTCCTCATCTTCTTGCTCTCCAAGGGTAGAGCCATGTCTGGACTCACTGCTTTCTCCAAGTGGGGAACACAAGTAAAGATGGTGGAGAGGCAAGTCCTCATGCCCAAGGAGGCCTGCTGGGCTGGAAAGGGTTTGTGGAGTAAGGGCATACACTCTGAGCCGACCTGGGTCCCCACAAGGAGCCGGCTGGCTGAGTACCCTCAGAAGAGGACTAGGAGAGCCTGAACCTGGAGCAGATCATTGAGACTCCAAGGAGCAGAGTGGGAGAGTTGCCAAATCTCCCCTGGGGACAGACAAGGGGCTGTGGTAGGATCACAGACATCCCTGACGCAGAGGAAACCAGGCACTGGGAACCTGGAACAAGGGGCTGAGAAGCACAGGACGGGAAGAGTTTAGGGTGATGAGTCAGAGGCTGAGCGCAAGCATAGGAACCGGCTATCACGCGCTAAGCGGTTACTGCGTGTCAGCCTTGCAGGCCATGTGCATTTGCTTAGTCCGTGCAAATAAGGTCACTTCAGCCAGCTCAGTGCGGTTCTGTCACGTTGGCTAAGTTGAATTGACTTAGGCATGTGCACGCACAGCTGCCCCCCACTGCCAGCTGAGGTACAGCAGCGTATTCCTCTGTGCCAACTTGTCCTGTCTGTCCACACCTCCAGCTTCAGCACAGCTCCACTGGTGGGACAGGGGAAGCCCAAGAAAAAGCACCTGGAAAATGGTAAGATAGTTAAGAAGGTCACACAAACAAGGTGGTGAGTGAGGTTATGCTGAAGCACAGCGAGGACACATCCCATGCCATTTCAGCCTTCCATCTTGGGCATGCCTTCTCCAGGACCACAGCCTCCCATGTTCCTCTCCTAGGCTGGAGCCTACTGGGCTTGAATGGCTGCTTGGCAGAACTGCCTCGTTAGGAGGTTTCGCAATCAGCTCCCTGTGACTGTATTAAGCAGCCTGCATCATCTGTTTTGACTTTGCTGGATTTGTCTGTGTTCAATATATTTCTCGCAAGGGTCCCAGTTCAGCCCTCATTGACGTCAATGGAAGTCGGTCCATTCCCTTCAGTGAGAGCAAGAGCTGTCCCTTGGAGCCTATATCTCAGCTGTTCCATTTCAGTGCCCAGCTCCACACATCCTCCTACCTTTCCTATCCCTTCCACATGGCTGGCGGCTCTACTACCCTCTCCCTTCTGGCTGAACAGCAGATCCTGTCCCAAACTCTCTCCTGGTTCCCTGAAACTGTTTTCCACTACAAATCTTGATTTTCTGAGTACCTTCAGGATCACATTTCCTCAGCTGGACCCTCGGCAATGTTTCCATTTCCTAATCCTTGACAAAGCAGGTTTTGTTGGTTGGCCTCTCCACCTGGCCATGTCCTCCTTTTACAGTGCAGTCATCCAGCTGGACAGTAAGGAAGGCTTTCCCTTCAGTTAGGTTTATTTCTGCACTAGCTCGAGGGTAAGTTCCAACCCTAACTTAGATCTTTGTGTGGGTGATTATCAAAGAGGAAAGCTGAACAGTCACAGGAGTCTGAGCATCTGGTTTCAACACCACACTCTGTTAAGGGTTCCCACTGAAATTTCGGATAAGTAATTTCAATTCTTCACTCCCTCCTGTAAAACCGGGAATCACGCTCCCCTCTCTAAAGTGTTTTTTGATGGTGAAATGTCCTCATAGTACTCTTGAGACCACTACTAAAGATCATGCAGAGAACTTTAAATCCCCAAGCCTTTCTGAGTTAGCACCATCTAAGACACTTCAAAAATGGACAAAACAAAGATACACAATATTTGCTGATCACCCACTAGCTAAACCTTTCACCACATCCATGGACTGCCAGAGAGGAGGCAAGACAACACATGCCACGCACGCATTGTTTCCAGCCCTTTCCTACAGCACTCACCCCAGTGATGCTGTGGAGAGGATCCTGCACTCAACAGCTCCATGGCGTGACCCACTCCAGCCTTGCTTACGTTTGCACACTCATCCTGGAGCCAAACTGTCTGTCTGTCTGATTTATGCTATCCCAAGGGAGATCTTGAGTTAATGGCAATAAATTTCTTTAGAGAAGACCCATCTCATGGCAGAGGGAAAAAGACAAGGAAAGAGGGAACCATGGGAATCCTTCTCCTTTCACATCCCAGCTGGGCTTGGCTGGAGCTGGCTCTAGTTATGCTGGTGGAGCCCAGAACTGCGTGCACTTCTGAGGCTGCCACAATGGCTCCCAGTGCTAGAGATGCGCTCTCAGGCAAAGTGGGAAGCAGATGGGCCAAATACAGCATCCCCAGCTTGTGCAGCAGGCACAGTTTGAGAGAAGGGGATTGTTTTCGTCAATCAAGAGATTCTGCTGGAAGGGGAAGGCTTCCTGTGGGCTTCAGCAGCAAGGAGGGAATGGCAAAGCACTCAAAGTCAGACACAGTTCCAGGGGAGCGCTTTCAAGATGTGGTCTGTCACACCAATATGCAATCCCAGAGGATTCAGCCTCAGGAGCAACCCTACATCCCACCAGATATAGAGATAAGGAGGAGGAGGGAGGAGGAGAGACAACTCTTCAAGGCTGATGGTACTCCTGAACATCATCTCCCTGAGGATCTGCTGAGACCTGTCAGCTCTGTCATAGGGAAAGCCAGTTGGACTGAGGTGGTCACTCCCAGCTGTCACGTCACAGGCAAATCCCGGGAAATGAACTGCCAAAGGCCAGCCAGCTCTGCATTCCCTCAGAACTTCACCTGCACGGCACCTGTACCAGAAAACAGGCAGGGAATGGGGACATGCAGTGACACTGCTGTCAGACTAAGAAGGAACCAGGGATGTGATGAAGGTGAAGGAGGAGGGATGGAAAAGGTGAACATGAGCTGCCAGAGCCTCACTCAGGTGGGAGCTGCGCAAAAATGGCAGTGAATCCACTATTTATGAGGAGTAAAGTGCTACAGAGCACAGCTGGGCCTGGACTACCTTCACCAACACCGCGGTCTGCCAAGCTCCTAATAAAACCCAACACAGGTTACTTGGGTTCTCATGCTGCTCCAGAGCAGCAGCTTCCCGCTCCCCACCTGGGGCCCACATGCACAGGGAAGCAAGTGCTTCCCAAGCATCTCACCACATCCAGGGTCTCCAGGGCTTCCCCACACACCTCTATAGCCAAGCAGAGCAGCCCAGGACCAGTGGGTCCATGCCCTCACTTAACTCGCCCTCTGCAGCCTCACCTTGCCACACAAACTTCCCCACTCCAAGCAGGGATGGACTACACCCACAGTCTGCTGTTGTTGGTTTTGGCTCAGCAGTAGCAGGCTGCTTCCAGCAAGAGTGGTATGAATAATTGCCCAATTAACTGGAGGAACTTCCAGATGTGTGTTTGCTTTCATACCCATCCAGCCCCCCTCAATCCCACGTGCCTAATGCCTGGAGAGTGGTGGGGGTGGGAGAGCCACGGCTCTGCTAACTCAAGCAGCATTGTAAGCAGGGCTTGCCCGCTGCCTGGCTCAGCTCCCCTTTCCATCCCCACCTCCCTCTCACTCTTTAAATGGGGAAATGGTCTTTTTTAATGACCTCAGGGAGAAGGAAATTTGCCCTGCCTGCCAGAGCTTGGTTACAGGTGCCAAAAGCCAAGAAAGCAGAGAAGAAAGCTGATTCCATGTTATGATTTTTATCAGGTGCACATACAGTGAACTCTCTTAAGACAGGTTACCATTTTTTGCCATTTCCCACCACCTTTTCCCATTGAATAATCTCACACTCAGGAGAGGATTTATGGTCAGCTAAACTGCTTTCACCCTGCAGGACACTGCAAAACCCTTCAAGATTGTGGTTCTTCCCTGTTTTCAGGAGGACCCAGAACCACCCATCTACTTCTCACCACCAGAGAAAGGGGGGCTCTTTCTAGGATCCAGCTAGAGATTTGGCCTGAGCATGGGGTGTCTCATGGGGTGAACTCAGTCAATAGAACAAGGCCAAAAGGTGTCTCAGACCTCACAGATGATGTGAGCTTCCCACCATCCCTCTCTCACACAAAAAGTAAAAGGCAGGGGGGAAGGGTTCATCTCTTATTTTAGCACCCAGTTTGGCACCTAAATATCTAAGCTCCAGTGAGAAGAAGCAGAAACAGCTCCAGAGCAACCTGCTCCACCCAATAGCGCTTAAGACAAAATGAGCTGATTCACTCACATGAGGCTTCAGTCTCTCCCCACTGCACAGGACAGATGGAGCTCAGAGGACAAAATTACACCAGATGGCAAACATCACATAGCTGCTGTTTGGGGAAATAAATGCCATCCAAAACATGCATTCTTCCCAACCACAGCAGGAATGAGGCAACTCCATCTCAAAGCATTCTCCCAGACCAAACCCTCAGCCTTGGGATCCTTTGGACAAGATGTCCAGAAATAACAGCAGCTAGAGATGATGAGTCTGGAAGCATTAGCTTGGCATTGTGGGCTTTGCATATCTCCTTATGCTGTCCAGCTCCCAAGGCTTTATCTTGCAACGCTTCAGACAGCGAGTAGCAGAGAGCATCTAGGACTCCACCCCAGACAGAACATCTCCTTCAGTTCTAGCACATGGATGCACACACGGCACTGTTGAAGCAGAAAGCTGCAGAGACCTGCTCCTCACCCAGCAGCTGGCAAAGCCTGAACCAACGAAAGAGGACAAAATGCCATGTGATCCTTCCCACCGTGTACAGAGAGCCTGCCTCACTGCAGGCCAAGCAAATGCTCCTTCTAACTGAGCAGCCTCAGGGAAAAGGTGCTCCTGAAGCTGGGAAATGGTGTGGATGATCTCTGCTCCCATCCTTTGAATCACGACAAGTGGACAGGGCAGACAGCCAAGCTCCAAATACCTCTGAAAGATGAATTATGATGTTTTCCTGAGAGGAGCTCCACAGTCAACATTAATTTTTCAGTAATCAGCAAATAGCCCAGTGTAAAAAACTCTTTGCCATGCCAAATTTCTGTACCACTCATCTAAAGACTGGAATATAAAGTCTCATTTCTCACAAATCTCTTTTCAGTCACTGAAAAAGCGACTGCTGCCAGGACTTTCCCTTGCCCCTTAGATTGCTATTCAAATCTAGCCCACCTACAATTCATTTGCCCACTTCTGTCCACAGCACATTTTCAGGTCAAACCCAGACATGGAGAACTAAACGATCAGGCTGTTTATTTCAGACAAAGCATGAACCTGGTTGCTGGAGGACAGCTGTCCTGCTGCAATGCCTGCCTTTCACAGCTCCTGTGCTTGACCTGCTGCACATAGAGCAGCTGCTGCAGACCCTCCCAGGAGAGAACAGGGACTTGAAGCCAGGGAAGGAAAGAGGTGACACTTGTATGAGGAACATGAGAAAGGCAGGGTCTGAGATCCTACCTGAGGGGTAAGATTGCACAGAACTAAAAGCAACAAAGATAGGGAATTCAATAAATTCCCAAAGGGAGAAACTATGCCTTTCCTAAAGACAGAAAAACCTCACACTTGTTCTGAGCAGTGGTGTCTCAACCCACTCTGCCATTGGCTTAGCAGGGGACTATTATGATAAGGTTGTTATTAACATTCCTAGAAATGTCCCTGCCCAAATTAAGGTGTAAATGGGACCATATGCCAGTGACAATGGTATGGGGTTCATTTGATAGTATTTGATAATAAATAGGAGGGAGAGAGAGAGAGAGAGAGAGAGAGAGAGAGAGAGAGAGAGAGAAATAGGAAATAGGTGGGGGGGACAGAAAGAGAGAAACAGGGACAGAATAAGGAAAATATCACCACTCCATGTATTCCAACGATGTTCTATTGATCCTCTCCAGCTGGTCTTGGTGGTGAAGGTCTCTCCACAGAGCACAGAATGCCCTGGGTTAATACACCCCCAAGCTAGGGGGTGTTGTCCAGGCACGTCCCTGGAGTTTGCCATTGTCTTTTGTAGCAGACTTTGGATCTGTTGCATCACGTGCAGTCCTGTGGTGCAAGGCCTCTGGAGAACACTCTGGGAGTGTCTTTGATGGATTGTGACTACCCCTCAGCTGCCTCTCACATCACAGTCCCGTGGCTGTGGCCTGTGGGGTTGGGGGGTTCCACAACTGGGCCGGTTTGTGTAATCGGAGGATGGGTGTTTGTTACCTCTGACCAGAGGTTATGCCACACATCTGAAACCTCCTTCAGCCTCCCCCAGTTGGGGGCGAGTCTGTGTAAATCTGGCTTCTGTGAGCTGTGCTCTCCCCCCACCCCAAACTCAGCAGAGGATGATCCTTAGTGCAGCTGGTGGCTTTGGCCTTTTGATGGATGCAAACCTTTTCCTCCGCCTGAGATGACTGAACAATGGGTTTCCCTTTATGTAATCAGCAGTTTGACTTTCAGTCCAAAGTCTCAGTCAGGTATCTTCAGGGAGGCTTCTTTGGTTGTAACTTCTTTATACAGTTTTTAGTAAAATGAGTAAAACTTTATATCAATATTTAAGGCATGAACTATATCAGTCTCTGACAGGCACTGAGCCCACTGCCCACAGCACTGCTGTCAGAAGGCAGAGGAAGCCTTTGGACTCTGCAGTATTTTGCAAGGGTGGAACAACCGGCTTCCCCTTCACAGCCATTGCTCTCCTCACCGCCCCACAGGATTTGAAGAGGGCCATAAATGTTTTCAGCGTGGCACTTTACCAAGCATATGTCATAAATTACCGTCCCATGCCGATAATAAGTCAGGTAATAGCAACAGTTTTTTGTCCTGCCAACTGCAGAAAAGGTGGTAAAGGGAAGGGAGGAAGGTGGGGGGAGACGCCTATTAGCACCAAGCTGGATTTTACACGCGATGGAAAGTGTTTGTTCAGCTGGAAGTGAGAAGGGTCCTTAACCAAAAAGCACACGCTAATGAAAACAGAGTGTGCGGAGGGGTGAGGGGCAGCAGCACAGAGTAGCAATTCATGCTCTGGCACAGGTGCGAAGGCTGCAAGGACCAGGCCTGGGCCAGAGCACCACCGAGCTTGCTTTTGCTCCTAGCTCCATTTCACACCTTCTGCTTTGCCTTAGAGGAGAACACAGGCAGGCCTGAGAGCACCCAGGGCCATGGATTTTGGTGTAAAGCCCTCTTGAGAGCTAAGTCTGCCTTGGCTGTTTGGCTGGGACAGTCAGGATCCCTCTCCAGGCAGAGGGCCTCTGGGCACTTCATCCAGGGAGGTTCAGCCTAGTCTCAGGTCTCTAAAAATCAGATCCATGGGATCGCAGCCCGGTTTTGAACTTACTTGTCCAGCCACCTTTGCTGTGAACTCTGCAGGTCCCGTCACTGCTCCCACTCAATCACACTATGAGGTAAATGCACCAGAGACTCTGAAGACCCAAAGCCAGCAGCCCAGACAGACATAATACTATGAGGGACACCAATTCCGCAAAAATAAAGGTCCTGCTTTGCCTGATGAAAGCCAATGAGCCCCTTGAGGAAAAGCAGTGCTGTGTTTGAGCTGGTGCAGAGGAGTGCAGGGGGAAGAAAGGGATCAAGCCAACATCAGACAGTGCAGGGCATAAATGAAGCAACATCCATCTATGTCTGTAGCATGTGACTGACCAACAGTCCCTGGAGCTTACAGGATACACCTGCACTTGGAATAAACCAAACTCCTTCAGAATCACCTTCCCAGGAAAAGCCCTTGGATTATGAGTCATTCCCTAGGATCCCACAGGTCCTCAGGCAGGCACCCCACAGGAGGGGGAAGGCGGGGAGGGAAACTGGCATGTGCAAGATCCTTCTGCAATGAACTCTTCTCCTCCAGAGTCAGGAATTGGTAAGAGTGCCCCAAAGATGCCCAATAGCCAGAGGAATCTCTGTGGACTGGACCCTAGCAGGTATGGGATACCACAGCAGGAGCTGCAGCCAAAGCTGGATCCTAACAAGCAACATCACACTCTGGAATACCTGGTGCAGTATGCTGGGAATGTACCACACCACCACAGTCTCCTCATGGAGGAGAGGGATTAAAGTCATCCTAAAGGGAAACTGCTAATTCCCTTCTCACAAATCCCCTCTCCACACCAAGCGGATCACCCAGTACCAGAAGATAACCTTTCACAATCACGGTACATGGTGACTGCTCACCCCTAAAAGGCAGGAGCTGCCATAACTGGGGCAAGGGAAGTGACAAAGAAACAGAAAAAGGTGGCTGCAACCCATCCAAATGGAAGACACAGCGCCCACAGAGTACTTCTTGAGGGCACAGAGAAATGCTTAGCTGCCTTCATGACCACACTCCTTTTGTGTCATTAGAACATCCACCAGCACTCTGGCAGTTTTGGGGCTATCAGCCTCATTGCCAGGAGTAACATCAGCAGCTCATCTAGAGGGGCAGAACCACGTCTGGCTGCTGCAAGTGGAAGAGAAGTGATCCACACCACTGAGCAAACTTCTCATTAAGATGCTGGCACGTGATAGGAAAAAGATTTGCTTAAATTATCCCCTGGTAATTCCCAGTTTTACCCACAGGAGGTCAGACTTTGCCGAGGCTTACCAGCTTTCCATGCAAGCAGCCCAGGGCAAACCCCACTGCTGTAGGACCAGCAAAGCCACTGTTTTACTAGCCCAGCTTAGGTTTTGGCCTAAGACTCTTCTGTGCTTCCTGGCATTCTCTGATGATCCTTCAGCTGCTCCTCTGCCCACCTTACCAGTGCAAATCTCTCCAAGATTGTTGGATACCCACAAGGACAGCTCTCATGTGATGGATCCTTCCATCCACTTAGCTATCCCTCACTTGCTTTTCTTTTCTTGCTTTCATGTGGTTTCCCAATCCACCCTTCCAGTCCCCCCACTGCCCCTGCCAAAGAGCCTCCATTACATCCAGTGCCTAGACCATAACTCCAGCCTGGTTTCATAAGAAAATGTGAGTTGTACAACTGTGCACACTAGAGAAAATTCTGTTCCTGTGGGTTCTGGAAAATGTATTCAGGGGAATAGCATTCCCACACAAAGGAATGGTTCAATATGAGCTCACTTGTTCTTCAGAGAACAGAGAGAGAAACCATCATCAAGGCACAAACCCAAAGGTCACAGACTTCACCCAACACTGCACTTGTGGAATTACTCTATTTCATGCTATGTGAAAGTGTTTCAAAACTCTGGGAACTAGTTAGGTATAAACAAAGATCCTTCTTTTGTCCCTAGAAGGCCTTTGTAGACTCACTGCCCTGACAGACAGTCCAACATCCTGAATACAGGCTGGTGGAGATTTCTCATATAGCCATGCAGGCTCCAAAATTTTACAGCACAGAGCCTCCACTCTGCCCATATCATCCACCATTTTCACCACCCACACAAGTCCACACACTGCTGTCTCCTTTCATCCTGCATTCACACAAGCCCCCCTCCTGAAAGATTTCTCCACACTGATCTTATCTCTGTGCCCTTTATCTTATGTCTGCCTCCTTGAACTCTATCCCCGCACAGCACCTAGGGTACTGGAATTAGGTAAAACCATCAGGCAATGCAGAGGCTTTAATTACCATTACACTTCTAAAATATCTCTTGATAATGCATCACTGAGCATCAGGACAGAAGTCTGGAGAGAGCCCTCAATTATTCCTACTTCTGGAACAGTGAGAACAACTGTCTGGCTATTCAGTATATTCAGCTGTCAGTATATTCAGCTCCAATCATGGTTCACATTTCAGCAGAGAAACTCTGGGAGTGTGGTCCCTCTCTCTGTGCCTGCTCTTGCTTCTCCAAAGCCTGTCAATCCCCAGCTTTTTTTTGCCCATATGAACACATTCTCTCTGCCGCAGTTTCCTGGGAGGGACACGAGAATACCAGCACTGCTTTACCTCAGAGGGGCACCATGAGCCCAAGTATACAAAATATATAGGTCCCACATACTACAGTTGAAAGGATCTATAAATGCTGAAGACAGATTAAAGTCTTTCATCCTCCTACAAAATCTTGGCAAATGCTGCCCACACTTACCTCTGTCTTCACACCTCTCCATCTCCTTTCATCCTCTTTTAAACCTGCTTTCCTTGCTAGCTCAGCTTCATTTAGCACAAGGAACATAAAGCTTTTCATACATGGAAGTGCCCTCTAGGACCCTGCAGAATGGAACATAAGTGAATATAAAATAAATTATTATATTTACAATTTATATTTGGATAAACAAGTGATTTCTTGTAATAACTTCTGGAAATGGCTCTCATGCTCCATGACACGAGTTCATTGCTGTCCACAGTAGCATTAGCCAGCCACAAGGAAGCCTTAAAGGAAGCACATTATCAGGACTGCTTACTGCTTTCCCCCTAGTTTGGAGCTTAAGCCTCCTTTGGAGCAGTGGGACTGCCCTGCCTGGCCACTGGCAGGAGCAGGGGCAGGAGCAGGGGCACGGGCACAGCACTGCCTGACACCCCACTGAGCATTTGTCACAGCACAGTGCCTGCTGTGTCTGTCTGCAGGACTTAACAGGGGTCTGTAAGAAGGGGGAGGACAGGCTTTTCAGCAGGGCCTGCAGCGACAGGACAAGGGGGGATGGTTTTAAAGTGGAAGAGGGGAGATTTAGACTGGATGTTAGGAAAAGGTTTTTACAGTGAAAGTGCTGAGGCCCTGGCACAGGGTGCCCAGAGAAACTGTGGCTGCCCCTGGATCCCTGGAAGTGTTCAAGACCAGCTTGGATGGGACTTGGAGCAACCTGGTTTAATGGACGGTGACCTTGCTCATGGCATGGGGTGGGACTGGATGGGCTTTAAGGTCCCTTCCAACCCAAACCACTCTAGGATTTTATCTTGCCTCTAATGACTGCCCAGTAGCTTTACGGTAAATACAAAAAACCCTCTTAAGATCCCGTTTAAAATGCAGTTGCAAATGGCTCCAAATCCTCTGTGTGTTTTACGTTTCATTATCATGTTTTGTACTTTCCTTGTGGTCCTTTGTGGTTTCCTTTAGATTGCAAACCTTGCCAGTATGGGATTTGTTATCTCTTTGGCAAGATCCAGCCATACCAAGCTGTGTACATGTACAACACCATAAAAAAGATTAGTGCTTTATTGGCCACTGAAGCATTGCTAGTTAATAATCCTTAATGTGGCAGTTATTTATCCAGTCGTAAACAGAGCACTGATGCCAAGCCAAGTCAAATAAACACTATGGAAATCCTTCATCTTTAAAATGAACCAATTTCTGTCCTGGCTATAGTAGGCTCTGCAAAAAAACCAGTCACATTGTTACTGAGCACAAAAGTAGTCAGATTTTAAAGCTTTCCTAAAGCAGCAATTGTTTCTAGTACTTGTGCTCAGCTTTTCCCAGGCCCCAGGACAGAAGCACAGCTCGAGTTCTCTTCACCCAGCACTGCTGTCTGTGGGATGATGACCAAGGAGCCAAGCAAGGGCTAAGGTATGATATCTACCATCTGTGCAGTGTAACATCTGTGTTATCTCTGTGACGGAGATGTCAGGAAAGGCTCTGAAGGAGCACGTCCTGTGGAGATGCAATGAACCTGCTCTGGCTCTGAAGAATGGAGAGAATGGAGCAAACAAGAATAAAATTGTATGACCAGAACATTGAAGGATACCCTAATAAAAACACACACACACACACACACAC
>VZTR01022006.1:255944-297458 GCA_013400775.1 Chaetops frenatus | reverse complement strand
AAAAAAAAAAAAAAACCAAAAAAAAAAAACAAAAAAAAACCACCCCACCACCACAACTTTTTCCTGATTAGGAGTCATTTAGATATTAAAATGCACAACCTTGCATATGCTAATAGGCTTAATTAAGTACATTCGTCCCATTAGTACATGGTATTATGCTGCTCTCTACTTAGATCATGCTCTCTGTGAAGAAGTAGCAGGGGAGTATGATTGGGCTGTATATAAGGAGGGTAAAAATTTCACCTAGTCAGGAGGAAGACCCAAAAGGACCTCAGAGACAGTTGATGGGCTACTCTCCTCTCCCTCCCCCTAGGCAGTCATTGTAAGCTTCTACATAAGATGATGATGATGATATTTTCCACCAAATTTCTATACTCTTATCACACTGCCCCTCACAGTCCCTATCACCCCTCTCAGCCTTCATCACTCCCTCAACTTTGATCTGCACATCCCTCACAGTCCTACACTGCCACCCCTCACAGCCCCCTGATCTTCTTAAGTTCCCATCAGCTCTCACAGCCCCTCACAACCCCTCCATCAGCCCTCACAGCCCCTCAGCCCCTCCATCGCACCTCACAGTCCCTCCATTGCCCCTCACAGGCCCTCCATCCCCCCCTCACAGCCCATCACAGCCCCTCCGTCGCCCCTCCATCGCCCCTCACAGCACGTCCATCGCCCCTCGAAGCCCGTCCATCGCCTCTCACAGCACGTCCATCGCCTCTCACAGCGCCTCCATCGCCCCTCACACCCCCTCACAACCCCTCACAACCCCGCCATCGCTCCTCGCAGCCCGGCTCGGTCCCTGGGCCGGGGACGCTCCGCGCGTGCCCGCCCGGCCCGGCGGGACGGCGGCCGCGCCCTCTGCGCAGGCGCGGGGCCGCTTGCGCCCCTGGTCCCTCCGGACGCGTCCCGGAGCGGCGGAGAGCGGTGAGGGAGGTGAGGTGAGCGCGGCTCCGGGAGCCGACCGAGGGGGATGGAATTCGGTGTCGGGCGGTGGCACCGCGGCGGCATCCTCCGGCGAGCGGCTAGGAGGGACCCGGAGGAGCCCGGCTCCGAGACCGGCCTTCGTCGGGCCCCCGTGGCCGGGCCGCGGGTCTCTGGCCGTGCTCAGGCGAGACCGGGCAGCAGCTGCGGGGGAGGCTTGGGCGCGGCCCCGGCCGCTGGATCTGTCCGGGGGCTCCAGAACCCGGGGCGGAGCCTCCGGGGGTGTCGGTGGCCGAGCGCTGTCCCCTGGTCCCTGCGGCGAGCCGGAGGTGGGGGCCGGGGCTGCGCCTGGGGGCTGGTTCGGTGTGTGGGGAGACTGGAAGGTGTTTAAGTGGCTTGTGCGTGCCTCAGGTGCAGGTTAGTGCGTCAGAGGATCCTCTGACCGCTGGTGACACTCGCCCCAACACGCACAGTTTGCACTTACTCTGCCAGCCCACCCCCCAGAGGCAGTGGATCCTCACAGGGAGAGCTCTCTCAACCCAGCACTTGTGTTCTGCAGCCTCTACCTTCAATGTCTTTGAAATTTCTATAATAAAAGTAGAATTTTGTTGTGAGTTTGTTTTCACGTTAGGCTTTCCGGCCCATCCTTCAGTGAAAATTGCTGCTGGAATCATTGCGGCTGGCACAGCGTTAGCTGCCAAACACGAAATTTAGAGTGCTGGCTAGAACCTGCCAAAATGCTCCTCGGCCTCTCTGGGCCTGTGAACAAGCGAGCAATAGCCAGGTGGGTGCAGCATGCTCAGCTGATTCCGGTCCCGGGACAGCAGGAGGGATGACACCTCACACGTGCTGTGTACTTGTGATGAGGGAAAAGTGGGACCTTCTCCTTTGAACTGTATTATCTCAATCCTTGTGTTTTTATGTCCGATTCTTACAAGAAGGTGTAGCATCTGAAAGCTTTTCCGGCTTACAGGAAGTCCCAGAAGGATTTTCAGAGCATCCAGGGATACCCACAGCACAGAAATAACATGGATCATATCTAGGGCACTGTAGTACCAGAATAGGGAATTCCCTGTTGTTGGAATTTCCTTCTTTCTGTAATCGCTAGCTGTTAGACTGTTACGAAAGACTTCTTCAAGATAGTTACTCAGGAACAGCAATGCTAACTCAAATCCAAGGACTCCAGCGACATTTTATGGTAGCTCTTTGTTCCTTCCAAGCAATAAACGATACTTATATCCTTTGTAATTTTCAAAACAGCTGTGGATATTATTGCACAATAATTAGCTGTTGGGAATCCTTGTACTGAATGTCTTTTCTGTCATTAATATTTGAAAATTTGCAGGTGCTCCCACAGCCAGAAATCTTAACTCAAAGGAAAACGGCTTTCTCCCTGGTTTTGGGGATGGTTTTTTGCAGGGGTTGTTGTTGTTATTTTGTTTTGTTTTGGTTGGGATTTTTTGTTAGTTTTTTGGTTTTGTTTCTGGGGTGGTTGTTTGTATGTAGTTTTTTGGGGTTTTTTGCTGTTAATGATTAAGTGCTGCCAAGTGAATGTTTCTAGCAGGCTGTTTGTGGATCTGTCACATATTTAAATACCTCTGCTCTTCCCAGCTCTCTCCGTTTATTGTGACCTTTGTTTTCTTCCCTTGGTTGTGTTTGCTTATTTGTTCTGTTAATCTAAAACCTTTATTGTCTGACCCCCCGTTATTTGGACTGTAAAGAAAAATGGGAACAGAAGCTATCCCTGTACTAAAATAATTGTCTGTATATTTAAGGCAAGCAAAGCAAACCAGTCCACACTGCACATGTGTCTCACCATCTCCAATACCAAGGTTATTGCAATCTGATAATGCTGCCCTGGCATTTGTGTAGGTCATAAGTGCCTTTGCTTTAGTGCTGAAGCCACATACAGTCAGTGACAAGCACGGTATTGGTAACATACCGTAAGTTAGGTCCTTGCTGTTCTTCTGGCTCTGTAGAATTCCCCCTGCCCTCCCTGTTAGGTTGGAGAGGCAGCTGGAACTGCTGCTGTGGGTCTCTGTGGCTGCGTGCTCAGACACAGATAAGTGTGTGTTACCACTCGAAGTAGATAAACTGTGTTAATGGTCTGAAAGAAAAATGGCTCTTTGTATTCCATCTGCATAGCCTTGAATCAGGACTAGAACTAAAGAACTACAAATTCTCTTAAATTCATTTAGGGATGCCTTTATTTTCAGGTTCATTTGCAATAGTCTGACACAATTGCATGGGGTTTGTTGGCGGGTGCAGTGGGTTCTGTTGCAGAAATGGTATTATTGAGCTATTTCCTGCTTTGGTACTTGACCAGACAGTCACCTGATACAAAAATAGATCTCATTGCACTATAATTAATGATTGACTGTCTTGGAGTTCACATGTGTTGGTCAGAATATGTACTGGTGAAGTCCAGTTCTGGACTCAAATGTTTTTAAATCTCTAACATTAATATATGGAAGTGCATATATCTGTGGTGTTCACACTCTTAGGCTTTAACATAACTAATTTGTTCTCCTCCTGCTTAAACTTCTGCAGTTAGAGAATAATTGCGTGAACTTTCAGAGGACCATGTCCATTTCTGACCATTTCAGAGGACCATTTCTGTTGGATATATATTTGCTATGTTGTGTATATACAATATATTGCCATAGACTGGAAAAGGCTTCTTGGCAAACATCTCTCCTAGGGATGCTTTTTCCTGGTATCTCAGATTGTGTCTTCTGCTTATAAAAATCTTCCTGTGTTTGAAGGATTTTTCCAGTCTTACGGTTTGGAAGAACTAGAAGGAAAATTCAGACAACGTAGTCAGAAAATTTTATTGATTTTGTGCACTACTTTGACGGATATCTTTTTTTAATGGATCATTTTTTATGCATTATGCAAAATAGTTTTGCAGGTTAAGTGCAGTTTTCTTTTGGTCTGGAGGGAAAAAAAGCAGGAATTACCCCCTCTTTAATTTTACTGTTTGTTCCTTGAGTGTTTTTATGATGTAGGCAGGAGAGTAAGCTACTGACCTATGGCTTTGATAACATTTACCTCCAGTATCCTCTTACAATGCTCTGCTCTTTAGCTTTTTTGAACCTTTGTGGAGCCATTAACCATTTCTTCCCTCTTACATTTTTTCAACAAAAATGTGTTGTGTTTTTCTCCAGACTTTAATCTTGTTTGGTTCTGTGTGTTTAGCTTGTGCCTTTTTTGGTATCTTACTGCTCATAATGTCCACAGGGACTAGACATCAGAAGTGCTTGTGTCATCACAACCCACAGATGGGAAGGAGGGGATGCTTTATATTGAAGTTCTTGCAGCTATGAGATGTATTTAAATTAGACACTAGGAAGAAATTCTTTAGTCAGAGGGTGGGGAGGCCCTGGCACAGGGTGCCCAGAGAAGCTGTATCTGTCCCTGGATCCCTGGAAGTGTCCAGAGCCAGGCTGGTCGAGGCTTGGAGCAACCTGGGATAGTGGAAGGTGTCCCTGCCCATGGCATGAGATGATCTTTAAGATCTCCTCTAACCCAAACTATTCCATGATTCTATGGCATACACATTCTCCTAAATATAAGTTATTATCACTTACCTGCCCAGCAGTGAAGAACTGCTGTGTGTCTGAATTTTAGACTGTGATGAAGTACACAACAAATTAATTAGAGATGATTTAAAGACTGTTTAAGAAGGTGATCGTACATTCCAAAGAAGAAAACCCTCTGTTCCTGTGCTTCATATGCAGTGCTGATATTCCAAGAGAAATCATCTAAATGCCTTAAAGTAATTGCCGTGTAGAGTGCTCTGATATCAGGTCTTTATCAATTACTTAGGAAATTGAGAGGTTTTTAGACTTTGTCCTAAAAGCATATCAAAAACCCAGCAGGAAGTATCTAATAATCTGCTATCACATTATTGCTAAACTTTTAATAGAACATTGTCAGGAATTTTATCGTGGTGCCCAGCTTGTGCTGTATGGAGTGCCCAGGGCACATCACTGAGATCGAACTGCATTTAAGCACATTAAAGCAATCCATCGAGCTCTGTGTACTCTGCTGGAAGGGATCGTCACTCCTCAATGCAGCCACGTGCTCCCAAACACTGCATGACATGAGCTTTCTAATGCTAAATGGAGTGTTTAATTCAAGCTCTGAAACACATCTGCCCCAGGGAGGGGTGTCAAAGGACGTCACCAAGGCTGTACAAGTGATAAACTGTGCTTCTGATCAGGAGGTGTTTGGGTGCAGGGGGATCAGTGGTGTCCAGTCTTGTTTCCAGATCCATGTAGCAGAGATGTCAAGGTGTGCTACTGTAATTCCAGGCTTGGAAAAGCTGCAGGATGCACTGAAATACTGGGGAGGAGAGGGAAGCTGCCTGCCAGTTGTCTTTTGTTCTGCAGTTACTGCTGCCTTGCTGTATTGCTCTGTGCTTCTGTCAGACTTCCCTTTAGGAAGCAAACATCTCAGAGATGATTGGATATTCCTCAAGGATGGAATTCCTCTCCTCAGACTTTTGAGGTTAATTTCTTCTTAATGGGAAAAGGACTATTAGCAAGAAGTCTTGGGGAAGCAGTTCTCATTATTTCTTCATATGCCTTCTGCATGGATTAGTTTAACAAGTTATGAAAAAGAGTAAATTTTACTCTTGACTGGTTGAGGGCATCTTCTGTCTCCTCTTCCCAGCAGCCCAGAGTAAAACGTTGCTCTTTACATGATTGCCAGAAGAGAGAGAACTTGCCCCACTGAAGGGAGGGAAGGAGGAAGATTCAGAAAGAGTTGAGAAGGAGATGAAGACTGCCTGGAATTTTCCTGAGATTTCTTGGGCTCTTCTCCTTTGGCAAGTAAATCCCCCCTGTCAGAAGACTGCTGGCTTACAGTAGCTACTGGCAGAGTATCAGGAGCTATGCACCATTACACTGAAGCACACAAGTTCTGTTGGTTTTGCAAGCACAGTAAAGAGCTGGTCATGCTCTGGCAGCCCTGATGATGCCCAGTAGCTTTGCTGTCACTTTTTATTGCAGCATCTAGACCTGTGAAAAGCATAAGCAGCCAGACCTACTTGCAGACCCCACAGATTATCCCAGCCAAAATATGTATAAAACTGTGAGCTCAAATTAAAACTTCTGGCAGTCTGACTGCTGTCCTCCAGCCACAGATTTCAGTTAGCTTCAGGAGCACACATTCATCAATTCATTAGTTTCTGGAACAGGCAGTAATTGCGAGAGTGAAAAATGTCTGTTTGATGCAGCCTCTATGCATGCCTGTGTATCTTAGAAAATAAGACAGGAGGAAAAAGCTTACAGGAAAAAAAGACAGTCAAGATGAGTCTGGGTGTCTTAGAAGTTGTCTTGTATGATGAACATGTTACTTAACCCTCCCTAATATAAATCTAAGCAGCTCCCAAGGGATGATGGCAGAAGGTGGAAGTATACTGGAGACTCCAATAAGCACAGGGCAGTGATAGTTTCTATACTGAAGTGCCCAGGAGCTGAATGGTTCATCTCCACGTGCTTTTGCCACTGCAAAGTAGGATTAAATTTCTCTTCTACAAAAGGACCTTATTTTCTAGGATTTTAATTAAAAATAATGAGTGTTTCTGTGATTCCCAAGTGGAGAATTACAGAAAAATGTTAACTTCCCTGGAGCTGACGTTGGCTCTGTGATGGGCTGGTGTCCTGCTGTTACTGGATCTCCAAGGTACGCATGCTGAGACCCCCCAGCTGAACCCTGTAAGATACCTCACTTTCAGAACTGGAGGCAGGACAATGTGTTGCCTGCTTTAATTACAGTCTGAGAATTAGTTTCAGATGTGGAAGAATGCAACAAAAAAGAAATGGTGAGCATTTCTCTATCACTCTTAAACTGTAAGAAAGATGATCCAAAACCAGTGTTCTTTTTATAAAAAAGCCCTGAATTAAATATGGTAGAGAAGAGCCATCCATAAGCCTTCTTTGAAAGGCTCCTGCATGTTGCTGCCAAGCTTTTAAAAGAGGAGTTAAATTTGGGACCTTCAGTGTGTGATTCCAAAATACCCAGGTTAGCATTTACTCAGAATCTAAAACTGTCTGGATTAAATATATGGCTGGTTCAGGCAAAATGTTTGATTTACTTTCCTATGGTGAAGCTAGGAGGATGAGGTCTCATCTTGATGGTATATCTACCTTAGGAGTTTCAAATCATTTTAAAGCACCTGATTTATGGAAGACCATGCCAATAAATGTCAAGTTCCATGCATTTTCTAGTCTGTCAATGTAGGAATGACTGTGGGTTCTTTGGAAGCCTTTCAGTGAATATTTTCATTGATTTAACCTTGCTATTTAATGTCTTAATTGGACAAAGCAGTTTTATAGGCCTGTTGGATTTTATAGGGACTGTCTGCCTTGGCAGAGTGTGCAGCATTCACAGCCACGTTCCCAGCTTCAGTTGGACACTGAGGGCCAACGGGCAGAGGTTCCAGCACTCGGCAGAGCTGCTGCAATAGTGGAGTTTATTGTGTGTCCCCTTCTGGCTTTGCACTGACTGACTAAAGCTGGTTTGGATATGGCCTTTAGTGGTCACAGACACACTCTCTGCTGGGACACAGGTGTGCACTGAACCTGGAGCCAGCTAGTAGGTCAGATAAATATAGCACGAGGCACTAGAGGCCAGAACCTGATGTTTCAGCTCCTAGTGCTGTCACAAAGGCATCCATGGCATCTCTAATGGGAGGGCTCTTGTGTGCCTGTGTGACAGGGCATGGCCAGTATCCAGAGCAGCACTTACAAAGTATAAGTGCTTTAATGAGGGTGTTTGAAGCTGACTTGACCCTGTACTGCAGTCAGGAAGCAGGGTTCTGTCCTCTACAAGTCTCTCTTCTGGCACTACCAAGGATCTTCCTGACTGTACAGCTGCACACAGAGTCACTGAGGTTGGAAAAGACCTCCAAGACTGAGTCCAGCCATTGACCAATCACCACCTTGTCAACCAGACCAGAGCACTACATGTTACATCCAGTCATTTCTTGAACGCTTCCAGGGATATTTCTTGAACACTGTTCAGGGATAGTGACTCCATCATCTCCCTGGGCAGCCCATTCCAGTGTCTGACCACCCTTTCCATGAAGAAATCAATGGAAACCCAATGGAAAAGAAAAGTTGTACCAGATTAACAAGCTAATCTCAATGACCATATGGTCACACAAATGCTAGTACCAGCACAAAGAAATTACTAAGAGAACACAGCTGTGGTTAGTAGGAGCACAGTATCTCTTCTCACTGGCCACACAGTCTCAGAACAGCATACACTACGCGTGAGACTACATCCTTCACTTATGCTTCCCCAGAGAATTGGAAAGAGAGATTGCAAATTGAACATACTTTGCAATATATTTTTTGCAGTGAGAGTTTTCTATTCTCTTAAGTGAGATGTTAACGTAAAGGTTCATGCCTCAGCTTGGACTTTCAGCTAGGGAAATTAATTTCCTGGGGAGATGTCCTCAAGATCAGCCTCTTGGCTGGCCTTTGATCAATTACTGCAGTAGGAGTTACTGACAGAATGGAGGAAAAGTTTGGTTTAAAAATAAAAAGGCATCTTTAATTTTCTTTGCTTTAGAAAACAGTTTTGCCATTGCAGGAACAAGTATGTACATATGCGTGTTCATAAAGAAAAGAAGATATTATCTGTTACTCAAGCCTCTGGTTTTTTACTTTGTTTTTGCAGAAAAATCCAAGACTTCATCAATGACTAAGGTCTCTGTTCTCATGATTTATGTGATTTGCTGCTCCTGGAGCCATGGATGAATACAGCCGCTTTGTGGACTGGGACAAAATGGATGTGAGTGCCCAGAGCCAGGATACAAAAGAGCTCACCTGCACAGACTTCCACGAGCTCAAGCAGCTGGCCCGGCAGGGCTATTGGGCTAGAAACCACTCTCTGAGAGCCAAAGTGTACCACAAAGTCATCAGCAACATCCCGTGCCGGACAGTGACCCCAGATGCAAACGTGTACCGGGACATTGTGGGGAAGATCATTGGAAAACGCAGCAGCAGCTCCCTTCCACTGCCGGAGTTCGTGGACAACAGCCTGATCCCCACATACTGCCTGAATGCAGAGGGCATCGGGGCTGTCAGGAAGATCATTCTGTGCATCGCCAACCAGTTCCCAGACATCTCCTTCTGTCCAGCACTGCCCTCGGTCACTGCGCTGCTCCTGCACTACAGCAAGGACGAGGCTGAGTGCTTTGAGCAGGTCTGTCGCATCCTGGCTTGCAACGACCCGTCCAAGCGGCTCATCGACCAGACCTTCCTGGCCTTCGAGTCCTCCTGCATGACCTTCGGGGACCTGGTGAACAAGTACTGCCAGGCGGCCCACAAGCTGATGGTGGCAGTGTCCGAGGACGTGCTGGAGGTGTACTCAGACTGGCAGCGGTGGCTCTTCGGAGAGCTGCCCATGGCGTATGTTGCACGGGTCTTCGACGTCTTCCTGGTGGAAGGGTACAAAGTTCTCTATCGTGTTGCACTGGCTCTTCTGAAATTCTTCCACAAAGTCAGAGCTGGGCAGCCTATGGAGTCTGACAGCATCCAGCAGGACATTCGAGCCTTCGTGAGGGACATCGCCAAGTCGGTGTCCCCAGAGAGGCTCCTGGAAAAAGCCTTTGCTATCCGCCTTTTCTCTCGGAAGGAGATCCAGCTCCTGCAGATGGCCAACGAGAAGGCTTTGCAGCAGAAGGGCATCACGGTCAAACAGAAAAGGTAGGGCACAGATATCCTGAGCAACCTCCTGAATTTTCCCAGTGTGTGGAGCAGTCAGGCAGCCCTGGGTGGCTGGTGGGCAAGCTCCACTGGTGCATGCTGGTGTCTGCTGATGCATTTTCTCTGCAGAAAAACTCAGCAGCTCCAAAATCAAGCATTGCCGGGATTATAATGGGAAGTGTAACTGAAGTGTTATGATGCAAGAGGAACAGAAGTTCCTTGTAGCTTGCTCAGTAGTGAATTTATACAAGTGTATATTAATTGCAAGTGTTATATCTCAAAAGTGTGTTTCATAAGCAGTTTTTAAACTAAAAGGCATTTTATCAAAGTTGGAAAAAACACTGATAAATTACTTGGAAGAAATATACCCAAAGAAATGAGAAAATGGATTGTTAAATATTGTATTATTTGTATAAAATGTCAATTTGATGCTGCCCAGTACTGTGAGTTCAGCAGTTTCTTTCATGTAAGGCACTGTCACAACTGGGAACATTTTGCCTGACTAAGGAGCTGTTTTAACAGAGCAAGGAAGAAATAAGTCTTATTTACAGGTTACTTTTTACATTAATTTGACTTCAAGGCTCTTGGAAGTCAAGAGTATAGTACTCCCAGGTAGTAGTTGACCTGTATTGTGACAGGTTCATGTACTACTAGAAGAAAAATTTTGGAAGCACCATGGAGTGACTATACAGATCCAAGAAACTGTTGCATAATCACAAGTTTCTCAGAAATAAGGGGAGGAAGAACTAGCCCTGAAACCAGTAAATGAAATCCTGCTCTGATGTGACAGTAAAAGTCATATTAATAAAAACCTTAGCTGAAAGGCCTCTCAATGGATGTAGAAAAGGCAGCAATGTATTAATCTGAACAAAATTAGCATCTTGCCAAGTGCAAATGTATGTGCAGGTAAGTGGTACATGTACTGTTTTTCCAGAGGCCTGTGACAGCAGAAAACTTCTCCCAACCACTTTTGAACTCTCAAGTTTAAGTGTTGGACAGTTTCATGAACTGCCCTGCCTTCTGAAGAGAGGTGACTTCCAGAAGTCCCCTGGGTCAGTGAGTGGGATGTCTAGAACTTGATCTCCTAGAGGCACAGTCTCATTTGCTGTATATCTCCACTGATGTAGTAGGATCTTCCAGCCAGCTGTGTTGCTGAGTTACCTACAGTACTTGCAAACAGGTACCATTCCATGGCATGGCAATACATACTCGGTACATTTCAGCCTAAAAGATCACATAAATGTTAGCTGAACCTCCTTCATGTGTCTACATACATGTAAAGCTTCCCCCAGTCTCTTCCAAGGGGTAATTTTTTAGGCTCACAGCTTACAATCAGCTTCAGCATTTTCCTGTCAGTCTCAAATATTTCAAGGACTTTAGCTACTGGATGGTCACATTGGGGACAGTTCAGACCATTGTATTTGAGACTTGTAACAAAATACTGACTCCCCCATTGTGTCTTTTCTTCCTGTTAGGAAGTTCAGGAGAGTTGTAATATCCTGAGTATATAGTTTAAAAAAGAATGAGAGCTTTAAATAAAAATAAAACTTAAAAAATAATTTAAATAAACTGAAGAAAAAATATACATCAACCAACCACAGACACTCCAAAAGCTCTTGCTATGTTAAATGTTGCGGAGAAATTCTCACTCACAACAGTGATGCTTTCAAGGCAAAATATAGTAATATACCCAAATAAAGCCAGTAGTTACTGCTATGCCAGGCAGAGTTGCTACTGAAAAAATTTCATGCCCTCTTGGCTACCTTTGTAAAGCCACTGAAATTTCTCAGTGTCCCCAGGCGTGGTACTGCTAGGAGCTTGGCTTGTCTCAGTTTGTGTCCCAGTGAGGGCAGCTGGAATTGCAGAAGAAGTGAGCTGTTCTCCAGGGGATGCCAATGAGTTCTCTTCTCCAGTTGTGTTTGGCCTGTGCAAGGAGAAGGTGATTTATTTTCCCATCACGTAACAAAAAGCAGGGGGGGAATAGAAATAGAATTGTTTTAACCTGTCTGTTTGTTTTTTAGTGCTTGGTGATTCAAATCAAACCTTGCTTTGTTTCTCTCCAGGCTCCTTTCACTCACTTTGTCACGGATGTAGGAAGTCACTGATCTTTTCTATCTTTTTTGTCTTTCTTCTTATACATTCTCCTTCTCTCCATTCCATCTCCACTGCACCACTCCTGTTTGCAGTCTTGTACCTCCCAAAAGGTAGGTTAAAACACTTGAGTCTTTGCACTTTGCTTATTCCTGCTGTCTTTGGCTTGTTGTTTTTCCCAAGGCTGTCATGCACTGCTGACATTGGAGCAGGAGAAGCAGGGCAGCAATGGGAGCACCCGATTGCTGGGCCACATCTCCTGAGTACTCTCCTGCAAAGTTACTTCAGAGCACCTGCAAAGCTGTAAGAGAAGGGTTAGTGGGCCCAGGGAGTCAGCGCAGCACTTCAGACAGCAATACACCTGTGCTTTCCAGAGTGAGAAAGCGTTCTGTACGTGGAGAAAGTATATGGTGGGATTATGGTTATGGCTATAAAGGGCCATTACAGTAATGATTCTTTCTACTCTGGAAGAAAAAGTGTAATTTTTTTAAACATCTCAAATAACAGTTCAGAAGAACTGTTAGTGATCATCCCACCTCCAAACCTGGTATATGCTGTTGCATTAGATGTGAAACAGAGTCAACTTTTTATTTTCTTTGGAAGCTTTCTGCAGTTAATTAGAAAAATTTTGGACTGACCCCAACTTGGCACACTCCTAAAAGTGACCTGTCTCTAGTCATAGTAGATTATATTTATTTTTAAGTAGGTAGGGGTTTTTTACAGTCAAGAAGCCAAGACTCTTTTTCTGTTTCAAGGAGGTCAGAGTTACTCAGCCATAGAGCATTAATGATTAATGAAGTAATTTATCAAGTCTTGGCCTGAAAAGTAAATCTTAAAGAATGAAATGCAGTGAGTGGATTGTGATACCTGATAAGCAGAGAACTTGAAAAGAGAAAGGCTGCCCTGTTAGTATTAAATACCACAGATGTTTGGGTTTAAATTCATGCCTTTGACAATCCTCTGGCCTTGCTGCAGGTGCCCTGAGTTAACTTTAGCAAGTGATACACACTAACATTTGTACTAATTTATAAAATCAAAGTTGGAATTAACTTCCTCATGTTTTCATGTTTGAAAGAACATTTTAAGCAACTTAGCAAAGTATGTTTCATGCCTTAACTTCTGTGTTGAGGATTTTACCTCTAATAAATCAGAAGGCTGTTAATCCCAGTCAAGGAATCTTCAGCATCTATGTATTATTTTACTGTAGTTAGGTTGTTCTGAAAGCAGCAGGAAGCCTTGATTTATGCTGGGAAGCAGTTTGGTTTTGAGGGGACTTAGGGAGAGCAGGGTGTCTGTTGACACTGATCTGGACACAGGATTAGGTTTCAGGTTTATATACCACAAATCACTTATATTGCTGTTTATGAGTGGAAAAGAAATCTCCTTTTACCACACAATTATGCCCTCACTGAAATTATAATGGATTTTAAAGATAATGCATCTCCTCTAAGATTTTAGCCAAGCCAGAGTAGAGTAGGAAAACGTGAATAATCTTTGGAGTTGGGTATTTGTTGCTTTTTGAATAATACAGAGCACATCCAGTGTGACAGCTGCTGCTGCATGTCCTCAACCTTGGCTTTACCTTTGGGAACTTTGAGGTCTCTGAAGCACATTGTATTAATGATGCTGGAAAAGCAATATTCCTATGAAATTAGCAAGTGCCACTTTATTAAACAGTAATTGTGCTGGATTGTAAATCTAATACCTTGGAATAATAGCATTGAACAAATCTTTCCAACATCAGCAATCAAGAGAAAGTTGTCATGCAAATCGCAGTACCCGAGGAAAACACTTGTGCAGGGTAAAACCTTCAGAATTTGCTCCGTTCTAGTGGTAGACTTTAATGCTGTCCAAATTTACTGTTCTCTCAAGCTACAGTGTTTTCACATTTGACCCTGAAAGGAGTGGAGTGGTAAAGGCTGAACTTAATTTTCCACAATGAATATAAACCAAAACATTTGGTTTTTTTTCTTAGCCCACTTGTGTTCTGTTCATGTTCACCCATTTACTACTTTGAATAGCAACTGCCAAACTGAAGGATATGATTTTCAGTGTCATTAGATAAATACTGTCAAAAATAAGAGCATTAATACAGGTTAGATAGTTGTAACTAGTTGCAATTTTCTGGACAACCCCTCCCCACCCCCCACCACAAAAAAAGTTATATTTTTGCTCAGCAGCATGGGGTTTGGTTTGATGGGTGCAGGCTGTATGTGGACACTTCTCAGCACAGGGTCAGGTTTCAGTATCAACCATCCACAACTGTGATCTGTTACTGGGAAATAGCAGTTCATTTTGTTTCACACATTGGCCACGTTCTTTGGTTTAACTAGATGATGCCATTAAATATAAAAATATTTACCCTGATATTCAAAGGGCAGGAACTGTATGCCTGGTACACTTTCAAAGGACCACTACAGTGGTAAATGCTTTCTAGTAAATCAGAAAGATGTGTTTGAAAAGGTGATATTTTACCTACATGGAAGAGTTGTGGGAAGGCATAGGGGTACTGAAAGAGATGTGTTCAGAATGCTGCTGAACACAGGCTTTGAGTGGGGTTTGGGTAGGAAAGTTTTTAAATCAGCAATTCACAGTAGCCAGGAGAAGAAACAAAGGCAAAAGCAAAAATACCCTGTGAGTGAGAGCCTTTTAGAAAAAAGAACTGAAGATTAGTTGCCCAAACAGCTCACAGAAGTGTGTAAAAAGTGCAGACCAGGTATACAAATAATTCTGAGCCTTGCTTGAGGTGTAAATTTAAACCTGTTTTCGTCATTGCTTTTCTGCTGGAAATTCATTCTAATGAACAGTAGACTGCCCTGAANGGGGGGGGAGGAGGTGGATCATAATATCTGCTGAACTGAAACCAAGGCTTTGTCTCTCAGCTCTGTTCCATAGTGACACCAGTTTTAGCTGCAGACCTGACAGAACACAGAGGGTGAGACCTAAAAGTAAGATTCTGGACGTGGGGGTTCAAGGCTTAGCTCATACTTTGTTTCAATGGATCTCTCCTTTGCCTCAGATTGCTGTGTTTCAAAGTACTAATAGTGTCCCTAGTCAGTGATACTGTAAGTTTTAAAACCCATAAATAGTTACAGCTTGATTAAATAGCTGCCCACAGAAGTTCCTTGCATTAAATAATGCAGGGTAGCAATGCAAAGACTATATAGTTCATTTGGCCAAAACAAGTATTAATTTTTTAAGTGACCTGAGGAGTCACTTCATTCAAAATACTGACACTCAGGCACCTACAGTGAATTCCAGAAAGCAGTTCCCAGTGTCTGCAAGCAAGCACTGCTCTGCAGTACAGTGCAAATGCTGCTGATTTTTTGGTACTATGAGCATAAAAAAAAAAGTTTGTATATTTTGTGTGTTTTAGGGAGTGAGCTAAGCTATCCAGATTCATGCAGATGTACAATATTGAGATCCTCTTCATGATCATGAAACTGAGGGAAAAGAAATGGGTAATTGTCAAAAAAACTCCATCAGAAATAGGCAAATACTTGCACCCAAACCCTTGCATGCCGAGCAAAGTGATAAAGCTTTATTTAACACCTGGCTGCCCAGTAATTCAGTGACTTGTGTAAATTCTGTGTCCTTCACTGTCACTATTGCATTTTAAGTATTTAACATAGACCATAGAAGCAAATAACATTTAATCCCCAGGCTCTGGGTTTGTGTGCTTGCTTAATCTGAGAAATGAAGGCTGGTTAAGGTGGTGATGGTTGTTACCTTAAAGTGTTTAAAAGCCATGAATCAGTCCTTCTAACTCTGTCAGATCCTTCTGCGGGGTACAGGGGTTTCCTTCCCACTGTCAATGTCTAGCATTCCTTAATGTTCTCAGGCTCCATCTGTAACCATGACCCCAGGAACATTTTTGGTTCTTAATGAAGTGGAAGTTTTTGGTAATGACATGTTTCCAAGAGGTAGAACTTCTCTAAAGCTTCAAATATTTGCCTTGGATCAAAATTAAGCACCTTGGCAATACTGATTATTCTAAAGATTCTGAGGGGTTTAGGAATTCTCCAATCCCATTATACAGGCAGGACTTCAGAGGTGGAAGAATACTACCCATTCCTCTCAGATCCTGGCTGTTTAGGTATTCTGTTCTCTGTGCTTAAATACGAGTACCAGCAAGACTGTCACAAACAGCAAATTTAAGGCCATGGTTATTTTTAGTGGCTCAGTTTTGTGTCTTCTGTGTGTAAATTGCAGGCCACAGCTGCCATACAGAGGAATAGTTATTACAGTGAAGCCAGATCTCTGAGGATTATGTTAAATTGCAATAGTTTATTACCTTCACCAGGTCACAACCACCTAATCCCTGGGCTGGAGCTTTGACCAATAATTTATCTGGTGCAGTCTGCTGGTGTTGAGCTGTCTTCTCATGTTTCAGTTCAGTAATCCAAAACTTGTTAAATTATTGCCTCTGAACGTTTTGTGTTGTATTTCTCAGGCAGAATGTGCACTTGGCAGTTCATGCCGAGAACTTCAAATCGGAAATTGTCAGTGTGAAGGAGATGAGGGATATCTGGTCATGGATCCCCGAGCGATTTGCACTGTGCCAACCCCTCCTGCTTTTCACCACCTTGGAACATGGCTGTAGTCTGAGCAGGTAAGGAGGAGAACCTTCCTCTCTCTTCTCTACTGTAGGGCAGAAAGGAGCAACTGGTGAAGTGTTTGCTGGGTTAACAAAAAGGCCATGCTTAGTCAGAACTTGATCTGAAGAATATGATTAATGATGGAATATAAATGTGACAAATTCCTGTTGTCTGCAGCATTTGACTGGGATATTTCCTATGCCAGAATGTTTTAAACTGTTCAAGATGAATTGGAAAAGTCAAACTTGGATCAGTTCACAGATTCTGCAGGTCTAAGTCTGGTTCCTTAAGGGTTTGAATGGTTTAACTCAGTGGCTGCTCTGCAGGCACTTTTGATAGATAACCACATTCAAACTGATCCAAGGAGGAAGAGAACTGGAAAGTGGAAATTACCTATGAATCTGATTGATTTTATTTTTTAAGTGAGATAAACTAGATATGAGTTGTCCTTGCACTTGGTACAAGTGCAAGGTATAGAAGACTATAACCTTATAGTTCCCTAATAATGACTGCCAGCAGCAGTTGAGGTACTGAGGGAGGGAGTGACCTGCTCTCCCAGCCTCATGTGCCTATGAGGAAGAGCAAAAGCAAGCCAAGAGAATGCATCACAATTAATTCCATGAAGACCTAAAGCCCTTCAGACATGGCCATCAATCCTCTAGGTTGTTTTACAATCCTTTAGGTTGTTTTAATTCAAAATGCTGCAGTTGATGTAGGTAAACTTCTAGTTATTCTTCGGAGACATAAACTGTACAGGGGACTGAGTAGAGAACAACTGCATGATTGTATTCATTTACACTCAGCTGCATTATTTACATGGACTGTATAAAGTATTTGCAGGAACATTCTTAGTCTTCAGCTGTTTTTTTGCCATGGCATCAATTGGAGGAAGAGGCGATGCCTGACATTGAAGAGGAAAGGAGCTGCAGTTGGTGGCAGTCAAGTGCTCACTTTGTTGTGCTCTGCACTTCAGGTTCTATTCTCATAGTGAGGGACACGAACCAACTCTGCTCCTCATCAAGACAACAGCAAAAGAGGTGAGTAAGGAAAAAGACAAGTGATTAGCTCCAGGGTTGGGCAGTGTGTAATGCTGTGTTGCAACACACAGCTGTTTATAATAAAATGAATAAGCAAGGTTTGGCTTTGGTTTTTTAAGAATCCATGCTTCAAATTATTCTATTTGTTGGTTATAGGACTATGCATTCTTGGATAGATCTTGCAAACCAGGTCTTGGTTAACTGCTTTTTCTCTTGCAGTTATTGTGGGGTGATGGACTAGAGTAGCTCATTCTGCTCTTGGGCAGACTCTGAAATGCAGAACCAGAGGAACAGAGTGGGAATTGTGCTAAAGTTATGATTCATATAAGATATTTTCATTTTCTCAAGGATATGAGGAGAGAAAGTTAAAGAATTAAAATTATATGAATAATGTTTGACTACATGATGTGAAAACAAAAGCCTTAGCTTCATCTCGTTCTTGATTGGGAAAAAAATAAGCTAAGGAAGCTCTGAGAACCTGAGGAGGAATACACACAGGTGCCTTATTTCTGCTGCTGTGTGTGACAGTCTTGGACAGCATAATGTGAAAACAGCAACATGCTTGTTTAAAAAATTAATACATAAAACAAGAAGTCTTCCCAGAACCTTCTCAGGAGGGCACACATTAACTTCCAGTAATGGTGGTGTTGTCCGTTCCACTGCACATGACTTCTAAATATTCTGTATATAACATTAAGCTGTTATCGCAACCTGTGGGCTTTATTCCTGCCTATATTTCTGCAGGATGATTGTCCATCAACAAGCCCATTTCTACCCTTATTTGCATCTACCTAATGCTCACCCTCTGGGCCATTTCATAGTTCTGCATGTGGTTTCTGGCCATTCAGGCCTGTGTTGAGGTGCCAGTGGCTTATGGAATGCCCCTGGTGTCTAAAGGGTAGAGGGGGGAACAATTATTTCACTTGTCTTGGAGCCTGCCAAAAGCCTGGCTTTGTAAGGGATTCTAGTTTTTATAAGATGGCTTGTTTCTTACCCCTCAAAAAGACATGTATTAGCCGAAAAAAACTTGGAGAAAAATATAGGGGGTTTTGTTTTGTGCTTGTGGATTTGGAGAGTTTTTGCAAAGGGTTTTTCATCCTTTATTCGTATGTCTATAATTAACTTTTGGAATGAAGAAAATTTGCCTTCTGATTTTCTGCCTCTCATACCCATCAGGTATACTGTTCAGCATCTCTCTAGTCCAGGACATAAGGACAGTTGCCTGGGGGCCCCCCTAAGCTGCACACTGGGCCTGGGCACCTGGCCCGAGCCCTGGAGAGATTGAAACTGACTGAGCCACACCCACAAAAAGACTTTCTGACTTTACCAGCTCTTCAGAGCAACGAGAAATTCTATTTAATATTGTTCAGTTTTTTATGCTTATGAATACTTTCCTGGCCTAAATAAAATTTTTTCCGCTTTTCTCTAAGGAGATTTTTCTCCCAAACCGGTTGAAGAGAGGGCCTTGCTGAAGTTGGCTGATTAGAGAAGACTCCTAGAATTTCCTCCCAAATTTACCCTAAACCAAAACACTGGGTCATTTAGATTTAATTCTAAATCAAATTTAGATTTAAATCTAAATACAGATTTATCTATATAAAACAAATCTGATCTTCAGTAGTTTTGTCCTAGGAGCTCTGCTTGTAATGCTTGCAGAAACCAAACAGCAAATGTACCTTTGAACAATTCTGTATAATCATAATAGTTTTTCTAGTTTTTTGGGGGAAAAAAAGCACAGATGCTTTCATCCCACTCTTGGAGCTTCATTGTTTCCTCTGTGTGCACTTGGCAGGGATGTGTATTACTGGTAGCAAAAATTTCTAGTGCAAACAGAAGACTCCAGACACTGGCTCAGCCCTCGAAGGCTACTTCTCTTTACTGGAGATCAGTGGCCCCCGTGGTTTGAGTGGCTGCTCGAAATATCTGAGCTAATTTAGCATTGGCTTAGCTAAGCTGGCTTTAACCTACACTTTGAAATGTAAGAAAGCCACCAAGGCCACTGTTTGACTGTTCAGACAGAGCTGCTCATACTCTAACTTGGGACAACACTGCTGCTGTGGGTGCCAAAGTGAGGGAGTGGGGGACAGGCTGTACAGGCCTGGAGTGATCTGTGCTTTGGTACCTGGGGTTGTGTTAGAAAATTTCTCCCTTAAGGCATCAGAGGTATAAAATAATTTGTGACACTCTCAGGATTTACAGGTGGATTTACTAGTGGATTAAAGCAGTTTAAATCTGTCTTTAGATATAAGTACTTGTGCTGCTTTAATCCACTGGTATAGAGACTGAAACTCAAACTAAACTAAAGTCTGCAGTTTTGGCCTCTGAAATGTCAATACCAGCAGGTTTAACACACGTTCTCCTTCGACGGGAAGCCTGACTGTGCTGTTTGTGCCAGGTGTGTGGGGCTTACCTATCCACAGACTGGAGCAAGCGCCGGCGAGGAGGGAACAAGCTGAGCTTCTTTGGAACTGGAGAGTGCTTTGTGTTTAGGGTGAGTCAGATTTTGCTGTTGCTGCCCAGTACAAAGACAGAACCATTATAGTGCCTAACTGTCACCTCCCTTCCACTTAAAGAGGCTGGATTACATGCCTTTCTAACTTAGAAAGTTAATTGAACTCTTAATGTGGAGGAAAAATTTTACTTTTAAGTTTTGTGGTGACTCCTTTTCTTCCCTTGCACAGAACATGTTCTTAAAAGATCATAGAATCATCAAGGTTGAAAAAGACCTTTAGGATCATGAAGTCCAATCCAACCCAGCGCTACCATTGTGTTCACTAGTAAACTATGTCCCCAAGTGCCACATACATGCATTTTTTGAACACTTCTAAGGATGGTATCATGGTTTGACACTGGCTAAATGCCAGGTACCCGCAAAAGCCACTCAGTCACCCTCTCCTGCTACAGCTGGGCAGAGGAGAGAAAATTTAACAAAGGGTTCAAGACTTAAGGACTGGGAAAAAACACTCCAATGGCAAAATGGGCTCAACTTAGAGATATAGAGTGAATTTATTACTAACAAGATCAGAGCAGGAAAATGAGAATTAAAGTAAGCCCTTAAAAACACCTTTTTCCCTTCAACCACTTCCTCCTTCCCACCAACAGCACATAGGGGAGTTTGGTCAGTTCATCGCAGGGATTCTCTTCCACTGCTTGGGGAGAGGAGTCCTTCCCCTGTGAGACCATGGTCTCCCTCCCGTGGGAGACAGTTCTCTGTGACTCCAACATTGTTCCAATCTCAGGAGCAGCAGCTCCCTGCAACCTGCTGCAACATCAGCCCCTCCCATGGGCACACAGTCCTCCTAAAACTGGGAGGCGTGGATCACTCTTCCACGGGGTGCAGTCCTCCAAGGACAGGCTGCTCCAGCCCAGGAGCAGGGCCCTCTCTCTCCACCGGGTCTGCCCTGCATCACAGCCTCCTCTAGGCACCCACCCGCTCTGGCATGTGCACCTCCTGCCCCTCCTTTGTTATCACAGAGGTGTTACCACCCTTTCTAATTGTCACAGTTTGGGCCAGCAGCATGTCCATCTTCAGAGCCATCAGGGATTGGCTCTGCTGGGCATGGTGGAAGCTTCCAGCAGCTTCCCACAGAAGCCAACTCTGTAGCCCCCCCACTAGCAAGAACCAGGCCGTGCAAAACCAACACAGATGGTCACTCTACCCCTTCCCTGGATAGCCTGTGCCAGTGCCTGACAAGCATTTCAGTGCAGGAATTTTCACAACATCCAATCTAAACCTTCCCAGGCACAGCTTGAGGCCATTTCCTCTTATCTACCTCTTGTTAACTGGGAGCAGAATGTGACTCCAGCTGACTCCACTTTCCTTTTATGCAGTTGTAGAGAGAGATGACGCAGAGATGAGAGATGTAATAAGTTAACTCAGAAATTATTACATCATCTTCAACCACCTAAAAAGCAAAGGAATAAAGAATAACATCTGGCCTAAAAGACAGGTTGATCCAAGCTTTACTGCTGACTGTGCAGGTGGAGACTGAGGGGCTGGAATGTTCTTTTGTGAGCAGAGCTCTGTAGTGTGCATAAACTAACATTAGCTTTGCCCTTCTCTGCCTCTCTGCAGCTGCAGCCAGAAGTGGAACGCTACGAGTGGGTGATCATAAAACACCCAGAACTAGCCTCGACTGGATCAGAGACAGAAAACCATGCCCAACCAGCTTCCAGCACCCTTTCCTCCAGCAGCGTCCCCTCAGATCGCCTTTCTCCCTTCTTAGCAGCTCGGCACTTCAACTTGCCTTCCAAAACAGCCTCCATGTTCATGGCTGGGAGCAGCGAGTGCATCATTGTAGGTGAGTCAGTGTGAGAATTCAAGCACAGATCCTACCCCAGCTCTTCCTGTCCACCTTAGATACATGGTAAGTACACCTGACCCCTTTATCTATTTCAGTATCACTACAGGTAGAGATAAAATTGCCCAAAACCTGACATCATTTCCCAACCAAAATTTTCTGTGGGAAAACCTGCATACAAGCCTTTTAGAGAAGAGAGAACTCAGGGCTTTAAGCACAACCATTCCTTCATACTGCCTAATTCATGATGAGAAGTAGTTCTCGAAAAGGAGCTTACTTTGCATCAAGGCTTTTGAAACACAGAGTAAACTATAAAATGTGTTAATTCTCCATGAACTTTATTGGATCTGTGGTGCTGCTGACTTTCACAAAAGTCTGCTTTGTAAAGTTGTCACTTAAGTGGGATTTACAAGGAACAGATCTAAAATCATAGTTGTCATTGACACTTGTTAGGAGAGCAACTAGCCCATAATTTCCTCTGTAATGTCAAGTGTTGGCTGATTTCCCACTTAACAGCATGTGCTCTAATCATAAAATCATGGAATTGTTTAGGTTGGAAAAGCCTTCTAAGATCATCAAATCCAACCATCACCCCAGCACTGCCAAGGCTACCCCTAACCCATGTCTCCAGGTGCCACATCTACATGGATTTGAACACTTCAGGGGTGGTGACCCCACCACTGCCCTGGGCAGCCTGTTGCAATGTCTGACCACTCTTTCAGTGCAGAAATTTTCCCATTACCAACCTAAATCTTCCCTGGTAGTTGAGGCATTTTCCTCCTGTCCTATCACTTGTTCCCTGGGAGCAGAGCCTGACCCCCACCAGGTGCCACCCTCCTTTCAGGGTGGTGAAGCGATGGGCCTTACCAGCTCTTCCCATCAGCCTTAGGTAAGGAAGTTGCTTATATTTACCATATACTATACTATGGGTGGGAATAAGAGAGATACAGGCTTGGGTAGTAGGTACACAGAAGTGAATATTGTATGCAGCTCCAGCTGTGGACCAGAATTCCCACCCTTTTTATTTTTCAGATGGCTTTAGTAACTGTTCTTTGATGGTTGCCCAATAAGCAATAAGGAATCTTTCTTTTTGTTCTCCTAACACATTTCTGTCTAACTTTATTTCACTTATCTGCATTTTCCTGACTGAAAGCTCTGTGAACCTTGACAAAGACCCACAGATAACCAAAATGCTTTTAACTCCTACATGTTTTATAGTGATTTAGAAGACCAAGCCAGTGCTGTTACTTACTGAGCTTGTTCTTCTCCCAGCTTTGATTTTTGACTTCCAACAGAATTATTTGGTTTTCCTTTACTGGACGGAAAATTTGCAGTTGTAGCTTCCAGTATCCTCCAGCACTGAAATACAAATCTTAAATGCAGGTAGTTTTTGTTCTTACTGAGTTGCATTACTTTTCTTTACTGTTATTAAAAGAAATCATCCAGTTCTGATATTATCATTCAAAACCTGTGCATTTGATCATACACTGTTAGACCTGAAGACAGCAAGCAGACATTGCTGAGGGCTTCCAGTTGTTCCCTATGGGAAAGCACTAAAGTCTTTGTATAGCTGTTTCCCATGCCAAGAAATGCAGAGACATCCTCACCCTGTCTTCATCTCTTCCCAGGAGGTGGTGATGGCCAGGCTCTGTACCTTGATGCAGATCTGAACCACGGGAGAACCAGTCACTGCAACACTTTCAATAACCAGCCACTGTGCTCTGAAAGCTTCCAGATTTCCATCCTGGAGGTGTGGGGCTTCAGGGACACCATGAATGGTTGATGTAACTATCATTAATCAGCTAGTTTTTCAGTTGTCCAAGGTAAATTCCAATGCAGGAGCTAATTTAGAACATCCTTTCTGCTGGGCTCAGTGCTGTAAGTCATTCCTAAGTGGTGCACTTGGATGCAGGTCTAGTTTACTCTTATTTTATTTAAGACAGGTCAAGATGAAGTAATGTGTCCGGTTAGCTCCTTGTCTCTTTACCTTTAGAGCTCTGTATTCAGGGGCTGTTGATAAAAATGAAAATGTGCTGAGTTCAGAGCCATGCTAGATGGATACAGGTCCGAATCATGGGATGGGTTTGAGTCTGCAGTTCCTTGGAGACACAGCCCTGGCTGAGCTGTGCTGCAGAGCTCTGAGCCACTGGCACCAGTACCTGGCCTGAGCCAGGAATATCAAATGTCTGCTCACAGGGAACACTGGTGATCTCAGATTTTACATAGAACAGTAGTTCATGTAGTCACTGCCCTCTGATGAGCAGACTTTGTGCAGACAAATCAGTACCATTAAGTTATCAAGCTCTTCATTCGCACAGAACCATGATTGCTGATCTTCTTGTACCAAAACCTTTCACATGTTCCAGTTGCATATGCTTGAGCTGTCTGCCTCTGAGAAAGGCATCCAGGCTGGACCATGATATCTCCAAGTCTTGATTTTGTTTACATTCCTATTCCATATCAGTATGATGACTTCAGAGTGACTCCCTCTGTCAGGCAGGTGAAAGACAGAGAGTATCTGCAGTGCTCAGAAATGTTCCTTTCCTCATCTTTCTTGGGAGCTGAAACGAAGCTTTAAATCTGAAAATAACTATGCTGATATCCCTGTGTGTTTGGGGAGTTAGACACAGTGATAACAGGAACTTAATCCTCCCCCCACAAGTAAAGAAAGGAAGGCAGGGGGGAAATCCGGGAGAGAATGAGTTTCCCAGGAGAACTGGAGGCAACACTGTTTCTCCAGATGTCTTGCCAGTGATCAGATCGCTCATGAGAAGGTAACAGTTTTCTTCCTGTATATTCTGGTAGGGTTTGGGTGATGCAAAGAGGCTTTGCTCATTCCTGGGCATTCCTACATTCTCTGCAGGCATGCCCTGTGGCATGTGTTGTCTGGAGGCAATTCCCCAGTGTCTTTATCCAAAAATTGCACTGTCTGTTGTGGAACTTCTCCCACATGAAGCACAAATACATAAACATCAGTGAGTAGTTCAGAGCATACAACAGGATGCTCAAAACTTCAGTGAGTAACTCCCTAGTAAGATTTATCACAACCAAGAAAATGAAGAGAAATAAAAATTGCTGATTTTCTAAACCATTCAATCTAAAAAATTGCTGTAGAATGGATTGCTGTTTAATGTTATTGCTACTTAAGCTTGAAGTTCATTAAAGGGAAAAATGAAAAATGAATTATGTTAAGAGCTAGGCTGAATAGGGTCACATTCATATTCAGAGGTCAGAGGTGAGGTTTCAGTCATGTTGGCTTGTCCAGCTTGCCAGCCATGACAGTACCTCATGGCTTGGTAAAGAGTTGCCTCTTGCAGAGTATGTGAATAAACTTGGCAAAAATAAGATTTGCTGTTTAAGGTGCCATCTTGAATTCTTGTCAAAATAACTCTGAAAAATTAGCCTATGTGCAGAACAGTTTAAGATGTCTTTTGCACCACTGTATTTGCAATTGGATTCTCTCACCCTGTCTGAGAGTCAGCACTGGGCTTCCCTTTCTCCTTCCCACACAGTGATTTCTGCCCGGTTGTCTTTTCACAGGTTTACCCTAAGCTTGATTGAACTGCAAGAGGTAATTCAGTTATACTGATATATTTTGATCTGGAAGAACTCAGTCATATCTGGCTTTTTGCAAACACTGGCTGATGCTGCCTTCTATTTTTCTAAGCCACCCATGTCACTTTGCCCTTGCAGGTATCCCACAGACTTTCACAGACAAAAGAAATCACTCAATAAGTGTAGGTTCTCCTTAGTGTTGGTGGGGTTTCAGTTTTGTTTCCGTCTCCTTTTTTGAACCTTTCTGAGGAGGTGCCCTTGGGAACAAAAAAGAACTCAAAAACAACTCAATAGTATTAATTTCCAGCTTGTTGTCAGAAATTCCCTGGAGCTGTGTGTTGGTAGGATTTGTGGGAGTGTTATGTTCTACTCCAAATGAATAAATTTTATCTGCAAAAACTTGGCTGCACCTGGCAGTGTGATGGGATTTCCTCACTTCCATCCCTGCCAGATGTAACTATGTCAATACCTTGTCTTAAGCGATATCTGAGAAACATTCCTTAGAAACATGTTCCTTTCCCTCTTCTGTTCTTGGGGCACAGTGATTTTGGTGTTTGGAATCTGAAATAACTCCAGGTTGCTCAGAAACTCATCATGGGAAATCAGGGTGAGAATCCAAGGAGCAGTACTGGACACCAGGCATGGGACTGGTTTGGCTTGATAAAGCACTGCCCTGCCACAGCCACCCTGTGGGACTGGTCAGTGTGGTTTGAACTGGAATAGCCTGGATGAGCAAGAAGCTACAGTAATCCAGGGAGAGCAGTTCTACAGTGCTGCAGCAACTTCTCACAGTGCTTGTGTTCAATAAAAATGTATGTTCCTTGTCATGTGCAAATCCTCATCTATCATTCCTGTAGTGATTGTGAAACACTTTAGAAGAACAGCATTTTGATTTGGTCATCTTTCCAGTAGCAAAGAGGCATTTTCCTGTCTGTATAGTTAATGGTTGCTGCTGACCAACTGTATATCAAAGTTCAAACCCTTTGTTTCATCCAAAGCTCTTGAGGTGGAGGCCTCAGGTTGGTTTTGAAGATGATGACTACAATGGAGACCTTATCAGAAAGGGGAGTTATCTCAAGTACTCCAGCTGTGAAGGGCTTTAGTCAGTTGTTACTTGCAGCTCTGAACAGCTGTTAAAGAAGGCTGTAGTCGCAGTTTGTGGTGCTGCTGGCAGCAGTTAGAGTGCCACAGTCACGGGGTGGGCTCAGGCTGGGAGCTGCGGGAACACCGGGCTGGGTGTTCGTCACCAGTGTTCTGCAAGAGCCTCTGTGCTTTCCTGAGAAGCTGCTTTTTGCTTTGTCATATTCCTTGAAGGCAGAAAAGATTAGAAACTCCTGACATCGGAAACATGACTTCACTGTAAATGGCAACCAAGCTGTTTGCAGGCCACAGGAACTGTATCCAGCTACAACCAGGCTGGGCAGATTCCACTGCACCTGAGCTGTCTTTCCTGCAGCTCCTGCACTTTGGAACGCTCCATTTTCTGATGCAGCACATTAATCCACCTCCTGTTAATAGAGGCAAATTAGCAGAGGGAAGGGAAAAACTCTCATTTCCTCTCTGGTGACATATCTGAAGTCAAAATGGAGTGGGGGCCAGTACCGTTCTTTGCAGAGTTAAACCATGCCAGTAGAGATCTGTGGTGACCCACAAAGGTGTGACACATGCACATCCATCAAATGCTCTTCATGTGTTGTGTACTGAAATTGTGTACTTTGTCCTTGGAAATTCATCCTCATTTTTGGTGGGGCGTGACCTCCTCTGCCCCTGGGGACACTGATGCCACAGCCAGGAGCTGATCCGCAGCCCTGGCAGCGCGAGAGCTCGGCTCCTGCGAGTGGCACTGAGTCAGGCTGGTGGGTGCAGCCAAGGCATGGGCATCTGGCTGTTCTGCAGCTCTCTGTCATGAATTTCAGACTATTCATAGTCAGGTTGAGTGTGTGTGTACTATTTGGGGTGATGTTTTCTTCAGATGAGTGGTGATGTGCTGCTGAATTTTTTCTACCCTATCTTGGAATCACTGCCCTACGTCAATGGTATTTTTGTCACTGTGCAGAATCTTGGATTATATTAAAGGTAATTGACTGTGGAGGCTGCTGGCTTTGTCCTTTGTTCTGGTATTTTCCTTCCTGTAGAGCTCATAGCAAAAGGCACCCTGAAACTGGGAGAAACCTTGGAGTATGTGTTCTCTGACAGAACTCTCACTGCAGTGATTACACAGTTCCTGATCATTTCAGATCTCCCAAGACTTCCCCTGACATCTGGTGTCACACTGACTGTGAAGTCTCTACATAGCAAATTCTGACATGAGCCTGCTTCCCTTTGCAGGGCCAGCGAGCATGGTTTGCCTCAGCTGAGCCTAGGTTTAAAATGGAGGTTAGGGTGTCTTCTGGCCACCAACACCTGTAAGTTGCAATCAGACCATGCAGCGACTGGGGATGTAAATGAAAAAAGTGGAATTCCACAAAATTTGAGGGTTTAAACAAACTGCTGCCAGTCCAAAGGGATTTGCTTTTTTCCCCAAAAAAACCTCCCACCCCCCTATATCCACCTCATACACAAATCTGGCCTTCCTGTGCTGCTGTACATTTCCGAGAGCAGAGCTGTGGTTTAAGGCAGTGCAGGGTGGGAAAGGGATTGCTGAGCTGGCAGAAACAATTCCCAGATGATTCTTCGGCCAGCTCTGCACTGCCAGGTTTGCTGCACAGGGAGCCCTCGGCCACTAGAGGTTCCTCTCAGCCTGATCCTGTGCCTCCATCACCAATAAATCCACCTTGCAATCCAAAAGGGCTTTCTTCGTGTGGTTTCCAAAGGTGACCTGAGCCTTAAATACCATAAATCACAATTTTAAGACTCCCTTAAAGGCTGTAAACTTAATCATGAAGGTGCTTAGTAGCAGGAAGGTGTAAGTGAGGGATGGTGAGGAGCTGAGCAGTGCAGGCAGCTGTTTTGGGACCTCACAGCTGCTGTAAACCCAATGACTGAGACCTGAGAGTGGAATGTGCTTGATTGCACCAGGCAGCAGAAGCTTGGTGTCCTGCCTGGAAAGCGTGGTGGTGGGAAGGTCCTGGATGATGTCTCAGAGCTGGTAGCAGCTGCAGGAGCCTGAAATGGAAAAGGAAGGCCGTGCTGTGTCTTGCTGTGCTGCTGCAGTGTGAGAAGAGCCTGATGTTTGCCAGTTGGGCTTTTTTTTTCTGGATTTTCTTTACAGGCTTTTATGTAAATGTTTTATGTTTTATGAGATGTTTTATAACCAGCTGTGGCACAACATTGCCTCTGGCAGCAAATCTAAAGGGTTTCCTGCCTTTTCAAGCCCCCCACTGGGTGTTTCCAGCCCTGCCCTGCTATTACTCTTCCCAAGCACTGCTTTGGGCAGCAGAGCCTGTGCTTGAGCCTCTGAGAGGGTCGTGGCTCCTTGGCTGTACTCTGGTGCCCTAGGCTGCTGCTGACTGATTTCAGACCACACAAACGGCTCTTGGGTGGAGCTGGGTACAGACTTCAGCTGGGGAAAAGTGGAATGTGTTTGTTCCTGCTTTACAAAGCTGCAGCTGGCTGCTGCTGGGCAAGGGTAGATAAGGCAGCAGGGCTGTCCTGAACCTGGGGATGCACCTCCCAGTGCTGACACAACTGCAGCCCATGACCTGCCTTGAGTCACCTCCCTTTCCGTGGTTAAATGTCCTGCAGAGTTATGGCTGTGTCCTCCACGTGCCGTTGACTGAAGAGTTTCTGACTGGGCTCCTCCTCCTGATCCCTAAGCCGTGAGATGAAGGAGGCAGGCCTGGAAACCCTTGGGGAAAAGCCCAGCAAGCCAGTGATCACTTCCTTACCCTCCCAGCCTGCAGGATGCTGGATCCTCTGTTCCATAGGTTACTGGGAGTACACATTTTTGACCCATGAGCACTGCAGAGCAGCACCAGCATTGGCTGCACCAGCTCAGCAGCCCAGCTGGCTGCAGCCAGAACTCTCCTGCTGGTGGTGGCTGGGGCACAGTCTGTTCCTCTTCCTTAAACATCCTCCTCATGCTGCAAAATCCTCCCCCTTAAACTTCCCCACATTCATGTGAACTTTTGCCCCCTCACTCAGTGAAGCTCTTGGCTGTGCTGCAGGGATTCAGTCTCTCTCCCAGAACACTTTTTTTTCCTTTTGCATCCTTACCTGCTGCAGGGGTCTGAGTACACCATGCTTGGCACACTCAGCTTGATGAGGCTCTGAATTCAAGCCCAAGAAAGACCACAATTCAAAAGGAGGTTGGCTGCTCACTGTGAATGATGCAGAGCAACAACTTGTCCGTTTAGTTCAAGGGAGGTTTAGGGCTGAAATTCCACAGGCTATCACTGCTGAGCTGGATCAAGGTGTACATCCAGGCTGGTATCTCATCCATGGACTTCCTGCATGGCAGATCACACCTGCCTGAGGGATAGCCCTGCCAGCTCCAGCAGCACAAAGCCAGTGGCCATGGGGGTCCTGCTGAGCTGTGGTGCCCTGCAGTCTGGGTTCTGGCAGCCAGCTGGCACAAGGGGTACATCTGCATCAGTCCTGGCACTTCCAGAGCTTTGCCACAAGCAGCTGTGTCTCTGTGGTGCAGCACTCCACAGCCCCACTCCCCTCACCTGCACAACAGGATAACCCTGGGGCACAGCACAACAGTGGAATGAGGCTGCCTCACAGCCTGCAGAGCCAAACACTGCAGGACTTCCCCATGGCCACAGTCAAACCAAGTTATTGGGAAAAAGAGCAGCAATGTCTCAGAGGTCTGAATTTCCCCAGGTTTGGCTGCCTGTTTCACAGAACCAGGCAGTGAACTCCAGCACTGCTTCCCACAGGAAAGGGCTGTGGTGGGGCTGGAACCCTGCTGTGGGGAGCAGAATCCCCCCCCCCTTACCCACCCTTGAGACAGAGCCAGAGGAAAATGGATTTCAGCAGTTCCACAGCTCACAGAAATACTTGTGGATGCTCCTTGTAAGGATCTGCCTAACAATCAGTCATAACCTGTCTCCCAAGTTCATTAGGCTTTTCTTGCACTCCAGAACACCAGCCACAGCTCCTGCAGGATGCTGTACTCTTGCTGTGCAGAGCATTTCCCAGAGTCATGGCTTTCCTTACAGCCCACCATGGGCTGTGCCCTAGGGTTGACTCTGGCTCAGAAACTGAGCTCAGCAGTTCAGGTGAGTTTGACTTAAGGACTGCAGGGCCGTTGCTCCCAGAATTCCTGAGGGTGTGGATCTCCTCAGAATGGCTTTCTTCCCTAGTGAGCAATAACAGACTCATGAACAGATTTTTGAAATTGCAGAAGTGGAAACCACAGGAGGAATAATTGACTCACTGAGGAAATCTTGTTAATGTGTTCAACAGAGTTTTGGGGTGGAGGCAGAGGTAAGTTAGGGCTTTCCAAGGAAGTGTGGGAGCCCCTCTCCAAACCAAGCTGTCTGCCTTGTGCTCAGCCCTCTGACAGTGTTAGAGGTGCCTCCAGCTCAGACCAGCCTCTTGGGGAGTATTTCTAGCCCACACTTAGGAGGGAGATGTGCTACTCCTTAGGCTGGTGGGAGCAATGTTTGCTCCAGCCTATTACCTGGGTCAGAACAACCTCCAGCTGGGTCAGAGCCAGTCCCAGCTCCTGGGCTGTCCTGAGAGCTGTTTGCAAAGAAGAGGGTCCAAGGCTGCCCAAAGGAAGTGGAAGGGCAGGCTCTTGTCCTGTAAACCAGCACAAACATACTCCAGGCAGAAGCTTTTGTCCTGATTTGTCTCCTGACCTCTGCCAGGGTCCTTCCCTCAGGCAGCCAGAGCCTGCTTGCCTGGGCTGGATCCGTGTTTCCTTGTACACACGACAAGGGTACACTCCAGTCAGCTCCTGCCCTGCCTTTACACTGCTTTTCTGAGGCAGGGGATGTTTTTAAGGGTTTAATATTTAATCTGCAGCCTACTCAAGAGGAGAATCTGTAGAGGTTACAAGAGCCTGGGAGATGGCTGCTCAAGGTCCTCATCCTTCCCAGGCTCTGTGTGCCTCCAGCCTGGGAGGTTTTCAGAGGCACAGGGATGTGAAGTCCAGGGATGTGAAACTGTGTGAAAAGCCACTTGTCAGGGATGATGAAAGGCACATGATGAACATCCCCCTCCAGGCAGGAGAGCTGCACTGCAAGCACAGGGAAGAAGGGAAACAGGGAAGTTTTTAATTTCTGGGCAGTTTCCTGCAGAAATACACTGCTCTGGGCCACACAGGAGCAGCCATGTCCCAACAGTGAGCCCTTGTGGCCCTGGGCACTGCCACAGCAATGCCAGTCCCCCTGGTCACACCAAGGCTGTGGGACCAGCTCTGTTCCTCCTTATGCATGGGATCAGGGTCTCCCTTCTCCGAAGGCTGCAGGAATGGGGATTATCCAACAGGTCCCACTTGATGCGTGGAGCCAGCCACTGTCCCCCGAGGAGCAGCCCTGCCCTGGCCCCAAACAACCCTGGTGTTGTCCGAAGGACCTTATCCTGAGCCCCTCCTCCCTGCTGCTGGTCCCTCACTGTCACCAAAACAACCACGGATGGATCTGTCCTGAAAGCCCTTGGGGGCCAAAAATCCCTATATCCCAATCCCAAATGTTCCCTGCTGGCTTTCCTGCAGGCTGTGCCATCCCCAGGGCTCCCTGGCGAGGTCCAGCACATCGAGGAGCTGCCTCCCTCCCACCCAGCGGCCCCAGCCGGGAGCTCCCTGCCTGCAGCTCCCAGTCAGATGCAGAGATCTCCATCCAAGGGCTGCTGCAGCACTCGGGAGTTTTCCTGCAAGCATGGAAACGGGGAGGGAGGGCTGGAGCACGAGGATGGGAAGTGCCCAGGGAACAAGCAGTAGCTGGAGTGAGCCAGTGCCTCAGCAGATATTACTAATACAAAAGTACAGGCGTTCTGAAATAACGAGCTATTCCTGAGCTCAGCTTCCCCGTGTGATCCTGACTGTGTCAGCTGATGGGAAAAAAATCTCTGTATGGAAGAAACAGCTGTTCATTGGAAAGGCCTGGGACTGTGCAGGCCGTCCCTCGCCTCTGGGCTCAGCCAGCCTGGAGCTAGCTGTGTGTGAGGGGTGGGTGAGGCCTTGTGTATCCTGGAGGGAAGATGGAGGAGGGACCAAACTGAGATTTGGTTGGGATGTTTCACTGGGTGGAGGCTCCCTGTCCTGATCTTAGATACCGGGCTGCAATCTAATCACGGCCCCCTGTGTTGAAGGGAGGTGTCCTCTCTTTCCCAGCACATGCCAAGAGTGTCCAGCTGCTTTCTCCCTCCAGGGAGGGTGTTTGGAAGAGGAGAGTCCAGTGCAGGACCAGGCTCTGCACTCATCCCAGCTGTCTCCAGCTTCCATCAGAGCCCAAGGGTAATGGTATTTCCCCCTCTCCCAAAAGGAATCACAAAGCTGGTTTTATGCTCTCTGTAAAAACTCTTGTTTTTTTTAAACCCTCAAAGCAGTACTGAAAACGCAGTGCTTGATTGTCACCTTTATTGTCCCCTGGGCTTTGTGCCATGTCTGTCCTTACCTCTGGCTTTCTGAACAATGCCTAAACTTTCTGAACTAATAAATAAAATATATAAAATCAGCTTCTTTTAATCTGTTCAATATATGCTGCCCTTTAATTTCTGTGCTGTACTTACGGGATATGGTAGAAAGAGGAACTAATTGTTTTCATATCTCACCCATATCTTTCCACTGAGTCTCCTCTCCCTCTTCCCCTTTTCTGAGCCAACATCCCTGTGTGATCTTTTGTCATCTGCAAATGCTCTTGCCCTTTTTATCTGCAGCTACTGAACTTTGCTGTCTTGACTGTGTCTTCTTCAAACCTCAGTGGTTAATGCAGCCATGGCTCTGCCCCAGCAAGGAGCCCAAACTGAAGCTGTCTCTGCAGTAGGCAATGCCTGCAGGGCCCATGACACTGCCTGTGCACAACAGTGGCCAGTGACACCTGGCCTGTACTAGCCATGGTGTGGCCACAGGCCCAGGGCAGTGACCATCCCCTGTGCTGGGCACTGCTGAGGCACCTCCAGTCCTGGGGTCAGTCCTGGGCTCCTCACAACAAGAAAGACTCTCTCTGCTCCCAGGAAGCAGGACAGGACAAGGGGAAACAGCCTCAAGTTTTGCCAGGACAGGTTCAGGTTGGATATTAGGGAAAATTTCTCCATGGAAAGGGTGGCTGGGCACTACCACAGGCTGCCCAGGGCAGTGATGAAATCACTACTCCTGAAAGCATTCAAAAAGCAAGTAGGGTTAGGGTATCTGGGGATATGGTTTAGTGGTGGCCTTGGCCAAGCTAAGGTAATGCTTGGATTCAATGATCTCAGCTGTCTTTTCCAACCTTAACAATTTCATAATGGATGGGCAGCCTAAAAAGCACTAGAAAACAGAGGACTGGGCTTTGGAAACCCAGGGGTCACTATGTAGATCTGCTGCATTGGTGGCATTGACGTGAGTAGGTCCATGGCACACAGTAATTTCTCCTATCAAATATTATCTTTGTTGGGTATTCCAGCCCTGAGGGCAGCACATCTCCTGCCAGCAGTGGTGGGCATGGGCTGAGGCCTAGGATGCACCTGTAACACAAATGTAAATGGCCAGCAGGAACCTGCCCCCCCTCTATTGGAAACTTGAACTGGAGCCTTTGGGGGTCTCTGAATTTCCCTGCCATGTGTTCTTTTGCTAGGACAGGTCTGAATAAGTCCATCTTTGATTCGGCATGATGGAGCTTCCTTCAAAGGACGTGTTGGATGTCACACCTGTGGCTGATGATGAGTGTGAGCAGAGGAAATCCCAGTCATCCTCTGGCACACAGGAGAGAGCAGTAACAGCCCCAGACTGGGGTCCCACCTGGGTCTGCCTCCACTTTTCCTGGCTGCAGCAGCCACAGACATTTGGGGCTCAGTCCCCTTTGCAGTGTGACAAATCCCAGCCTTGGGGCTGGGCTGATGGGAAAATCTGCAGTTTTTTCTTCTCTGTCCTGCCAAGACAACTCTAAAATACCATTTCCTGGGGCTGGGTATGTCTCTGGCTGCAGGCACCAGTGCTTTGGTTTCCAGAGGCTTGGAGGAGCAGGCAGCATGTGAAGGCAGAGTTAGGGCAGACTCTGGGAGCTCAGACCAACATACCAGGTCTCAGGATATGGATTTTGGGTTTGGGTGAGCATTTCTTCCAACCCGAGAGGAACAGAAACTCTCTCCCACTGCCGCAGCCTTTTCTGCATTCTTGTAGTCTTGCTCCTTCCCAGGTTGCTCGTTCCAGAAGAGGTGCCCCTGTCTTTGGAAAACAGGCGCTGGACCCTGCAGCCGCCAGCGGGTACCGCGGGATGCCCGCCCCGGGCGGGGCTCGTTTTAGCAGATGTCACCTCATCCCCGTGATTATCCAACTGTCCTCTCGCCACTGGTGAGACGTTTCACAGCGGGGGTTGGAGAAGAGGAACCGCCTGCTAGGGAGACGCCAAACCCAGGAAACACAAAGATTACGCTTAAAATAAAAAGGTCTCGTGCCTTTTTGCTCGGCAGCAGCTCCGGGGCCTGCCAGGGCTCGGCTTTCCCCGACATACCGAGCGAGGAACAACAGCCAGAGAGGTGAATAACCATAACAAAAGAAACTCATTCCTTCTGCCTTTCAGTTTGTCTTTCCTCAAAAAAAAGCGATAACAGTGCTGCTTAAGTTGGCTCACCCACAACATTTTAGGTTGAGAGGTCCTGAGCAGCAGGGACACGTCCAGGAAAGGCACCAGCCCTTTGCCCGACAGTGGGGCAGGGAGGGGAGGCCGTGGGATGTCCTGCCCCACTGTGACCTAGTGGGGGCTGCCAGAGGCCAGAGCAGAGCTCCCACGGTCCCCCTGGCCAGGCAGAGTGACACTGGGGCACTGCCAGCACCCACACCCAGAAATACATCTGCAGAAAAACCCCAACCCGTGCACGGAACAATCGCTGGGGACAATCTGACCCTGTTTCGCCAAATTTCTTCACCCAGTCAAAAATATCCTTCTCTAAGTGTATTAGTGAAGCCCAACAGAGAATGTGTGCAGGAGGGCAGTGGGAGGTGGGGGTAACACTGCATCCATGGGCTGCAGAGGACAGGAGCTTCAGGAGCCCCCAGACAGCTGCAACTGAGCTGCCACTGGCGCCAACACCATCTCAGTCTCACCTCCAGCTCTTGAGGGGTCCACAGGCATGGGAACCCTGGAGGAGAGGCCAGCAGGCAGGGCATGGCAGCATTCAGACTGCAGGAGCCAAGGCTGGAGGAGCCACAAGCACAGCAGCTGTGCCAGAGGGATTGGATTTAATTTGCTAATTGATAGTGAGGACTGTGATACGAGCTGAGCCAGAAAGGCAAGGGAGAAGAGTCTCCTGCCCTGGTGCTTCTTGGGGCAATGGTTCTTCAGCACCTCATGCCCAGCAGCTCTGCCGGAAGGTGCTGTTCTACCAGCCAGTCAAGGGTTTATCTCCCTCCCCACCTGCCAGGGCCACAGGCCAAGGGAGAGCTGGCAGCACAGAGAAGAAGCAGGTTGTGGGGGCAGAGCCATGGCACTGTCCCAGCTCAGTGACAAAAAACACATTGGGAGCAGCCCAGCACATGGTTCTGAAGCAGCTCCCACCCAGGCAGCAGAAAGTTTCTGCCCTCACCAGCCCGGGGTTTCTCCCCAAAACTGAGTGTAAAGATCCAAAACCATCCTTCTCTTCCTTGGTGCCCTGCAGCTGCCTATTCTCAGCATCTGGCAGCAGCTCCATTCTCAAAAAGGTTGTGGCACCCTGGGCCTGGGTTTGTCCTGCCACATCTTGTCCCCAACATGCCTGTGTCCCCAGGACAGCTCCCAGGGCAGCAGGAGAATATCCACAGGCAGGAGGGTCCCAGTGGTATCCCAGGCTGGCTCCAGGCTCCCTAGGTGGGGCAGTGTCTGCCATGGCTGTGGGAAGATAACAAATACTGCCTGCACCCACAAGGCTCTTGCAGGAAAACCCCATGGCTGGGAGATCCAGTGCCAGACTAACCTGAGCACTGGGTTTGTACTGCCCTGGGTGTCTCTGCAGAGGGGCCCTGGAGCAAAGCCTACTCAAGGCTCCCAGCACTGAGCATCCTTCCCACACTGCATCCCCGTCTCACCAAGAACCACGTCTCCAACATTGCCTCTCCAGGATATGACAGCAGTTCCAGGCCCCCATTTGCAGACCAGCTTCCCAAAAGCCAGGTGTGGGGTATGATGGGAGGTTGGTGTGCTGGTTCTCAGTGTCTGCTTCCAGGAGCTCCAAGATGCAGCGTGGGGACAGGCTCCGTGCTGGGAAAACCACATTGGCTCCTCCTAGAAATACAAACCCTGTGATTGGGGACTGAAAATCTGTGACAGCACTGCAGCTGCAGCCAGTGGGTTGCTGAAGAGTGCTGAGGGGGGAAGGGAGCACCCCATGCAGAGCCCACCCAATGCTCAAGAAATTCCTGCCTTTTCCACGGGTGAAGCTGGAAGCAGACAGTGATGCCACAATGGAGAGAATCTCCCAACCCAGCAGCAGGAGCCACACTACTTCCACCAGTAACTATGGTAACCCGGAGCAAGTAAATGCTATTTTCAAACCACGGGCAGAACCTCCTGGTGGGAAGCCCTGGCTGATCCCCACTGCCAGCTGAGTGCTGGGAGCCAGCAAGGGTGCCCTGTGGAAGGAAAGATGAAGACCAGCCCCACACAGTGTGTGGTCCTGGAGAGGTCCCTGACAGGGCATTTCAGGAAAAGGATGGCAGAAAAAACCCAGCTCCTCTCCACACCATTCCCAGGAGCTGAATAAACTGTAGGAACATGGATGTTTTCCCAGCTGCATTCATACACAAGCATGGCATGGAAAAGGGGAAGATCAGAGGGTTTATATGGGATAGGAAAATCCTGGACAGAGAGATGAGAAGGGAAAGAGATTGGATCAGGGTAGATGGGGATAGGATAGGATAGGATAGGATAGGATAGGATAGGATAGGATAGGATAGGATAGGATAGGATAGGATAGGATAGGATAGGATAGGATAGGATAGGATAGGATAGGATAGGATAGGATAGGATAGGACCAGAGGCCCCTGATTGCCTCATCAGGAAGTCCAGCACCAGGAATATCCCAGGTAAGAGTTAACAGCTCAGGATGGGCATCTGTTAATTAAGACTCAAATAGAGCAAGAGAAACCCCATTTGCAAATGGCCCAAAGTCCTTACTGGGGAGGGAGGAGGAACTGGGGATGGGCCCCCAAGATCTGTGACTCCTGCTCTGTGATTTTGTGAGAAACCACAAGAGACACTGAATGAGGAAATGCCCCACAGGGTTTGCTCCAAGGCTGGCCAGTGCTTGCTGCCAAGGCCGAGGCCGATGCATCCACTGCCAGACCTGCATTTCCCATTCCCAATTCCAGTGAGCTCCTGCTCACTGGAAGCAGCTGACAGAAGCTAGGGCCCTCTGAAATCGCTCTCCAGGATGTTTGGTCCATGCACAGACAAGGCCCAGGGTGGCCAGAGAATCATCTGCCATGATGCCACTCAGGAAATACCTCCCAAAAGATGATGGCACCTGCTGGAGAGCCCACCTCATCCCTCTGCTCCTTCCTTGGCATGGGAACAGACAACCCAAGATCCCTCTTAGGCTAGGTTTGGTTTGGTGTGGTGCTGTGCCATGCCGTGTGGTGAATCCAGCTCAAAAGGCAAAGGCAGAACTGGAGGTGCCACTGTCCCCTGGGGAACGTGGGCAGGTTGGTGCCAGCTTGGCAAGTGCCTGGCGGGGTGAGGGGAGTGAGTGAGTGCTGGTTGCTGTGGGAACAGGAATTCAGGAATTTGGGTTCTTCTGCATCCCAGCTCTGGCTCTTTGCCTTTGATGTTGTGTTTGCCTCCAAGTTTGCATTGAATTTTGTTCCCTCCTTCCACTCCCTGAAGAGGAAATAGCCCTGCACCTCCACAAGGCAGAAGCAGTACTCGCTGGAGAGCCTTGGTGTCCCTGCTGAGGGGTGGCAGGGGGACAGTGACATCCTGGGGAGGGCTGGGTGTGTGCAGCCACCGTGGGGCCGGAACAGAGCCAGGTCTGACTGAGAGCCCCCAGCCAAGGATGCCATTGCTCCGAGGCCTGCAGGGGTCAGGAGGTGCAGCTGCAGCAGGAGTGCTGCTGCTGCTGCTGCTGCTGGGAATGCCACGGTGCTTTAAACAGCAGTATTGTGGAAGGGACTTAAATTACTCTTGGGTACCTGCTGCAACTCACCAGGCATGGCAGGGAGCTGGGCAAGGTCACATGTGCTGTCACCAGCATCTTAATAGTCCTTCCCCTCCTCTGGCCCACGTGGGCTTTGTGCATCCTTGTGTCCACTCCCTCCACCAATCCCAGGCACACCTGGGCCACCAGTGGGATCTCAGGAGGCTGCTTGGCACACGGTCTCTCCATTGGCCTGGTCAGTCCAGGGTGGCGTGGAGAGAGTGAGTGAGGCAGTCCTGGGTGGGTGAAAGGAGGTGAATGTTCTCGCACCCAGATCTTCCTTCTGTGCGAACCCTTCAGAGTGCTCACACCAGGATGTGCAGTGGGAACCATGCTGAATCCACCATAACCTCTGTGGCTCCACCTGTGTAGGACGGGGTTGAATAAATACAAGCCACAGGGAAAATGTAAAATGAAATATTTTGAAAGGAAATTTTGTTGCCAAAAGCTCAAAGAAAATATCCTTCCTGTGAATCAGCAATTCCAGGTGAGACCCAAACAATTCATTAAACCTTTGGTGCCGGAGAACTGAGACCCAGAGACATTGAGTGAGTCTCCGATGAAGAGCATGGGAGGAGGAGGAGAAAGAATAAGAGGGCTTGGCTCAAGGTGCTTGACCACAAGGCAGGGGCCAGGAGACTCCCAGCATCTCGCAGCTCCACAGGGTGGAGGAAGGGAAGCTCAGCCCTCGGGGTGCCACTGCTCGGCCTCTCCGGAGCCACGGCATCCCCAGCGCGTCACCACGGCCACAACTCGTGAGCTCACAGCTACAAGGAGGCCCTTTGTCTGCCAGGATGGCCCGAAGGAGGCCGGACGACCTCTGGGAAGCCGCCAGCCAGCGAGGGGCGGCGGGGCCGGGGCCGTGGCTGGAGCGGGGCTGGCACAGGAGGAGGAGACGGCAGCGCTGCGGTGTGTGGGGCTGGGGAGCCGCTCCATCGGCAGCAGGGCTGCCCACCGGGACCCGGCAGAGGTACAGGGGGGCAGCGGGCACAGGCACAGGGGGAAGAGCATCCTCTGGGAGCCCCAAAAATCCACCCTGTGCCCTGGGTCCCTGCTCCAAATATTGATGCTGGTGTTGCCCCAGTCTGTTGGTGTCCTTGGGGCTTTAAAGCTCTCGCCCAACAACATGACAGCACCCATTGCCCATGGCTAAATTCCATGGGGAAGATGTCTGGGCTCATCCCTGCCAGCCAGGATACTGATGCCATGTCTGGGCTCTGCAGCCTGCAGGGTCCCCTCACTGCAGCCAGGCCGGGCACGGTGTTGGGAGAGATGCCCACTCCAGGTGAGGGCTGGTGGCAGCATGGCCAGACCCAGCCCAGGTGAGCACCAGGAGGGCACAGACCTGAGTGTGAGGCTGGGATGAGGCACCACGGGCCGAGCCCCATCTCCCCTCACCAGCCCAAACCTGATGAACAAACCGCCGATGCTGTCAATGCCTGAGGGGTGAGAGATTCACCCAAGTGACCAAGTGCTCTGGGCCCTAGAGAGGCAGGGGTTGTCCCAGCCATAGTGAGCTGCTGGAAACACTGCTAGCAGTGACAGCCACCACCCCAGAGCAATGACAATGATGACCACAGTGACACTGATGCAGGTGGTGGCAGTGATGGCAGTAGTGGTGCTGCTGGTGGCAGTGTTTGTGCCCCCAGCCCACTCCCCCTCTCTGTGCCTCCAGCCAACCCCTGCCGTGGGCCATGTGCTGCATGTACCCATGAAGACCTGGTGACAGTCTGCCACAAGGCAGTGTCCCTCTCAAAGCCAGCGTGCCCTGATGCCAGCCCCCAGCACATGCAGTGCCAGGGCCCTTTGTGCTCAAGCAGCAGCAAGGAATTTGCCAAAGTAAATCCTCTCCTCAGCTTCCTCATGGGCTCTAACAAGGCTGAGGTATCCAGAGAAGTGGCAACACGGGGCAAAAGGCAGGTGGTCCTTAAGTAATTAAGAGATCTGGTGTTTTGGGACATGGAAAGCTCTGCCAGATTTGTGGCAGCAGGAACTGTTAATGAACCCCCAAATCCTGGGTAACAAAATGGCATCAGTCACCCTTCCAGGACGGGCTGTGGCAGCATCCCTCTGGGATGTTTTGGGATGGGATTGGCTCAGGGGAGTGGCTGCAGGACAGAGCAGGAGGCAGATCCTGTGGAGGGATGATAGCACGGTTCAGACCCAGCCCACCTGCTCTCGTCCCGCCCGGGGGAAAGGACGGGCCAGAGGCTGATTGTCACATCCAAGGGAGTAGGACCGATGGATGGGATGGCAGCAGAACTCTGACAGATGCTGCTGGTACTGGACCCCAGGAAGATGTGGAGTGCAGGGTCTGGAAGGCCCTAGAGGGGACCTCAAGCCAGCAAGGTCCCACGGGCACAGCTGATCCCTCGTGGGAAGCACACGATAGTCACCAGAGCCCAGGTGACAGGGCCCTGACAGGGAACGGGGCACAGCTTGCAGGCAAGGCACAGGGCAGGTGGCACACGGCACACCGGATGTGCTGCGGGGGACATGGCACCGGGCTCATGGCACATGGGGCACAGGACATGGCACATGGGATGCGGCACGGGAACACGGCAGACGGACACGGGGATATGCAGGAGAAGCCGTGTCCTGGGGTCGGGTAACGGGGACACGGCCCAGGCGGTGCTGCAGGGAGACGACACACGGACAGGACACACAGACAGGACACAGGGATAGGGCACACGGACACGACACGGGGTCACGACACGGGGTCACGACACGGACACGACACACGGACACGACACCAGGACCCCCGGCCCGGGGCAGAGCCTTCGCCTCGTGGGCGGGCCCGTGGAGGGGCACGCCCCTTATGCTAATGAGCGCTGAATCACGCTCAGCGGACGCGGCCGCCGGGCAGGACGGGCTCACCCGGGCTGCACGGAGGGGGGAGCGAGGGCAGGGGAGCAGAGCCGTGCTGCCGGCTTGACCAAGCACCGCCGCCGCGACCCGGGGCGCACGGGAGAGCCCGGGTGTCGCTGGCGTCGGCCGGGCCGCACCGCGGGAGCGAGACCGGGACGCGGGGGGAGCGGGTGGGGCTGGGCGGGCGTCCCCCCCATCGCGCGTGTGGTGTGCGCCGTGG
>VZTR01022006.1:202347-255575 GCA_013400775.1 Chaetops frenatus | reverse complement strand
GACGTCACCGCCGGCGGAGCCCCCGGGGCCACGTGACTGCGGCGGCGCCGCCCGGGCCGTCCCTCCACTCCGTTCCTCCGGGCAGCCGCGGGCCGGGGTCTCCCCGGTGGCCCTGCGGGACACGGACGCGGTGCTAGAGGGGTGTCGTGTCCGCGAAGTCCCCGCAGCTCTGCCTGCCCTGGCCTCCGCGGCGGCGGCGGTTCTTCCACTTTGAATCGGACGTGGTTGGTGTTTAAACTATTCCCCGGATAACGCAAGACCAGTTTTTAGCGGGATTAAACATAAATGTTCGGCAGGCAGGTCCGCCTTAGAGATGTTAATGCCATCGCAGGCAATGGACGGGCTGCCGAGCTCCCCCGTGGAATGGCGATGCTGGGGCACGGGGGAAGCCCTGCTCCATGGCCCTCCCTCTGCGTCTCCAGGCAGCGAGCTCAGTGCGGTGTAAATTGGGTCATCCTGCGGCACCTGCTCTCCCCACTGAAGGAGCACAGATGTAGGGACCGTAAATGCTGGTTTATACCGGAAAGACCATCCTTTAATGCCTTGTCTCTCAGAGCCTTGTTAAACCTCCTGCAGAAGGTGACTGCTGTTCCTGCACAGCGTTTGCTGGTCCCTGATGGATGCAACCTGCTGTTGCCTTTGGCATGTAACATGGGGAAGGCTTCAGCTGATTTTTTCCTAAATTCGGGTGTTACAGTAATCGGGAATAAAACAATTAGGAACCAATCTGGCTTTCCCTTCTGAAGGCTTAGTCCATGTCTCCACAGACGTGAACATACTGACTGGTCTTCATCTCCCACCTCATTTGGCTCCCAGTTAGGGGATCAAAATCTTCTAGTATTGAATTGGTTGTAGCTTAAGCTGTGTAGTGCTGTCGAGGTGCTTGGGATCTGATTTTGTTAATATGGCCTCTGGGATGGTAGCTGGGTCTGCAGGACGGATTTGGGGAAGCTGTTTTTGATTGATGAATGTGGGTGATGAAATCATGCAAAGAGCCAGGTGGACAGAGGATTAAAACTAGTATTTGAGAGGAAGCTGTTTAGCCATGCTGGTGTGAGCACCGTGGACTAGTTCTACACCAGCCATGTTTGTGGCTTTAATTTTTGATAAAACAAAAGCTTGGTTGGCTGTGTTTAGTCTTGCTCAGTTTGTACCTGGTGGTGGGATGCAGATGTCCATGCTGAGGGCAGTCAGTGACCTTGGATTTCAGACATTGTACTCATGCTTGACAGGTGAGTTTTCAGGAAAATCCTTAATGGTTGAAATGCCGTAGGAGCCAGAGTTGGGGCTGCTGACCTACCTTCCTCTTGCTACTGAAGATAATGGAGGAAGAAACTAAGACCTAGTTACTTGTTGGGAAAAAATAGTCAGCACTTCACTTAATTTTGCAAAATGGTCCTAAATACTGAGCTTTCTTTCCAAGGAGGGAGTTGCTGGATTCCTCTTGCAGAATGGATTTTGGAAGCAAAAGAACATGGCTGTATGGCTTTAGACAGCAGGTTTGTGATGTGTGAGTGTGTTTCAGCTGAAGCATCAGTGAGGGATGTAGACTTGAGTCAGCGCTTTAACAGGAATTTGGAGTGGTGCTGGCATGTCTGAACCAGCAGGGAAGCCTTTCCTAGAAGCTGCAGGGCTGACAGCATGGTGCTGTGGGATTGCAAGGGGAAGGTTTGAGTAGGGGAATGCAGAGTCAGTGCATCAACTGTACTGATGAAGGTTTGGTATCTGTCCTGTTGTAGCCGGTTGGGAGAGGTCCTTGAATCTTTGTCAGGTAGTCCTGGATTCGATGAGCTCAGAGGTCTTTCCCGACCTCAGTCATGTAATACCAGCAGGTCTGAGCCATGCAGGTACTCTTGCCAGGCCCAGTGATGGGTTCAGGTGCTGGACAATAGGTTATAGATACTGCTGATGGAAAAATTGTTTCTTAGTTGTGACTGTTCAGTGAAGCAGTTTGGATTTTTAAGGCAATATGGCAGAGGTGTCAACATAGGATAAACTGAAACTTGCAGTGTTGTGTAGCTTTTCTAACAGGTATGTGGCACCACAGCATGTTCTGATGTTGTTAAAAAAAAACCTGATTTCGAAGTAAGGAGCTAAATCTGGACAAGCAGTGTAAAACTCTAAAATTGTCCTGGATCAATGTTAATTAGTGCAGTGATCATGTCTGACTCATGCTGTATCTAAAGATCACATTCTTTTGGAGCTTGTAGTTCCAAGACCTGTTTCTAGTAAACATGTTCAGGTTCTGTACTGTCCAGGCTAGTTTGATGTGAAAACAAGTGACTTGGAGCAGTCCTGTGTGATATGTGAGCATTACTTGCTGATGGTAAGTAGGTAGCAGAACTTGTTCTGGTCAGCAAGAGACAAGAGCAGGCTGCTGTGACCTTGGCCATCTTTGAGCCTGTCTGGTTATTTGCAGATTACAACTTGTTCTCATTGCTGCAGTTCCTTATTTCCCGTGTGTGAAATATGGTGGCTCAGGGTCAGGTGCTGTTGAGTGATTAAATTATTGTAGCTTTTTCATGTAATTCGAGCACACCAGAATGGACAAGTGTGGTGTTGGACAGAGTTGTCTGGTTCTGTGTGTGCTGGTGTTCTATGCAAAGCTGTCCCAAGTGTGCCCACTGTGCCTTCCATGGTGTGAGGAGTTGCCCTGAGGCCTGAACTCCAGCTGGGCTTCCAGTGCCTTCAATACCTGCTGCACTGCCAAGCAGCTGGAAGATTCTTCATTAAGAGAGCTTGAGCCAGCAGTGTTAAATTAGTCTTGTGTCTTCTCATTGTTGCTGCAGAGCCAATGAAATAGTACTTGTGTTTTAAGCTAGGGCTTTAGATATTATAGCAGTTGGTTGGCTTTTGAGGGACCTCCATGGTGAAATAGCTGGTTCAGAACATGTAGCTTGATGCAGCTGACAGCCCTGTGCAGTCTGATTCTGGAAGGCATCATGACTGTAAATGACTTGCATCCTCAAAGGCAAATGGCACCTGTGCTTCCCAAAATACTGTCTGAGAGGTGGGGAGGTGGAACAGGAGAGCTGCTTGCAGGTAAAAATGAAATGTCAGAGTGCAGCTCAAGGTAATTTTCTGCTCCAAATGAGGGTGCTTGTGATGTGGGCAGGTGTGTGAGCTACCAGACTGTCTGTAGAGGAGATTATCTTAAGCCTTCGTCCTTAATAGCAGGTGGAGCAGTGGATGGCTAAGACCTAACTGCTGTAACAAAAGTGCGGTAGGCAATATTTCTACAGCTTGAGAATGAGGGAAGGTATCTCAACAAGGACATAATTTCCTCTCAGTAAATGCTAGTCTTGGGAACATCTGAAAATGAGATGGATCATCAGTATAAACCATTAGCTCTGCAGAATGTAACTTAAGCAGTGATGCTGCAGTTTGTACCCTGGCTTCCTGATGGATCCCTTGTCACCCTGGAGTCACTACAGAGCCTGCAGGCACTTCTCCTGTGGTGGGAACACTGGGAGCAGGAGTGTACATGGATGACAGCTGCCTCAGGACCTCTTGGTCAGCTTCCTTTTTTCCTTCCTAGAGCTGGCCTCTTCCATCTCCAGAGCCTGACTGGTTGCACACAGAGGTTCCAAGGTGAACAATGTCCCAGCCTGACCAGACTGTTGGTTACTCCTTGAAGCAATGGTTTACAGCAGTGTGTGCTTCACCAGTGAGGCATAACTGGCCGCACTCAGTTTAGACTGTGAATGAATCCTGTGAGTGTGAGGCTTTGGGTCAGGCTGCTCTGGCAACAGGAGTGTTTGCTGGATGCAGACAGGGCACCTGGGCTGTCCCATGCCACAGCAATGGGGCAGCAGAGCTGTGGGTTCTGCTGAGTGCTCTGAGCTCCCCTGAGACCTACCTGCTGGTTGGGAAGGGGTCTTGCTAAGTGGTGTAACACACTGCTCTGCCAGTCAGTACCTGGAATACACTGCTCACCTGGTTTGTAAAATGGGTTAGATTTAAGGTGTCAGGAGTGACCCTCTATGATGATAGGTAACAAGTGGCTCGATGCACTTTGATGCTTGCAGAAAAGGACACGCCTGTGCTCCATGGTATAAGTGCTTTACCATACTTAATAGCATCGAAGAGCTCTGTGTGCTGTGTCAGACAATCCAGAGTGCCAATTGAAGCAGCTCTTGGACAGTTGACTGGCAGATTCTTTATTTTCCCTGGACTGCTGCTATTACAGCAAGGTCTCAAGGAGCTGGTGGTTTTTTAAGTTCTCACATGTACTGACCCAAGAGTAAAAGGCCTGCCAGTCTTGGAGAATTTTTGATAATGCTGTAGGCTGACAATGCCAGTCTTGGTGAAAATACCCACACCCTTTCATTACATTATGGAAGAACAAAAAAGCTGTCCCTAATCCTGAAACAGGTGACTCACTGGAAGGTTCAGAGTCTACAGCTTCCTATAGGGCACAGCTTTGCTGGTTACCCCTTGGGTTTTCATTTGGAACAGGCTTTAGCCAATGTGATGGGGATTTGCATAGGCTTCAGTACAGTTCCCGTAACACGGCTTGTCTGTTCTGTGTAGATGCATCTGGGCAGAGCAGCAGGGTTTTTCCAAGAGTATCCATTACTGTAACCTGAGGTGGAGCTGTGAAGTGTGGTGGGATGGGAGGGGGCAGGGCCAACCTGTGGGAAGCAGCCTGTTTCTTTGGAAGTGCCCAGGTTTCTGGCATGGCAAAGTAAGGACTGTACTTGACCCGGATGTCACCTCTAACATTTCTCCAGCCTTTTAAGAGCAACCTGCTCAGGAATTAATAGATGTTGGTGAATTGGTGCCTGTCTGCTCCCAGGGAAGCCTGCCTACTGCAGAGGGCAGCCCATTTGAAAATTTAGTTTTAAAAGGCTCCAGATGTAAGTGTTTGCCCCAAATGGTCTAACATGCTTGCTGTGATGGTAACCAGCGGTATCCTAATTGGAAATCTGATTTTTGTTATTAGCTCACCTCTAATGCAGGGGAATTCTGTGTGTTAGTGCTCTGGGAATCTCTCGTGTGCAGTGTGGAAATCTGCTTCACCATGGTGGGACATGGGAGGAATCCCTGTCTCTGAATGGACCCAATGCTGCTGGAGTGTGTGTGGCTGGTTCTGAGCCTGTCTGAACGTATCAACTGGTGAAACTGCATCTTCTGACTAGAAGGATCCTCACAGCCTCTTTCTGTGTTGAGGGGGTGACTTGCATCTGACTTAACTGCAAAGTTACTCTTCTTGGTGTGTGACCTGACTGAGCACAATCACCTGCTGGAGCTGGAAAAGGTTGGTTCTGATGCTGGGACTGCCCTTGACCTGAAGAGCAGGATGCTGGCAGAGCCCTATGGAAAGCTGTGGCAGTAGCAAAACCATGACTAGTCTTCAGTCTTTGACGCTACAACCTATCTGGCAAGTGACTGTCTAGCTTATATTTGATCCTGGAGCTGCACAGACTCACTCCCTCTGCTATCACTTTTAAAGGCACAGATATGGTGAGGTGCCAGACAGCAGCATATCCTCAGCCCTGAGGGGAGGGCATTTTGCCCCCAGGAGCAGTACATAAATCAATTCAGGGTTGTGAGTTCAAGTTGTAAGTCAAGTATTTCACAAGGAGGTTAACCTTTGAAACAGGCTTACTGGGAGTAGGTGGTCTTGAGTGATGTGCATTGCAACTTCTCTGTATTGTAACACCAATGAACTTCCAAATGGCACAATTAATTCCTGGTGTGAATTCCTTCTCTGTGAACTAGATAGCCAGAGTGCTGCTCCACTTGCCACCTTAATGTTTTGACAGTTCTATGACAGCTCTGCCTTTTTAAAGGTAGTGTTGGAGCTTGCTTGGTCTGTATGTTAGAGGTGAGGGAGCTGGAGGAGCTGACACAGAAAACCCAGAGTCTTGGTGTGTAGCAGAGGTACAGCTCTTGCCCCATTTCCAATGTGTGCCACAGAGATCTCTTCAAACCCTGTTCTCTGAGATTTTGGAAAACATATCCTTCCAATCAATCAGGAATATTTAAATATAGCATATGAAGCATATGTGCTTCAGTTGTTCAGAGCTGCTGTGGGGTAGAGGTGAAGGCATGCAGGAACATTGTCCAGGGTGTCCATAGCCCAAAACTGAGTGGCTGTGCCACTAGAGGCTGGGTCATGGTGGGAAGCAGGTATTATCTTTGCCACCTTGCCCGTAGCACTGGGATAATGTCAAAGATGCAAGGACAACTTGCCAGGCTAGTGAAGTGCAGTAAAGCTGCCTTGTAAGATGCTGGAGATGTCTCTTGGTTGAGGTGGTGGTAAAAGCTTAATTGGGAGCAGATGTGCCAAACACTGAAACTCTGTCCACCAGTGGGAGTTCAGCAGAGCTTCAGTGACATCTAAGACTGTCATGTGAAGACTGGTAAACATAGGCTTTCTTTCAAACTGTCTAAAACAAGTTCAAGGCATAAGATCTGGCCTCTTCTGGGGTTTTAACTGGGAACTGACAAACTCATGCTGCTCTGCCCTTCCACAAAAGCTTGAGCAAGCTGACTTTCTGAAAGTTGGGTTACAAAATCACCTTCTCTAATCCATCACTGCATTAATTGCAACACCCTCGAGTTGCTTCATGCTTGGAGGAATAAATGACTGATATAGCTTTAAATAGTGAACTTCCCTCACGAGCCTCTGCATTTTTTGAGAGGTTTGTAAAAGATAGCAGACGTAAGTGTTTTCTGCAAAATTCTATACCAAGGGTAGATAGTGGAACCAAGATTCATGCTTAGTTCCAGCCCTTAGAAGATGTTTCATCCAACAAAAATGGTTCCTAGTTCAAGTCAGTGATTTCTTTTTTGACTTCTTAAGGGCTAGAGCCTAAACAGAGCCATCACTGAAATGGCTGATTAAGTCCATGTGCTAATTTCCTGGTTCATCTTATATTTGCAGATAGAACCTGCTCCTGGCTCCAGCTTCCTAAGTGGGGTTCTAATTCTGAAGTGCCTAAAACAGCCCTTTACATCACTTGGTGCCAGTCAAGGTTCAAGAGCTTTGCTAGCACAGAACAAATTGGTAGTTAATGAGACTTTCTCTTCAGGTTTTCATAACTAAAACTGAACTTTCTTCTGAGAATGAACCTTGTGTTAGTGCAGCAGTGCTGCTTATATGAATGGTCTGGAGTTTTAGTGCCAAGCCAGGAGGATGACTACTCCAAAGATGGCCTTTGTGGGAGTGGTGAGTGAGAAGCAGGAAAGCATATATCCAAACTGCTCCAGATACCTCCCAGCAACTCTTTGGGGCAAGGTACACAATCTCACACTTGGATACTAGTGTAAGGCAGTCACAGATCTTTGGGGAACAAGCAGGTCTCCCTTGGAGAAACCTTAGTTTTCTGTGGGTGGAGCAAACTCAACTATTAAGTCTCAGAACAATACAAAGACTTTAAATGCCCATGATAATACACTCCAGCAGCTTTTTAGAACAGATGCAAGAACATTTTCTTGCCAAATAGGACTGACCTCTGAATACAATCTTGATGGTGTCAGAAAAGGAGACTGCCTATCCTTCCATATGCCTATCTCTGCTGCTTCAGGGACTTATTCCTGGCTGGCAGCTGACCTGCATGTCATCTCTGGGTGACAGTGAGTGCAGTAGGAAGCTGTGGAGTTACCAAAATACTCCCCAGTAAGACTGGAAGGAAAGGTGTCTTTTCAAGTACTCCAGAATCAAAGAATGAGGTATTTGGGGAAGCTTCTGTGAGACTAATACAAAGTTTTCAAGGCAGAAGTTACTTTGGAGTAGTGTTTTGGACTCTTCCAGCAGGTCTCAGGTACAGGTGATAAGCCCATCATCTGCTTTGGATCCTGTGCAGGTCTCTGCGTGCTCAAGTGTTGACAGAGATGATAAGTAAACCTTAGGTATAAGGTGGTTGTGGTCCTCTATCACCTACAAGCCAAACTCCTCTTGGTGGTTCCAGTGGTTGGATTGGCAAGTGTTTGGAACCAAATCTTTCACAGGTGAGGTCACCCTCTCCATGTGCCAGAACCTTTCTCCAAGGAATGACGTGGAGCAGTAATATTTGAGTTTGTTTCTGTATCAGTGTGTCTGATGAAGCTGGAGTGGCACATTTAACTCCAGGGCCAAAGCATAGGCAAATAGGTTTTGTGGGATAAGAGGCCCCATGAAGGAGATCTGTGCATCTGAACTCAGTTCAGGTGGCCCAGCTCTCCTCTGTGTTCTGCTGGAGTAGACAGATGTGCTTTGTTGAGCCTTGCAGTGTGGACTCTGGGAGGGCACAAATGCTGGAGTTTCACTTGTGCCTTTGGGTTTTGGCCCCTAAGCAGGGGCATGGATGGCTGTTGGGGGTGTGCCATGCTGGGAAGCTGGTCTGGGAAGATGTTCTGCTATCAGTAGTGTTTGAACAGCGCCTTTTACTCATCTTTGGAATAGGACTCTGGGTAGGTCACTTCCTCATCCCGTAGCAGAGTACTCCTCGCTGTCAGGTGACTGTGTTAGTTTTGCACAATTGTTCCTTGTGATGACTTAGCTGTTCTAACTACAGCCTAGTGAAAGAAATGGTATTTGAGGATGTGTCTAATGCATTTTTTTTCTTTTCCAGCCTTGGGAGCTGCATATGGAACAGCAAAGAGTGGCACAGGTATTGCAGCCATGTCTGTCATGAGGCCTGAGCTGATCATGAAGTCCATCATCCCTGTGGTCATGGCAGGTATTATAGCAATCTATGGCCTCGTAGTGGCAGTGCTCATTGCCAATGCCCTATCACCTGAGATCACGCTATTCAAGTAAGTTGCTGCATCTGGCGGTTCTGTTTCAGACTGTCTTGTCACTGTTTGATGCTCTGTGTATGGGTGGTTTTGGCTCAAGGCCCCTTGCCCTGGTTTGAAAAAAAGTAATTTTTTTACCTGCCAGGACTCTTAGAACTTCCTACAAAAAGGCTGGCAATGCTAAATGCTGCTGAGCTAGGCTTAGGAGCATGGGCTGGATTCCAGCTGTCCTGCCGGATTCCCCAGTGGAGCTGCCTGCTCAGTTGTCTGTACTGGCTGTCACAGATAAATTGGGCATCCTACTGCTCATGTGGTGGGGCTGTGGCTTGAAATAAGCCATGTACAGGCAGCACTGGGATAGGAGGCAAAGCTTGTGTCACAGTGCCAGACTAGACTGGGATGCACAAGCATTTCCAATACTGTCCAAATAGTTCTGCTATTGCCTGGGAGATGCAAGTGAATAATTAATATTGCTTTTGCTTTATTTGCTGGTAAATCAATCCTTGAGCTATACATCAGGCCTCTATAACAGCTACAGTCTGAAATTTAATCTGCTCTTGGCTTCTGAGAACAGCTGGAACTGGTGTGATTGAGCCCTCTTGGAATAAAACAGTGCTGCTGAAATGACAGGTGTCTGTGTTGCTGTACAGGCTGTACCTTTGAGCAGTGTGCTTGGCATAGCAAGACATGGTCTAAAACAGCAGATACAAATGGTTCTTTGCAATTACCAGGTGGGCAGGCACTGTTAGGGACTGTTCTCCTGCTTGGAAAACCAGACCATTCTTGCTCTGCTCCTGCAGTGCAAGACACCTGGATATACTGTGGCTATAAGGTTGCTAAATGTTGGAGATGAGCAGCTACTAATAGGCTACACAGCACTGGGACAGCCATTGCTGCAAGCACTAGCAAGTGCTGCTCTGACAGCACACTGAGCCTGCAGCTGGCTGAAGTGGCTCCAGACAAGCTGGTGGCCAGATGAACCCTATAATTCAGTTTGGTGTATGAGCAACACATGAACATTGGGTGAAGATCCTTCACTGCTGCTTGTTTCTTTAGTTATCAGAGTTGGGAGTGTCAGTAAACATCTGCTTTGAGACACATCAGGCTTGTTGAAAGAGTTAGGGGTTTAGGGCTGGCTGTCCTGTTCCTTGCCACTGAAACTCTTCCATCTCTGTCCCACAGGAGCTTCCTTCAGCTGGGTGCTGGCTTGAGCGTGGGTCTCAGCGGTCTGGCTGCTGGCTTTGCCATTGGCATCGTGGGTGATGCAGGTGTCCGGGGCACAGCACAGCAGCCCAGGTTATTTGTGGGGATGATCCTCATTTTGATCTTCGCTGAAGTCTTGGGTCTCTATGGCCTCATTGTTGCCCTTATCCTCTCCACGAAGTAAATGTTGCGGTATGATGTAAAGAGATGTAACAAATCTACGTTTAACGAAAAAAAAGCTCCAGAATGAAAATGGTTTCTCCAATGTGTACAGTTGTCCCAATTTGGTAGTTGATCTCTTGTAAATGCGCAATATACGTTAGTGACTCGTCTGTCCTGTGTGTACTTCAATATTAACTTGGATGGGCTGCTCCAAGCCTGCTGCATGGCTTGGGGTGGCCCGTGTGCAATTTTCCACCCATTGCTGTTAGTATTTTATGTATAAATATGAACTAGAAATGTAATTTTTTCTCTTCACTGGATGTTTATTTATAAAAGACATGTTCATACATCTATGGAGCAAGGATTTTCAATTTCCCATGCTATATATATTAATCTTATATATAGGTAGATTACACTGTGGGGTCAGTTGTAAGTGCAGAGAATTCCTTGGATGTAATTTTGATTCTAAAGATTGCTGTAGTGTCCTGGTATTGGAGTATGAGAATTTTGTGTTTTATTACAGCAATTGTCCGAAACACTCCTGTGTTTCAATAGTAACTGCATATGCTCCGGCATCAGTCGTGCACCCAGTGTTGGGTTACAAACTTCTACCATGTTTCCAAATAAAACTTCCTCACTACATTGCTGTAATGAGTCCCTGGCTCTGATTTCCAGCTGTTGCTGCTCCTTTGGGAAGAGGGTGAGGTCCCCTGGGGGAGACAGGTTCCTGAAGTGACTGGGCAGCATGCTGGAATGATGCTGCCAGCTCTGCCAAAACTTTCCCTTTCTCCTGGGCCGTGGCAGTGTGGTTCCCATATTCGTGGTGAGCAGGGATGCAGGGCTGTGCTCATCCTGATCACATCTGGCTCAGTGTGGTGCTCTGTAACCAGGGGGTCAGGGAGCTGCTGGCTGCAGCCTGTGACCCAGGAGAGGGACTGCCTTGTCAGGAAACAAGCAGCCTGTCCTTGTGCTGGCCCTGCAAAAGCTGAGCTGCTTGGAAGCTGTACTGTGAACAGTAATTGCCTCTGAAGTACCTCAACAATAGTGTCATCAACAAAATGGCTGCAGTCGAGAACTTGTATTTTTATCTTTTAAATCAGGACCATTTGAGCTGAGAGATTCTGCTGCTGCAGCTACTAAGTGCTAGACCAGCCTCCTCTGGCCTAAGGATTTGAGTACTGCTAAGCTTATATGGGAAGTGTGTTGGACCCTTTCAGTGGGGGGTCCCAAAGCTTGATCCCAGTTAGCACTGGGAAGGCTGTAGCTTGGAGAACAGAGCCAAATGTTCAAGCCAAAATGTTACTACTCAGACACCTGGTGCTAGCAGTGCCTTTGGCATCAAACCAAGCTGGTGTATGTGGAGGGATGTGTCACCTGATTGGGAATGAAAATGCATATGTGTGTTTCACCAAGGTACCTGGCTGGTGAGTGGTGCAAGTACCATGAAGAGCTGTGGCCAGAACATAAGGAATTGACTGAAGCAATTTGGAGCTTCTAACCTGGCAAGGGCGTTGCCCAGGCCTGGTGCCACCCTATGTACCTTCTGGGTGTTAGGAGACTAGCTATGAGCCAGTCATCCTGTCAGGGTCAACAATAATTATTAACAAAGGAATGGGCTTATTTTTTTGCTCTTTGCTAAAACTGATCTCTGCAGTCACCTCTCAGCAGGCTGGCACTGTGCTGGGCTGGTTTTGCTTGGGAAGGGCTTTGCCTTGTGGCAGTGTGAGCAGACATGGTGGTGGGGCAGTACAGAGGCGTAAGCTGCCTGAAGGAAAATCTTGGATGCCTGCTGAAGCAGTGGCTGGGGAAAGGAGGAATTCCTGATCTCAGTGGTGTTGGTAATTCTTTTCATTAGCAACAGTAGTAGACTAAAGACTAAACCTCTGAATTAGGCTTTCCCTGGGGATCATAAAGGTTTATGGAATCTGTAGGTTAATTTTTTCTCACACTGACTGCAGAGGGGGCATTCATGGTATAGTGTGACAGCTTACAGCTGTGGGGTGAATCCCAAATCCAGGCTCTGGACATGCTGCTGCATCCAGCTTGCAGTTCTGGTGAGAGGAATTGAATTTGGCAATTCAAATTGTGCGGCAGGATAGGAGAGCTCCTGGCTGGAGCTGCAAATATGCTTAACATCCAGTTTTACCTTCTGTAAGGGGACCCTACTGCCAGTCTTTTTGCCAATTGACAAGAACAAAATTCCATTTAAGATAGCTAAATGCCCTCATCTCCGAGGGCAATAAATAATTGAAAGGCCCCCTGTTCCAATCACCCCTAAGGTCCTTTTTAGGTTGGTGACATCGTGCAGAGGCAGTTAATAGGTACTTGCAGAACCAATGCAGAGAAAATCCCTTCAATGGTATTTTGCTTCATACCGTAGAACATGAAGCCTTTGTCATTAATATATAAACCCATGCTAGAAGAACAGAGCTGGGGTGAACATGGATTGGGGGAGGATCACTTTGTGCCAAGTACCTGCGAATACACTCAGAGTCAAATTAATAGTCTGTACATGCTGCCTCAGCCATGACAGTGATGCTCTGAATCCTCTGTGATGACTCCCATCTGTAAACTCACATTTCAAGTCCTTCCCTGGTACTATTGCATCAGCACATTTCTCAAGTGATTCGGGGCGTTAAGAATATGAGGGACCTTTGGAGTTTTTTGAAATTCCTTTACTGCTAGGAGCATGTCAGCTCAGAGGGCAGTCCCAGCTGGCAGAGAGTGGCTTGGTGGTCAGTCTGGAAGAGGGGAAGGGGGTGGCTGTGCCGGCACAGCCGTGGTGCTTTGGTGCTCTGTGCTGCCTGGGAGCGCTGCAGTGAGTCAACCCTGCAGAGAGGAGGGGAGTGCAGCCTCTGCAGCAGCAGCACAGGGACAGGGCCATCAGCAGTCAGTGCAGGCTCAGGGAGGTTCAGGACCCACTGCCAGCACAGACAGTGCCTCCACAGAACCTGCTGACCTTGTTCTTTGTTAACCCTTTCACACTGTTTTTCGTTTGGTTTTTTTTCCAAAGGCTGCAATTTTTTTTTCACTGCTGTTGGAGGAGCATTTTTAAGTATCACGATTTTATCTGTGATTGCTCAGGGATTGCCTTTCCTAGGAGATCTGGCTTATAGAGGAGCATAGAAACCTGGAAAAGTAAATAAACTTTGGGGAAATATAAACCTTATTATGAGAAACTGATACCCAAAACCAAGTTGCTGTTTCAAACTACAGAGTAACAGCAAAGCTAATGACTACAGCTTTTAGTAAACCTTGCTTCCTTCCCAGGCTGGCCACAGGTATACTGATTTTAGGGCATTCATTCTGCTGTTTCCAGCCAGCTGTACTGTCCAAACCATCACTGTTCCCAGGTGAGAGTTGCTTGTCTCTGACATACACACCTTGCCACCTCTGGCCTTAGTTTTACAGCTCTTAACCATCTTTTTCTCTTGACATGATTAAATCAAACCCAGAGCAAGTCTTCCAATGCTGCTTGCCCCAGAGTGAGAATTTTCTGTTTCAGGGTCAAAGGATTGTGTCCCAAAATGCTTCTCAATTTTTGTTCCCATTAAAGCTAATAAATGCTGAGGTTTTTTTCTGCAAGACACACTTCAGTGAGCTCCTGAGAGCCACAGCTTTGCAACTCATATCACTGGTTTTCTGCCAAGCTGGTTCTTGTGTCACGACACAGAAGCACACAGGGAAGAATCCTACCCTGACCTTACAGTGTTGAGGGGCTGAAGCTTTCAGGGCCCACACTGTACCCATGAGGTACCTACAGACCCCCAACAGCTCTCCTTGACTGGAGAGAGCACAAGCTGGGCAGGATGCAGCTCCTGGAGAGGTGGTGGCTTGTCTTTGCCATTTTCCTTTTGCTGAGGGGACAAGCTGTCCTCACCACAGGTCTGGCTCTTTGGGATTCATCGAGGGGATACCAGGGACAGTGTAAGTTCTGGACCCTTTTCTGGCACTTTGAACTGCCCTGTCCATGCTGTTACACCTGTGCTTTCCTCCCTTGCCTTTGGCAGAAGGGCAAAGGGTGACTTAAGTGGCAGATTGTGGATTCAGCCACCCTTTCCTAATGGCTGTCTGCATGAGGTAAGCTGAGGACAAATCTTGGGAAATCATGTACATTCCCAAGACTGGCAGTGTGTTCTAAGCTGCCTTCATGGCTCCTGTGTGCCTTGGGACAATTCCTTACAAATCTTTGTGAATGTCTGTGAAAGTCAGAAGACAAGTCTGTATTTCAACAGCCCCTCATGCAGCAGCAGTGGAGGTCCCAGCCCTGCTCCCCAGCTCCTCCCAAGTGCACAGGTACAGCTGCTCTTGCTGCCAGGCAATGAACCTAATTTGGGAATTGAGCCAGGTTAAAAATAACTCAACCTGAAGGAAAAAAACCCACATTTGCTAAAGAAAATGCAAGCAAAACTACAGCCTATGATTCCCTTTGCCTGTTGCTGGGGCAGTGGAGAGAAAGAATATGGAATTATTATTAGAGGAGTGTGCAGTATTAGCGACGCACAACAGGGTTAATTTAATGCTGAGAAATAAAAGGACAACATCCAAAGGGGTAAGAGTTTAGCACTATATGCCATAGGTTGGGCTGGATGACATACCTGCAGCCTTGAGGAGCAGATTCCCATCACTTTTCACAGGCTGTTCTGTTCTCCCAGCAGTGCAGATGGAAGCTTGGCTTGGGACTGGCAGCCTGAGGAAGCCTTGAATCTGTGTGGCTAGAGGGTTCTCAGGTGAAGCTCTGTCACTGCTCCGGGTGGGCCTGAGGTGGGATATTTATAGTGGGTGTTCCTATCTGTGCAGTCTGTATTTGCCTTTACCTCGGCATCTGTCTGTCACAGTTACTGTCACAGCCCTCTCAGCTTGTGTATTGCTGGGGAAGGGACCTGTTTTGGCCACAGGCAGTTTGGGTACCATACATGCCTTCTGACATCCAAATTTGATTTAGCAGCTCAGATGGGTCCTTTCTTCTTCACAGACAAATAAGCAGGGCTGAGAGCTGTTTTTAGGATTCATCATCTCAGCTTCTAATTTTGGGGTCTCCTCAGCTCCACCTGTATGAAGCTAAAAACCATTCTCAGCAATACAGTGCTGGGTGTCCCAGATGCACATAATTTCATGAGGGAAATTTTATAGCTTATCCAGTGCCACCCCTGCCATGGGCAGGGACACCTTCCACTGTCCCAGGCTGCTCCAATCCCTGTCCAACCTGGCCTTGAACACTTCCAGGGATCCAGGGGCAGCCACAGCTTCTCTGGGCACCCTGTGCCAGGGCCTCCCCACCCTCCCAGGGAACAATTCCTGCCCAATATCCCATCCATCCCTGCCCTCTGGTAGTGGGAAGCCATTCCCTGTGTCCTGTCCCTCCATCCCTTGTCCCAAGTCCCTCCTCAGCTCTCCTGGAGCCCCTTTAGGCACTGGCAGGGACTCTGAGGTGTCACCAGAGCCTTCTCTTCTCCAGGTGATAACCTCCAGCTCTGCCAGCCTGGCTGCAGAGCAGAGGGGCTCCAGCTCTTGGAGCATCTCTGTGGCCTGAAACCATTCTTAGCCTCAAATTCTCAAAACAGTGCTGCACATAGTTTTCCCAGCCTCAACCAGCATCATTCCCATCTCTCCCTTTTAGGCCCCTTTCCCAGCATCCTGCTGACATAGGAGCAGCTTGTAGTGTGGACAAGCAGTGACATCATGGAATGATAAGCATGATGAAATGTAATTAAAATCCAATTCCAGGCCAGACAAGGATGTTACATTCATACACAGTTATATCCCCCATCATTTATCTTTTCTGGGAGAGAGTCATCAGCGTGCCAGAGCCCACATCAGCTGGGTGGAACCACGTCTCGCCAGCTTCCCTCGGGTACACGGGGGCAGTGGGCCCAGGGCGTCACGATGGGGTCCCGCGAGGAGGGGTTCCGCCTCCGACCTTCTCAAGATGGCGGCGCCCTCCCCGTGATGGCGGCTCCTCGGGGCCGGTCACGTGCCTCAAGGCGGGCGGGGACTCTCGGCACGTGGTGGGCGCGCTCACGTGACCAGGACAGGCGGTGCTGCGGGGCGGGGCCGCCCCTGGGCCGCGCCCCCGGGTCCCGGTGCCCCCGAGTGGGGACAGCGCCCCGAGCCCGGTGCTCATCGGGCACCGCGGCGGGGCTCGGCCGCACGGCCCCGCCGGCCTTCTTCCTCACAGCGTCGGCTCAGAGCGCCGGGCAGGGGAGGGAGCTCACCTTCCGCCTGCCCCTGGGGCGGTGCTCCGGTGCCTCCACCCCTCACCGGCCGCCCAGCCCCGCGGCAGCCGCTCGCACCGGAGCCGCGGCCTGGCCTCGCTTCGCCACGCCCGGTTTCCGCCCCTGCGCCGGGCACCGGGAGGGTTCGCGGTTCCCGCCGGCTCCCGCTGCCCCGCGATGCCGTCCAACAAATCCGTCTCGGACGCGCCCATCGTCCAGTTCACCAACTGCCGCATCCTGAGGGACCACCAGCTCCAGAGGTGAGGCGGGGGGTACCGGCGGTGCCGGAGTGCCGGGGGGTTCCAGGGCAGTCTGGGGGTATCCTGGTGTCCGGGGGTACCGCGGCTGCGGGGCTGCCAGGGGTTTGAGGGCTCCCGGACCTGACCTGGCACCTGCAGTGCCCGAGGGACGGTCGCCAGTTCCCCCTGTGCACCGGCTCTTGGCCCTCACCCTGCCGCTCTCCCACCATCCCGTGTCCCGTCTGCCAGGTGTTGGAGAGAGACGGGGCAGATGTGCTGGATGATCCCTGTCGTTTTGTCTCTTTTGCCAGCCCCCTGGCACTTTGGGCATTACCACCGCCTTTGAGGGGCAGCCCGTGAAAATCCCATTCCCCTGAGTTTTGTAGAGCCAGAGCCAGGCAGAGAGGGCTGCCCGCTGTGTCCCAGCTGGAAGAGCAGCTGTGCTCTGGCAGACATCGCAGAGCCCGTGGCAGGAGGTGCCAGTAGCGTCCACTCTGCCCAGGATCACTGTCACTGGGGCACGGCCACCTGCTCCATGTGCTACAGATAGCACCAGAGCTTGGTGTGTGTGTGTGTGACTGTCCCTCCAGGGAGGACCTGTGGGTGCGAGAGGGGAAGATCCTCAACCCAGAGAAACTCTTCTTTGACGAGAAGGGCTCTGCTGATGTCCAGCTGGACTGCAAGGACAGCATCATCGCCTCAGGCTTCATCGATGTCCAGATCAATGGTACAGTGAAGCTACATTCACTCATGGACTAGGTGTGTCCTGGGTTTGTCCATCACTGACCCCCAGCCCCACTGTAGGTGTCCTGCCCATGGCAACGTTTCAGCTGCTCAAGGGAGGCGTGAGTCACCCAACCAATGACAAAGTGCAGTTTTGACTGTGGTTGCTGTGTGTGATCCCCTTTTGCCAGGTGAGGGTTTCCTCTGAACTCATTTTTATCTATATTTTATCCTGCCCCTGCACTGGCAGGATGCCTGCCCTACCCTTTCCAGGATGTGGGAGGAGAGAAGACTTTCCAAGGGAACACACATTAACTACAATACTTGTCTTCAGAAGGAAAGAGGGGCTTTTTCTATGGTAGCTAAAGTTGGAAGTCAGGTCCCTTTTCAGCTGGGAATCATCACATTTTGTCCTGCATCAAAATAAAAAGATTGTGCTTGCAAAACACTGGGGTGCTGTGGGGGAGAGCACTTCAGGGGGGCAGCGATGGTGAGATTTGTACTTGTGGAACCTTGGAATGTAGGACAGAAATGCTGGTGGAGCCCTTTGCGTCAGTGCCCTACAAATGGAACATTTCCCTCTGGTCACACAGTGTCTCTCTTCAGTGTTTCTGGGTGGGACACATCCACTGAGGAAGCTGCAGTTTCACCTCTGTTTTGTTTGTGGTGCAGGAGGCTTTGGGGTGGACTTCTCTCTGGCTACCGATGACTTCAAATCAGGTATTGACCTGGTCAGTCAGAAGATCCTCTCCCATGGAGTGACCTCTTTCTGTCCCACACTGGTGACCTCTCCTCCATCTGTGTACCACCAGGTAAGGAGCTTCTCCCCTCCCATCTGATCAGGGACTGAGGGACTGAGATTGGTATCAGGAGGTGGGTGGGCCAAGACTGGGATAGCTGCCAGGGCAGAAAAGCTGTGGGCATGAGGATCTGGACTCTACCCTGGGTTTCTTGCTCTTTCTCAGCCTTTAGAATGCTGAGACAGCCATGTCTCCCGAGCGAGCTCTGCACACCAAGGCTTGGAGATGCCTTTTCCTTTGTGAGCTGTGATGGTCCCAAGTGGTCCAGCTACAAACCCTGTGGACCTGACATTTGGGTCTGATTTGGCAGGCTGGAGGCTGTGTCTGGGGTGCCATGTCTGACAAACCCCTTTCTCTAGGTGCTCCCTCAGATCAGTGTAAGAAACGGTGGAGCCCATGGAGCAGGAATCCTGGGTAAGTAGATTTGGCCCTCTGTGGTGCTACTCTAGGTGAGCAATTATCTTGTTCACAGTTGAGGTGAAAGAAGTTACAGAGCACAAATAGGGGCTGGAGGTCTCAGCGGGAGGTATGCACATTTGTCCCTCAGGCTGTGCCTGGCCTTTGCTCTGTTTTCTGTCATTGTACACACACTGCTCCAGCCCCTTTGGGCCCCCTGGAGCAATTGCAGTGGGGTGGCTTGGCTTGGCCAGTGGCCAATACTGCATCCTCACTGTGCTGAGCTCACAGTTACCTGAGCCATGTGTTTTGCTGCAAAAAAATGGCAAGAGTGTGACTGGAACAGCGTAGACAGAGCAGGTTTCCTGGTCCTTGGCAAGGGGAGGAAGGGTTGTGGTTCTTTGTTCCTGTTTGCACAGGAGCTCACCTGGAAGGGCCATTCATCAGCAAGGAGAAGAAGGGTGCCCACCCAGAGCACTGCCTCCGCACCTTTGAGGCAGGTGCCTTCCAGGACCTGCTTGCTACCTACGGCTCCCTGGATTGTGTCCAGATAGTGACCCTAGCCCCTGAAATGAAGAGGAGCAGTGAGGTGATCCGGGAGCTCACCAAGCGCGGCATCTGCGTCTCCCTGGGTAAGAGCTCTGGCTGCCCCTCCCTTGGGGCTGTGGCATTTCTAACTGTATCTCAGTTGGGACAGGCTGGGATTCTCTTTTGCCTGCCCTGTATGGAGATGACAGACCTGTCACATATGGGGACCTCGCTTGATGCTGTCAATTTGTCATGACAAGGGCCAAAGTTTGTATTGACTGAGGAGCCCCTGCAGTAAACACAAGGTGCTGTTCTAACACAGGGAAGAAAAGCAGTCTTAGTTGGAGGTTTGATGATGTGGAAGGGTTCAAACTCTGAAGTTCCACTGCTCTAGGCCTTATGTGACAGGTGAAATAATTTTCCAAAGGTTACTGTTGGTTTGATAACTCTGTTTTTCAACCGGAAGTGCTGTAGGAGCCTCTCCCTCCAACTTCTGGCTGGCCTCTGACTTAAAACTGGCTGTGTTTTTCTTTTCCTTTGCTTCACAAACTCTTCTTTGTCTCAGATTATTGAAGAAGTCTTTTTTTTTTTTTTAAGGGGGGAAGTATTCAGGGTGAAATTAAACCTCAAATGAGAAAGGCATCCATACAGCAGACTATCTCTTATCCCACAGCCACATAAAGAACTCCAGAAAGGCAAGCTTAGCCCACAGAGCTGCTGTCCTGTTTGGGAAACAGAATTTTCTTTCTGGATAGTTTAATTCCTATATTCTTTCCTGGCAAAGTCCCCACTGTTGTGAGGGTATTCCCTGATACCTCTCAACAAAACTTTTAAGTATCTGAGGCCAGCAGAAAGGCATGTCATTGGACCTCAAACCCAGCCTGAAGATAACATGCTGTGAGCAAGGCAGCATTTGTGACAGCTGTGATGTGAACACTGAAGGAGTTTGGGTGAAACGCTCACCCAAGGTCGTGACCATACACATCTGTGTCGAGGCTGCACCTCGCACCTCAGGCCAGGGTGGGCATTAGAGCATAGTCCAGTGATGGAGTGTCTTTGCTCCTGTGGGGAAATCAGTGGAGAGATGGGCAGAGGAGTCAGGCGTTGGTCTCTGTTCCCAGGTCACTCAGTGGCTAATCTGTCCCAGGCTGAGGAGGCTGTGCAGCATGGAGCAACCTTTATCACTCACCTCTTCAATGCCATGCTACCGGTGAGTCCCCAGAGGCTCCTGCCCTGCTCCAGGGCTGGTTTTGGGCCTTCTCTCCCATTCCCCATGGGTCTGTGTTCTCCCCAGCTGGTTTTGTACCATGCTTTGCAATGAGGTTTTGGCACTGAACCTCTGGCTTCACATTTCTACTACTGGATCCAAAAGAGATTCAGGGCTGTAGCAGACTCTTGAAATTCATCACCAAGAAGGACGAGAAAGTGTTGGTGGGTGAGAGCTGGACACACCCTGGCTGTGTGCACCCAGACCCCCTCCTGTATGTGCGCAGCAGGGGAGGGGGGGATTCTGCCTCAATCAGGTGAGACCCCGCCTGCAGAGCGGACGCCAGCCCTGGGATCCAACATCAGGACATGGAGCTGCTGGAGTGAGTCCAGAGGAGGCCCTGGAGATGCTCCAAGGGCTGGAGCCCCTCTGCTCTGGAGCCAGACTGGCAGAGCTGGGGGGGTTCACCTGGAGAAGAGAAGGTTCCAGGGAGATCTCAGAGCCCCTTCCAGGGCCTAAAAGGCCTCCAAGAGAGCTGGAGAAGGACAAGGGCCTGCATTGGCAGGACAAGGAAGAATGTCTTCCCACTGCCAGAGGGCAGGATTAGATGGAATATTGGAAAGAAATTCTTGGCTGTAAGGGTACTGAGACCCTGGCACAGGTAACCCAGAGGAGCTGTGGATGTCCTGTCCCTGGAAGCATTCAAGGTCAGGTTGGATGAGGCTTGGAGCACCCTGGGATAGTAGAAGGTGTCCCTGCACATGGCAGGGGTTGGAACAAGATAAGCTTTATGGCCCCTTCACACTCAAACCATACTGTGATTCTGTGATTCAAGGCAATGCCCAGGTTTGCCTGCTAAAGCTGCCAGGCACTGTGTGATAGAGATAGCAGCTGCATCCCCTGAGGGGAAGTCTCAGCCAGTGCATCCTGGTGATCCTCCACAGCTTGTGCCCTCTCTTCCCTCGAGCAGTTCCACCACCGTGACCCTGGCATTGTGGGGCTGCTGACAAGTGACAAGATTCCTGCTGGGCGGAGGGTCTTCTATGGCATGATTTCTGATGGCATCCACACCAACCCCGCTGCCTTGCGCATCGCCCACCGAGCCCACCCCAAAGGTGAGCCATGGCAATCCCCACGGTGTCACCAGCCACTCCGAGCATTGCGCCATCTGCCACGAGACATTCATGCTGCCCTTGCTGCCTGGAAGGTCACAGCCACACATGCTGATCCTGATCCCTCAGTCCTCCTGCTTTCATGGGATGTGGCTGGAGACACGTGGTCCCTCTCCAGGAGGGTCAACAGGGCACAGTGCTTCCCCTTTCCTTGTGTTCCGCAGGCCTGGTGCTGGTGACAGATGCAATTGCCGGCATGGGGCTGGCACCGGGCCGGCACACGCTGGGTCAGCAGGTGGTGGAGATCGATGGGCTGAACACCTACATCGCAGGTAAGTGCTGTCCCTCTTGCTGAAGAGCTGGGGACAGTGCTGCCACTGGCAGCATTCCTGAGGAGCTGAGCGCACCTGGCTGTCCCTGTCGCTGTGCGGCAGTGTTTGTGCCACCCTCTTGGGTTTTGATGACTGGTGGGTCTGCATTGACTTGGCCCTGGGGATAATGAAGCTCGTGGTAAAGAGGAGAAGTGTGCCACCCTCGTGGAGGAATCTGTCCAGTTGTAGCTGTCTGCAACAGCTTTGAAAGTCTCATTGCCCAGTGTCAAGGGTGCCAAGAGGTTCAGGGGGTCAGTAAGGACAGAGAAATCTTAGAGATATTGATTGTCCCTTTTCTTTATTATTACACTACCACTTCTTGCTAGCTAAATTCCCTAAGTTTCAAATTCCCAAGTAGATGAAGACTGGGAAGGTATTTCAGAGAAAGATCATTCCTTTCTCCATTCCATTCCTCTGGCAGCAGATGCCTGCATTGTGAGCTGGTTTCACCCAGTCCAGCTGGTCTGATGGTGGAGCTGGGGGTAACACCCACGTACCTCTTCCTGTGCTCCAGCAGGAAGTGGCTGCAGGCCCTTCAGCTTGCTCCTCCTGCCACCCAGGACTTCAGCACTTCTGGTCCCATTATGCTTCCCTAGTGCCCTGCTTCTTGCTGTCAGCTGTGGGCACTGCTCAGTGCCATCCTGTTTCTCTCCCAGGCACAAAGACCCTGAGTGGCAGTGTGGCGACCATGGATGCCTGTGTGCGACACTTCCGAGAAGCCACAGGTAAGAGAGCCTTATCCACAAGCTGCTGCTCCCTATGTTGACACAGGAGGAGGTCTTGCTTTTGCCAGCTGTGTCCATTCCACCAGGAACATTCCCTCTCATCTGAGACATGGCAAGGGCTGGCATCAATGCCCTCAGATGAGCCCCTCTTTGAGGAGAAGTTTCATTTTAACCCATAGAACTAATGAGAAGTGAACTCTCCCGCTTCTTCCTCTCAAAAGTGAATGATTTTCCATTCTCCATACCCTAGGTATTCAGTTTTCCTATGTCTACCCTCTCCTGTAGGGATATTTCCCTTCCCAGCTCCAGCTGGCTGTGCTGAGAGTGTTCTAGGTTGGGTTTATCAACTGCCTGGTTGACCATTGGCTTGTCCAGGAGAGTTTGGGCTGCACTAGCAATGGGGCCATGGCTGCCCTAACATCTCCCCAATTCTCTGTCTAAGGGTGCTCGGTAGAGACCGCGTTGGAGGCGGCGTCTCTGCATCCCGCTCAGCTCCTGGGGATTGAACATAAAAAGGGGACACTGAATTATGACTCTGACGCAGGTACTGGTATGGGGACAGCAGGTACTGGTATGGAGACAATAGTGTCAGGGCTCACAAGTGCTGGAGCAAAGTAGGGGCTGCAGTAAGCACATGCTTATGCCCTGTTTTGTTGGGAGCTGCAGGGAGACTTGCACCACCTGGAATTTGCTCTGGGCTTTTGCTCCAGGGGTTTTTCCCTTGGATGCTTGTGGTGTTTGGGAAACCCTTTGGAGTGCTCCCCACATTTCAGCCAAGCAGAAAGCAGTCCCCATTGCCAGGATTGCACTGCAGTGCCATCCTGGGATGGGGAGAAGCCCTTCCCCACTGAGCTCAGCTCTCCCCAGACAGTTCCAGCAGCTTCATTCTGACAGCTGCTTTCTTTCTCTCTTGTCCAACACAGATTTCCTCATGTTGAATGACAACCTGTATGTGCAAGCCACGTACATTGCTGGTGAGGAAGTCTGGCGACAGGACGTGTCGGGCATGTGATGCTGGGCTGTCCCAGTGCCCTCCCAGGCTCCCTGGCACTGTGGTTAGCAGCTCTGGCAACCACTCCACTTCTCTCTTTTGGTTTTTTCTCCCAATTCCTTCCTGCAGCTCCCTCAAAGGAGCCTCATACCAAAGAGCTGCGTTTTCCAGCTTCCAGTTACAGCCTGCCACAAATTTGTTGGTGCTCAGTTGGTGGCATAGGGAAAGAAGGCAGCTCTGTGCTGGCAAGGAATGCCAGTCCTGGAGTGACCTATGGGACTGTACAGCTGTCCTGCCCCCAGACAGGTGCTCCTGTCACCGTCTGCCAGCAGTGAGGAGCTGTCCCAGCCTTTGCACAGTTTATACAGCACACACTAACCTGCTCTGCACCTGAGGCAGGCTCAAGCCATTCCTATTCCTCTGCCTGCTGTTTGCTTCACTCCTGGGCAGCCATGACTTGTTAGACATCAGCTTCCACCAGCTCAGCTCGCAGCTCTTCCCATGACAAGGTTTCTGTTTTGTCAGCAGAAGCTGAGGATCACATGCAGATCTCCCAACAGCCCTTCTGTCGTGTGTCCTTGGAGCAAGGCTGCCACAGCTCGCTGACTAGGTGCCCTTGTGGGGCTGAATCCTCAGGGCAGAGATCAAACCCAGGAATACCAAGGCATTGCTGGTCCTTTGTGCCTTTTCCCTGCATGGGCATTGAGTCTACAGAGCTGGAGACATGAACAGCATCCTGCTATGGAAAACAGTGTTCCTTTCACTCCTTGCTCTGTCTGGATGAGTTCTGCAGGCTCTGTGCCAGCCATACTAAGAAGAGCTTTTGCATCACCTAATGGGTTCGTGCATTCCTCAGGCCATGGATGGGAAGCTTTTGCTTTAGGGGATGCGTCCAGACTGGTGGTGACAGGCTCACGAGCCCTCAGTCCAGCTCAGGCACTAAGGGAGAGGAAAACTATGGTGGGGTTCTGGCCTTTCAAGACAGATTCAATAGCTCATTATCTTCTTCAATACTTGACTGTACACCTGGACACTTGGATGTGAGGACTGATGCTGATTTTGACCCTACTCAACCACTCAGAATAAGCCTTGAGATAAGTCTCAAGACAGCCTTGGATAAGGCTCAAACCACTAAGGTGGTTTTTGTAATGAGGGGAGGGCTCAGACAACGGCTAAGTCTCAGTGAGGGTGGAGACTGTAAGGCAGACAGAAGCCTGGGTGGGACTGGCAGAAGTGTGCTGATTTTTCCAGTACCATTTTATAATCTTTAGCAGGAGCATTTGGAAGTGCTTTCCCAGCACTTTAGAGTCCTTCTGGAATCACTGTCAGCCTCGGAGAATTTCTAACATCAGCTGCCAATGTCGAGAAATTGTAACTTCCAAGGTTTTAAGCATTTGAGAGACACCAAACCCTGTGCTGTGCTGCACTGTGCTGCAGCACGACTGACCTCATGGGAATCTTCTGGCTGTTGTTGGAAACAATCCAAGGGGGAAAAATGCCTATGAAACAAAGTATCTAACTTTTTATTTACAAAATTAAATAATCCAAAGGAAATCTAAAATAGAAATTGGATTAGACAGTACTTGTAGGTGTGTATTAACCTTTTTTGCCTGCCCATGGTGGTTCGTGTTGGCATGGCCTGTGTCAGGCTGGCATGTGAGGGACCAGGTCTGGTGTGAGCGCTCCTGCGAGAGCTTGGCCCGGCACCGCCGGATACCCGCGGCCCGGCCCGGCCCGGCCCGCTCGTGGGCACACGTGTGTCCGACAGGTCCCTGTGGGGCTCCGGGGAGCAGGAGGGAGTCACAAGATTCACAGGGGCGCGGCCAACCTGGGCGCTGGGGCTGGGCCCGGGTGCTCTCGGACCGAACGGGAGCGCTGAGGGCTGCGCACACCGCCCGGCCCGCCGCACCCGCAGCCCCGGCCACCCTCAGGCTCCGGCCCGCCCGCCCTCAGCCCCGCCCATCCTCAGCCCTCGGCCGGTGGCGCGGGGGAGGTCCCGCGGAGGGGCTTCAAGAGGGCTCCGGGGAGGCCCCGAGCTGCAGTTGGCTGTGGCGGCCCGGTCCGGGCGGGGCTGCGCCCGGAGACACGGGAGGCCCGTGACCGGAGGTGGGCGGTGCGGCGGGGCCGCCTCCTCCGGCGGCGGCGCGGGGAGCCCGGCGTGGAGCGGGTAAGGTTCTGCTGCTCGGCCCGCGCCGAGCACCTCTCACCGCACCGGGCCCAGCTCCCGCCGGTTCTCCTTAAAGGCCTTCCCAGCGCTGGGCCTTCTCCAATCCCTGCTCATCGCCTTATCCTGAACATTCTGTTCGTTGCCATTGCTTTAGTGTGCCTTGTCCCCAGGCGGGCTGCAAACCTTATCTTTCACCTGCTTAGGAGGAGGCAGCCAGCGTAGAAGTACAGCACGTGGGGCCTCAAGGGCTTGTGTTTAGCCTAAAGATAAATTCTGTGTGTTGCCAGAGGTGTGCTAAAGGGAAATTTCCGGCTGTGGAGACATTATGCCATTGCCTGAGCTTCAGGAAAAATGAGAAATCTTCCATTTAGGGCCTTTGAAAAGGGGCAGGTGGAGAAAAAGATGAAAAAAAATCTATGGGAAGTCCTGGCTTGCCGGGAGTGGCAGGGTTTCCTGCTAGTAAGAGCTGTAATTTTTGTAATGCAGAGGGTTCCTTTGGTGCTCTCCACGCAGGACATGTGTCCCTGTGCCGTATTGATTTATGAACTGTTACACAGCACACCTCCAGTGTAAAGCCAGGTCTGATCTCTTGTGAGACAGAGAAGGCCTCAGAAAACTCAGTTTTGGAGTCAGTTTTGGAGCTGAGAGGTTTGTGCTTCTAAACATTCTGCCTTCCCCACACTATGTCCAAGGCTCCCCAAGGTTAGTTCCAGGAGGAGCTGGAGTGGTGCATTTCGCAACTGGAGGCAGATCTCCACCTCACTCCACACCCCAAACTAGGTATGTTCCTCTTTCCCAGCCCACCCACCTATATTCTGGCCTTGGGTGTGATTTAGCTGATCTGGGTGTTTTTCTGTTTCTTCTCTCCTTTATGTTCCCTGTTCTTGTGCTATTTGGGTTTTGTTCTAAACACGGGACAACATAAAGCATTGGGCTTTAAGGACTGTGTTTCTGGAAGCAGTTTTATCTTTCATTCATTTAGTGTTCTCTCTGTTATCTGTATCCTTTGTCATGTTCTCTTATTCCCATGGCTTGTTTGGTTCTGCTACAGCTCTGCCTTTGTTTTCCATCTTAAGGAAATCGTGCGGCAGTGTGTCTGGCCCTTAAACACAGTAGGTTTATTTTTGTGAAGCTTGTTCCAGGGAAAAATTACATGGAAGATAAAATTCTGTAAGGTCATAGTTTGATCTCGTCCGTCCAATTTGTAGAGCTGCAGACCCATGACCCGCTCCTGCCAGTACTTAACCTTAGGAGAGGGCTGTGAACCCTGTGTAAGGTGCTCAGGTGAGTGTTTGCTAGTGCAACTGAGGATGGAGCAGTGACTGATAGGTGCCCACACCCTGTGCTTGAGCATCAGGCTCCAAGAAGAATTAAGGCTGAGAGGGTTGTGATTGTTCAGCCTGGAGAAGAGAAGGCTCTAGGGAGAGCTCAGAGCCCCTTCCGGTGCCTAAAGGGGCTTCAGGAGAGCTGGAGATGGACTTGGGACAAGGGATGGAGGGACAAGACACAGGGAATGGCTTCCCACTACCAGAGGGCAGGGATGGATGGGCTATTGGGAAGGAATTCCTGGTTGTGAGGGTGGAGAGGCCCTGGCACAGGGTGCCCAGAGAAGCTGTGGCTGCCCCTGGATCCCTGGAAGTGTTCAAGGCCAGGTTGGACAGCGCTTGGAGACACCTGTGATAGTGGGAGGTGTCCCTGTCCATGGCAGGAGTGGATGAACTTTAAAGTTTCTACCCAAACTCTTCTGTGATCAGACCATTCTGTTACACCTGTTCTGTGCCAGTCCCCAGTGCCCAGCAGCAGGGAAGGCAGCTCCTGGAGGGGAGGCAGGAGCTCAGCACAGGACCAAGACAGCAGAAACAGTGGCCTGGCCAGAAAAGGGCCCTTTTGCACAGCATGAGAGTCAGGAGAGCTGAGCAGTGCTGCTGATGGTACCCAGGCTATGCCTGGAGTCCCAGTCACTGGAGAAGTCTGGTGAGGAGGCAGATCCGAGTTTTAGCCAGGACTTCAGGGTCTGGATCAATGAGTTATTTGCCTGCAGCACTATATGCATGAGGTCCTCAGCTCAGAGTAACTCCCAGGTGAGGGATGGAAGCAGCTCCCTGGAGCTTTCTCTAGCTCTTGTTATGTAACAGACCTGGATTGCGGCTAGTCAAACCCCTTGAAATAAGGGTACCTGTGCTCAGGACTCTGACACCCAGATGCTGTGAAGGTACATCCCACTTCTGTCCCATCATGGTTGGGGGTGCACTGGGCCCAGCATCGCTGGCCAAGACAGGGAAGGGATTGTCCTGCTCTGCTCTGCCCTGGGGCGGCCTCACCTCGAGTGCTGGGGGCACTTTGGGGCACCACAATATCAGAAGGATCTGAAACTGTTAGAGAGTGTCCAAGGGGAGGGACACAAGGATGGGGAAGGGTCTCAAGGGGAAGCCACAGGAGGAGCAGCTGAAGGCACTTGGTTTGTTCAGCTGGAGGAGATGGAGCACAGAGCTCACCAGGGCTGCAGCTCCAATCTCTGCTTTCTGTGACCAGGGACGGGACCTGAGGGAGTAGCTGGAGCTGTGTCAGGGGATGACTGTTAGGCTGGATGTTAGAGAAAGGTTCTTCCTCCAGAGGGTGGTCAGGCACTGCAGCCAGGAGAAGTGGGATGTTCCCATTCCACATTACTACTCTCAAGTTGTTCTATGGCTTGAAATAAGTGACACAAAACACTACAAGACTATATCTAGGGTTTCCAGATGGAGGTCTTCGGGACCACTGTCACAGAACAACTCTGGTTTTTAGAGAATTTGCTCTAACACATAAACTTCGGATTCCTGTTGTGGTCAGGCTGTTTTGTAAGAAAGTCAAGCAAGAGTCATGCTTTTCAGGTTATTCTCTCTACTCATATTTTTTCCAGGTTTCCAGAGAAGTAACACTGAGCTAGGTTCTGGGATTTGTCTTTGCCTTGAGGGAAGGATTGCTCAGTCCTCTGTAGGCTCTGTGTCATTAGCAGTGCACTTACTGTAGTGTAAGAGTCTAACTATGTAATAAGCAGTTAAGATTTTTTTTCCTCTCTAGGAACATCTCACACTATTTGAACTTCTAGAAGCACTTGGAGTTCCCTTTCAATTGAATGCTAGTTATGGATTAGTCAGCGGTGCTATGAACATGGAGCACATTCAGGGAACACTCAGTCATCAGCATCCCACAGCGTGGATTTTAAGGCCCACCATAAACTCATGTTTCTTGTCTCTCTTGGTGTTTTCTGAGTGCAGCAGAAGAGACTGAACACATTCTCAAGGTCCTGTGCTCCCCTGAGACTCCTCTTGCAGAGAAGCAACAAGTGATGAGCAATGTGTTTGGGGATTGTCATCTCAAGATGGATGATGGTCAGAAGAGCATGGAGAAAGGTGAGCCTGAGCTGTCCCTCAGAGGATGGGGGGATTTGGTTCTTTTCCCTGGATTTCTTAGGTTGCAGCATTAACTGAGTAACCTCTCTGGGCAGTGCCTTACAGTGGAAGCTGCAGTGGCACCCCCACGGTAGGAAACCGGTGTATTGAGAACAATATTCTTTGTCTCTTCTAGGCATGAAACCTGATGTTGTGGAAGTACAGCCAAGCAAGGGGCAGGCTGCAGATGGTGTGGAACAGTCTGATCCAACTCCTGAGGCAAAGCCACAGTTGTTCACATCACCTGGCAGCAGCTTCCGATTTGATTTTACGCTTTCCGAGGCCAACCCAGAAGCTGACCCTGCTGACAGTGGTGCTGAGCAGGTACAAAATAATGTCAGAGCCACCAAGCAGGAGAACTGGAATGGAGCCTTGAGGTTTTCTGGACAAGAACCCAAGTTTGCTTTCAACTTTGCTATCCCAGATGAAGACTGTCCTCTGCTTCAGTTACTTCCAGCAAGCACACATACAGAGCACACAGCAGATCCTTCACTGCCTGCTGAATCAGCAGCTCTGCCACAGGCTGCAGCCATGCAGGAGCCTGAGGTGACACAAGTGACAGGGAATGCACCCAAAGAGGATAGAAGCCATGTCACATCAAACATCCCCCAAACAGACACAGCCTTTGCAGATAAGGCAGTGACAGAGAAATCAACAGGAGGTGGAGCTGCCCAGAAGAAGAAAAAGAAGAAACAAAAACCACTTGTCAGTAAAAAGAAAACAGAAGAAACTGAGACCAGCAGGAAGGCAAATGCAGAAGCTAACAGTCAAAATACAGATATTTCCCATCAGGATGAGAAGACCTCTCAGGTAGTTAAAGATTGATGGGATCCCATAATTTATAAACCCTTAAGCTAAAGAGACACTTTATCTTTGCACAGATGAACAATTAGCATACTGCCTTGAGATGGAAGCTGAAAGACCATGGTTGCTGCTTAGATGTTCCAGCAGCTGTTTGCTTTCTCTGCTGCGCAGCTGAGGAACCTGACCAGTGCAAAGGAAGTTAAAGGTCCTTCAAATTTGTGCTGAAAGATTTCATGTTTAGGCTTGTGACAGCTAATCCTGGTGAGCTGGATGCCATGTTTTCTTAAGAAAATAGAAATAGGAAATAGAGGTAACTGTCTTCAGTTGGTGCCCTGCTGGTGCCTGTGGGTACTGAGCCAGGCCCTGCAGCTCTGATGTGCACGTTCAGGATGAATTGCTTTTGTAGTGCAAGGAGCAAAGCCAAGGTGCAGAGCTGCCACCTGGTGTAGCCAATGGCCTGTGGTGAAGTTCAAGGATGCTTCCAAGAAGGTTCCTTTGTAGGGCATGGCCCAGAAATCAACTGAAGTTGCAAGTTCAGTGTAAACACAGCGTTAAGGCACACCCTGAGGTTTTCTGTTCTGCTAAGGTCCAGGTCGTCATTTTATTTTACTTTCCAGCCCTGGTGTAGGTATTATTAACAAATAGTGACAGCTGATCAGTACTGTAATACAAGATTGCACAAAACTTTCCTTTTTTTAATATTCTCCAATGAAATTGCACTGATTGTTCACCTGCCTCTGGAACATTCCATCCAAAGGTCTGCTTCACCTGCAGTCCTACCAATAAACACTGCTGAGCACCAGAGACATAGGAAGAGTTGAAGGTCAGGTAAAGCCCTTCCAGTCCTTTGGAAAAACACTGTTGTAGGTGAAGGAGACAGTGTGAGGGCATTTGTATTTACATGTACATAACAGTTAAGAATTGCCTCAGTCCCAGGGTGCAGCCCTGTTTCCCTGTCCCATTGCTGAGTTAGCCAGCTGGCTTTGCTCAATGGGACTTGGCTTCCTCCATCTCCATGGGCTTCATCTTCCTTCTCCTCATGCATTTCTGGTTGAGCAAGCATTGAGGAGCTGAGAAAAAAGATTCAGCTTCTGATTTTGTCTGTTGTTTGGGTTTTTTTTATTTTGTGCAGGCTTGGTTTTTTTATTGTTAATGTTTATTTCTCCCATTTGCAAGTTTATTTGAAAGCTGAACAGGTTTCCAGAAAACAGCACCCTCTGAATGGCAGCCACATATTAAATCTGTCTAATAGAGACAGTGAGTTGCAACTAAACATTTGCACAGTGCTTTTAGTTTATCTGATAAAAAACACTAGAGGGAAAATGTCATTAAGTCTATAAAGTGATCACCAGAACATGATGTTTGGAATAGTCCTGACTTTATGGAGTTCTCTTTCATCCTGTGTAGCAACTGCTGCTGTAATTTTTGGGTGACTTATTTCCTTTTGTTCACTGTGCCTCATGTTGATAGCAGTCAGATGAGCAGCTGCGGAAAGAGGTGGACTGGTGTGTGAATCAGCTGGAACTTGGCTTGAAGACACAGAAACCCACTCCAAAGCAGGGTAAGCACTGAAGTAAAGAAGAGCTCTCTCCTGGGGGAAGCATTGGCAGAAGTGCTGGGACAGAGCCAGCAGGGAGCTTTAACCTGTATGTTGTTTCTCATTGCTGCAGCTGAGGAGGCTCTCAGGGCAATCAGGACACTGCGCAGTGACAAAGCTCCATTGGTGAAGAAGCGTCAGCTCATGAGAGCCATGTTTGGAGATTACAGGAAGAAGATGCAGGAGGAGTTGTGCAGGGAGCTGAAGCTGATGGAAACAGGTAGGAGAACTTTGCATGGTGAGGAAGAGAAGAAAGGGATTCAATCCTGCCCTATGCTTTACAGACTGGGGCCTCACTATATGAGATGACTGAACGTCTCTTATTTTTTCTCCCTTCTTTAAGCTGCAAAATCTGCCAGGATCGTGGAGTTGAAGGGAAGCATCTGCACAAAGAATGGCCAGTTCATCCGGAAGTGCTTGGGAGCTTGCAGGAGAAGCCAAGGTTCAGCAGAATCCCCTTCAGAGTCCCACAGGACACTTAACACAGGCTTATTCAGTTTCACAACTCCCCAAGAATTTCGCTTTAATTTCTTCTAGAAAAGTCACTTAGACTAAAAATGTGCCAGATCCCCTGTAAACTGAAGAATGGTGGAAAGGTGCTGTGCAGTAGGAAATGTCATGAATGAATCTCTGGAGCCTCTTCCAGGACACCTTATCTAGAAGTTTAAACCAGATATGCCTACTATGCATATAACCCCAAAACTCAGCCTACATCGTGCACCTCTGTGCTGACACTGGAGAGAGGCACCTCTGAGAGGGTCAGCAGTGGGGAACGATCTGCTTTCTTTCCTGTAGAATTGACATTAAGTGTAGAATCTGTCTTTTATACCATGAGATTTTCCCATTCTCCTGTTGCTTTTAAATAGAATAGAGCTCTTCTAGCAGCTGAGGCAGCAATGCATACAGTAGGGAATGGTTTGGAATCAAGATCCAGCAGTGGATAGCTGGATCAGTCTGTGTGAGTGCAGCTTCTGGCATCCAGCAAACACCAGCAGTGTGTCATCCCGGACATGGAGAAGCATGAGCTCAGGGTCTTTGGGGGAAAGGGAGTGAGAGCCATTTTTGCTTATTCATCTCTTTCACTGACAGGTACAGACCTAGAATTAAACTGTACATCATGATTTAATGTAGCCTAGAGATGTAAGGACAGTGGTGGTAAAATCAACTGTCACAGCCCAAAGACTCTCTTCCATTTGATTTGTATTAAATTTTGGCTTTTTGAATGTGTGTCCCCAGTCAATACTGCTTGAGTCACTGAACCATCTCTTAAGTTCATGCAGAAAATCTTCCCCACCAAGCCTAAAAAACGCTGAAGGAAGTGCTGTGAAAGGCTACATGGTATCTGGTGTCCCTAGGGAGCAGTGCTTTCCTCCCTTTTATAGTCCAGCCAGTTTGTGTGAAAAGTGAGAAATGGGAGTGTAGGCAGATGCCAGGGAATGCTGAGAGCAGCTGAGAGATGGTGAAGAACATTGGCTGTGAAAGACTAAAACAGCCTTGGCTCTGTGTGTGTGTGTGTAGTTTATGTTTGTAAAAACCACAGACTGTTAAGTACTGTTGTGTACTAACTGCTACCTGAAAACTTAATTGAGTTTGCAGACCTCTTTTAGAATTAAAAATTAATGTTACTGTAGACAAGGCCACATCAGTGCTGGCTTCCCAGTTCGCCTGCTCACATGTGGATCACCTCTCTGCTCACAGAACCAGAACAGCAGGATGAACTCAGCTCAGATTTCTCCCTCCAGCTTTCTCCACATTGTGGATCAGGCCATGAATGGGGAAATTCAGGCTGAGCAAACATGAGAAGTGTTTGTGAGCAGAAAGGTGGGGCAGCAGATGCCAAAGTTGTACTAACTAGACAGTCCCAGCCACCTTCTTAGTCCTTGTGTGCTACTCTCCAGGACCAGAGATGTTGGTGAGTATTGCCCAGGTGTTGCTTACATGCTCTCCTTGTTCCTACCCTTGGTGTGCAGCGGACCTGCCATTCCCAGCCTGTCCTCAGAGGTGGCCCCACTGCCACTGACCTCTACAGAGGCCACAGCAGCAGTTTTGTGCCAGGGAAAATGCTGGAGACCAACCTGCTGGCTGCCTTTGTGTGCACAAGCAGCAAGGAACCGGCCCCGGAGCTGCTGCAGACCCTGACCCCTGGCAGATCTGCCTTCCTGGAAAAGCCATGAGAGGCTCTGGCTGGGCAGGGCTGGGAAGAGTTGGACACTAAGGTTGCTCCTGCTCACAGCAGCCTTGTGCCCCAAACCCTGATAGGACTGGGAGACAAGTGCCACCTCCAGACCAGTGTCTCCTTATGGCAATTTTGAGTCCCAACCTTTTCTAAGGCCACAGATATCCGCCTCTCCACATGGGTCATCTTTCAGCTGCAGAATTAAATACTTGAGGAGGAATTTCCTGATCAGATGATTGCTGGTTGTAACATTAATATTTTATTGTTTATGAAAGTGTAATGGTCAATTTAATAAATTCTCCAGTACTGCTTTGTGCTTTGAAACGTTGACAGAGACATTAGGAAACTGCCTGCTGAGTGCTGGTCATCCAGCCTCTTTTCAAACCTGAGGTGCAGATTAGCTGTCTTGTGCAAAAGAGCAGAGCAACTGATCATATGTTTTTCTTCATCTGTTGCTTTTCAGACGTCCCCAAAATTACACCAACATCAAAATGAATGACTGCAGGCAGATGGCAGCAGACTTCTAGTGCTCCTGGGCACAGCTGGGTGTAGCTGCCTCAGGGCCAGTGAGGTGTCTCAGGTGAGCAGAGGGGTTCAGCTCCCCCATGCCCTGGGGCTGCTGCACAGGCCTGCCACATGCATCTACATCTGTGTGTGCATGGTACAGCTCTTTGTGTGTCTGTGTACAAACACCTGAATTGGTTTGTACAATTCTTAATTTTTCCCTCAGACTCAAGGAGACCTCAGAAACGAGCTGAGGACTTCTCACAGGCACAGGCTGTGTCAGTGGTGCCAGTGCAGCCAGAAGCCTGCTTGGCTGACATGGAGGAGGGACACGTGCTCTGCCTCCTCTCAGAATTCACTGCTGGGTGCTGAGCCAAGGCCACCCACATCAGATCTTTCCTCCCGGCAGGCAAGGCCAGTCTCTGGTCCTTCTGGACTCCGTTTCTCAGTGAGGGCACATCAGCCTCCCCCCTGTGCCCTTCTGGTCCAGGCAAGGGGGTTCTCAGCATCATGCCCTGCTCTACTACAGCAGCTCTGCACCAGCAACAGCCTGCTTTAGGGACAGCCCTTGCTGCTGGAGATCACAAGTGGGAGTGTGTCCTGCCCAGGAAAACGGGTTTGAGGAGAGCTGAACACCCAGTTAATCAGCTCCTGCCCAGGTGCAACTCTTACTGCTATGGTCCTGCCCATATCTTGCCAGACAGTGGGCAGCAGCAGTACCAGACTCCAGATGGGATGGGTTTGCAGGGTGAGGATGGTGGAATCTGCTCAGTAAAACATTGTTTCCTACACAGTCTGATCTGTCCCTAACGGTGCGGCAGCTGATACCAGGCTCCAACAACATCCTTCATGTATGGAGTGCTGGTCTCACCTCATGGGTTTCTGCACCCTGTGCAGTTCCATGCATGGTGATAGTGACCCAGACAGATCCAGGCTGCTTACTGGTGAGGTGAGGGGTAGGGAAAACGCAGATACTGAGCCCACACTGATGCTGAACTGTGGCATAGACAGATTTTTACTGAACAAGGTTCTGTGGAGGGGAGGGTAGGATTGATCATCACAGCATTGACCCTCATGAGAAGGAAGCCTCACATATCCTTGGAGTCCTGTGTCACTCCTGTGCCCATCTTAGCTGCATCTTCTCCTTGCAGGCAGCTGCTTCCTGCTGAGGTCCATGGGCCCCAGCCAGCTCCAGTGCCAGCCAGGGTGAGCAGCACAAGAGGAGCAAGGCCTCAGCCTTCCACTGTCCAGCCTCTTGTGCCAGGCAGCCCCTTCCAGCCAGCAGGGCTGAGAACATGAGGCACCAAGGAACTTATCTGCTGGGTGCTGCATGTAATCCTTGGGCAGCCTCTGAGATGGTTCTTCCTCCCAGCTCTATCCTGCCATTAGCACAGCACTGCCTTACAGGAGCTCAGATCAGCTCCATCTTGAATTGGCTGAAGTTTGGCATGGTGGGTGAGGGCTCGGCCATGCTGTTGAAGGGGCCACAGGGCTGAGTGGCTGGCACGGTGCCATGGCTCACGGTGGAGCTGAGCTGCTGCAGTGTCATCAGCACCTCTTGCTGCAGCCGCTGCTGCTGCTCCTGCTGGCGTTCCAGGCGGCACTGCTGCTCCAGCACCACCTGCAGAGTCTGGCTCAGCTTCTGCACCTCCACCTGCACAGCGTCCAGCTTCTCAGCAATGCCGGGCCAGCTGGGAGCACTGGGGGGCACTGGTCCACCCCAAACAAGGCTGTGATTTCCTGGACCCACAGGTTTTGCCAGGGCAGTCTGAGTGCCGGCATCTTTGACCTGGAATAGTGGGAGGCAGGAGAGAAGAGAATGTGAAATATTACCAGCTGCCTGTTCAATGGCATTTAACAAGAGATTTATTCTGCACTTAGCTACAAGGCTCAGAGAAGAGCTCTCAGAGAAAGCCATCACCTTGTTGCAGACCTCTAGACCTCACCATGAGCTGAGCTTCAGCCCAACCAAGCCCCTAAGCTGCTGCTCCATCAGAGCCCCTGGTGCACCGCGTTCTGTTAGCCTGTGCTGATCCATCCTGGGTGAGCACTGCTAAATGGCAGTGGGGCTGCCCATGCTGATGCCAGGCTTGTGTTAGCTCTCTGCAGGGACAGAAATAGCATCTCCCAGATTTTGCTTTCCAGCCTTGGGTGACTCAAAGAACCTCCTGAGCTGGTACTGACAGTAAGCCTTAAACAGAGGTTTGTGAGCTGCGGGATGGAGGCCGAGCCTGGCAGTGACTGCCATCTCCAGGGCCAGCAGCGAGTGCTGGCTGAAGGCAGGGGGGCCCATGGCCTCACCCCCATACAGAGGGGCTTCCCAGATATATTTGGCAAGTGCCAGGGTTAGCATTGCTGGGGAGTGCAGCTAGCAGAGGTTGGGGGCACTTTGGGAGTATTCACCCCCAGCAGCCTGCCCCACCACATGGTGTAGATGCAGCAGGGTGCTGTGCAGGGCTGGCCAGATAGCAGCAGCTCCTGGCCAGAGCACGTGGACTCTCCCATGCTGCCATCCTACCTTTTTCTGCAGGAGGATAGCCCTGTCCACAATCTTCTTTTTCACCATCAGGGCTGAGTTCTCGGTGAGGGGTGTGACCAGCTGCCCTCGGCTGGGCAGCAGCTGGGGCAGTGGGGCCAGGTCCCCCAGAGCAGTCCCTGCAGCCAAGGCTGTGCCTGTGGAACTGTCATCACCTGCAACAATAAAGAAATACCTCAAAAGGAGGCTCTTGTGGGGTCTCCAGTAGGGAATGGGGCCCTTTCCTGAGCCCAGCAGTGCCAGAAAGGGGCCATAGTGAACCACAGTGGGGCCAGGCCTTACCATTCCCGGGGGCCAGCTCCATAGGCAGAGTGTCCCCAAGCTGCCCATCATCCTTGCAGAGCGAGGCCACACCCACAATCTGGATGGCCTCCTTGGTGTCTTGGCTGCCAGCAGAGCAGGGTGCCTGGCTGCCCGTGGGATCCCCAGTGGGCAGTGCAGGGTGCCGGGTGTCCAGCAGCCTGGGGGGCTCAGCCTCACGCTCCTGCAGCGGGGGCCAGGGCTGGTCCCCATCCCAGCCAGCTGCCGCTGACCCCAGCTCCACGCTCTTCCTCTTGAGGAAGAGGTACACAGCCTGCGGCGTCACCCGGATGTCATCCAGCTCCAGCACCTTCTTGATTTTGCGGAAGCTCAGCCCAGCCCTGCGCAGCTCCACGATCCTCCTCTTGGCATGGTCATCCAGCCGGCCCATCGCTGTCAGGACCCCTCCTGTGTCTGGCCCCTACATCCCTGTAGTGGTGGGGATGCTGGCACCCACCCAGGTAGCTCTGTGCTCTGTGATGGTGCTCAGGCTCAGCTAGTGCCTTGCTGCCAGGCTACTGGCCCTCGCCCTGCATTCATGTGGTGCCATCCCCAGCAGTGACACAGTTCCCAGATGGAAAGGATGAAGGAGGTGGCTCTTCCCACTGGAGTGAACGTGGACAGCCCCAAGCCTGTCCCTTGCTCACATGGAGCCCCTTTAGAGCGACGGGTCCAGCTTGATCCCCCAATCTGCCAAGGGCACAGAGGATGGTGACGGGCTTGGCTCTGCCCAGTGTCCCAAACTGGACATCAATCCCACCCTGCCAGCAGCACAGTGAGGGATCAGAAGCAATCAGGATTCCCAGCAGCAGCTCAGTGTCCCAGGAAGCCTGGTGTGAGTCCTGGCAAGCGACAGTTCATCACACAAGGCTGGCAGGACCCCGTTGTGTGTCCCTGGCCTAGAAGGTCATGGCAAGCAGAAGTGTAGAAACTCCATGTGGGAACTGCTGGTGCTGCAGAGCCTGCCCTTGGGTCTGGAGACGACACCGTCCTGTACCTTTGGGAGAAGCAAATGCAACACTGATACACTCATTGTAAAGAAGGCACAACTATAAATATAATGGCTGTACTTCTTGTGCTTCCCTTCTCACACTAGGTACACACCTGTCCCACACAGGGATATACCTATATATATCTATACATGCCCATGTATGTGTCTACACAACTATGGTGGAGAGTTTTTTCCACTTTCTACCAAATTCCTTAATCTGCAGGCATTTCTTGGACCCTCAGTGCTGCAGCTGCTCCCTAAAGGACATAATTTTTGGTTGTGTGACCATGGAGTTGGCGTGTGCCTAGGAAGACTGACTTCTCCCTTTCATCTCACAGCTGCTCTTGGACACAGGCGGTTTTTACCCTTGGGAGGTTCCATCAAGCTGCTTCCAGAAGTCATGCTGGGGCGAAGCAAGGAAGAGTTAATCTGTGCTACCCTGGGGCTGTGTTTTCTCAATGGCCATTTTCTCAATTAGCTGCACCACAGCATGCCCATGGCCAGCCTGGCCCACGGGATGGAACAGCCTGGGAGAGATGGAGGCATTTTTGTACAGATGGGCTTAACCAGAGCAACAAGCTCCTATCCAGCATTTCAGGAGCAGCACAGCCATGGGACAGCAGGTACAGAGGTGCAGCAACAGGTTTCACCAGAAAGACAAATTGCTGAGAACAGATGTGGACTGAGGGAGAGGAAGGAGTGAGAGAAGCAAAAGCTCTGACCCACAGGAAGCATGAAGATGCAGAGCAAAAAGATACAGCTCATTTTGTCTGGTCTCAGCAACTGAAAACCGACACTTTATGTTGTTAACATCCCAAAGCATGTTGAGCTCAAGGGCTTGCTGTGCTGCAAAGAATGCAAAATACTCCTGCCCTAAAAAGGTTCATGTAAGATCACAAAGAACAAAGTTAGATGTGGCTATGTAATTTTCCCTTCTATTTGTACAGTGCAAGGCCAGTTTACCAGGGCATGGGAAAGAGTTTACCTCATTCACAGTGGATTCAGTGTTGCCGAAAGGGGATTGATACTCACGGGCCTTGTAAGGAGACACAAGCCAAATCTGTTAGATCTGGGCCTTGTGATTAGTAACAGCTCAGCGAGGTTCTCTTGCCCACACATTCCTTTGCGTCTCCTTCTCAGACCCCCAGGACACCCTGGAAAGCTGGAGCAGCTGCAAGCAGCTGGGGAGGGACACTCATCCATTTTGTTTGGTTTTGTTGCTTTCCCACAGTGTTCTGAATAGCTGCTGCAAAAGCTGGCAAGACAAGTCCTTTTTTCACTCTGCATCAGCTTGGAGAGGAAAAAAATTATTAAAAACATACCCCAGAAGCACAGGGAGGACAGTGCTGGTTTATATGGGATTCAGACAGCAAGAAGTGTATCAAGTAGAGCAAAGGTATTGTGGAAGGAGAGAGGATGCTAGGAATGCCAAATGCCCATCCTGCAGAGAACTGTGCTCTGAACACAGCCATGTGTCCATGGGCAGGACAATTCTCCACTGGGCTTCCTGCCCTCTGGGTCCTGTTCCAGAGCCTGCCTGGCACAGCTTGGAAGGGACATGGATAGTTCTTGGCTATTCACGCAGGGAACAGTTTTACTGCTGTAGGGACAGACTGGGGAGTCTTAGCTCCATGGAGACAGGTGATCAGAAGGGGCTCACAGAATCACAGAACAGCCCAAGCTGGAAGGACCCACAAGTACCACGGAGTCCAACTCCTGGCCCTGCACAGGACAGTCCCGAGAATGGCAGTGCACTGGCCAAGGTCATTCAGTTGAACTTAGCTTGGAAGAAGATGAACAGTATTAGGTGTCCAATGCTGAAAGGTTGCCAAAGCAGGAAGATCTGTGCCAGAGAAACTGGTCATTTCTCCTGGCTGCAATTTTACTCACTGCCACTGTTCTGTGGGATTTGCCAAGCCTTGTGGAAGCAATAACATTATCTAACAGCACTGAGTGCAGTGAGGCTACATCCCACCTTACACAGCCCTGACTTTTTTTGTAAAATTGGTGAAGGAGCAGCTCTGGTATAGGTTTTATCAAAAGGTGATGGGTCAGATGAATTTAGATGGTGCTGCTGCTACCTGAGCCATGCTGGCTCCCCTCTGAAGGGATAACCTCAGGAAAAGATTTTAATCAATCTGTACTTCAAACATCAGAATGGCAGAAAGGGTTGGGTGTCTGGCCCAGGATTTGAAGTGAGCTGTTTAGAGCCCACAGCTCAGTTTGCTCCATCACCTGCTCTGACAACTGCTTCATTCATTTAGGCTGTGCTTTCAGAGCACTTGAGGAGCTACCCCCGCCTGGCCACACTTTAAAAATCAGACCCTCACATGGAAAACACAAAAATTTATGGTTCTACTTTAAGATTTGCAGAATGTGAACACTGAAGAAAGCTGGATCTCCACAAGGTTTCTTTAAGAGTTCTGGGGGTTGCAAAAAAAAAAATTTGAGTACAATGATACAGTACACAGTTTGCTCTTGCCTCAGGCAATGCCACTACAGCCTGGAGCTCACTGGGGAATAGGGTAAAGAGGTATGGTGGGAAGATAAAAAGGAGTGCGTTGGGATGTTTAGGGGCACGGGGCAACAACACTGCATTAGTGTTGTTAGTACTGTTACCTCATGTTTCAGGGGAGGAAGGGAACAGTATCAGGAATACTGGAAAATCCTCCCTAATGGTGAAAGGGTCCCAGGCCACATACCACAGAACAGAGACACTGTATAAAATCACACTGACAGCCTTGAACAAAAAGGCTTAGCACTGGATCAACTCTCCCACAGCCCAAAACCCAGAGGTCACCCTCAAAATTTTATTACCTGACAAACTCAGCATGGTTGTGATGCTGTGTCTGGTAAAGGTCAGGTATATATCAAGAAATTATTTGGAGTATCCAAACCTGATATTAAGAACTGTGGAACCACAGCTTGAAGGAACAAGATGCTTTCACAAAGCACCTGGAAAGGCCTGTGGGAGAGGAACAGGGTGGGTTTCACATCCTGGATCCAAAATCTATCTCTGCCCTCATACTGAACAAATTCATCAAGGTGAACTTCAGTATTCAGACAAGAACAGTAAATGCCCTGCTTTTACCTGTGCCTCCCTTAAAGCCTTATGCACTTTGAGTCACTGCTCTCCACAGACACAGCCCTTCCAGCAGAGAGAGCTGCATAAGAAGGACAAAGGAAGCGCCAGTTTCAAGTAGGTGCAACACAGGACAAGCACCCTGCAGCGTTTGGAGACAATTAACCCCAAGCCCACTGGCACAGGAGCAGAGCAGTTCACCTGCGGAGGTGGCCGTAAACAGCCTGTCCTCAGCAGCAGCCTGGGAGCGCAGGAGCGAAGGGACAGAAAAGCACAGAAGAGCTAAAAGCAGCACTCACAGAGCTGTTATTTCCTCTCCTGCTCGTCCACCAACACATGGGCTGTATCTAGACGAGTCTGCACTTCGCGGGAAAATTGCTGGGCAGGCTTCTGAGTTCAAGAAGTGGCTGGAGGACAGCACTTCAGCCCGGGCACGCCACTGCCAGCTCCGACCCCGAGCCTCAGCATCGCTCCAGCCTCCGCACGGCCGCGGGCCCCGCAGCCCTGTCCTGCTGCACCCGCCCTGGGCTCGCACCACTGCCGGGAGCTCCTCTCGTCCTTCCCCACGCCACTCCCAGCACCCAAACCAGCTCCATGCACAGCAGCAATTTGGCAAGACACCCACGTACAGGGACTCCCGACGGCTGCCGGGGTCCTCTCAGGCGACGGCACCACCTCGCTGCCGCGTTTTCCGGTGGCCGGGACCAGCCGGGTGCCAGGACAGCCCGGCGCTCCCGCTGCCAACTTTCCGGGAGGCGGCTGTTTCAAACGCTCCTGCCGTCTTTGTTTGGTTGGGGCAGAGCCAGCAAGGGCTGCCGGGAAGGTCACCCAAGAGGAGACCGATGCACAGGGAAGGCGGAGCCCTTCTCGTAACCCTTTCGGGGCAGCCGCGCTCCGGGGTCGCCAGGAGCCGCACCACCCCAGGGCACTGACCCGTCCGTCTCGTCCCGGAGCACAGCCCAGGCGTGGCTGGTCATACCCGTGCCGGAGGATGGGGGTGAGAGGCAGCGCTGCCACCCCCAGAGGTCTCCTCCAGCCCTGGAAGCACCCACTCCATCGCTGCGGGCGGATGGATGCTGGCTGCGCTGTGCCAGCCAGGCTGCTAGCATGGGACAGAGGCCACAGCGGGCCATCGGCTCTGAAACTGAAGCAGACACGTGCTTTGAGCTCTTCTCATCTCCGCTAGTGCCCCCAGATGAGATGTTCAAATGTCTCTCCTCGTTCAGGCTTAGCTCAAGGCTTAGTCCTGCCAGCTGCTGGCAGCCTCTTTAGCGGGTCGGACCCCGCCACAGGCTGCCACCGCCGTGCTGGGGTGGCCCAGGGCTCACAACTCTGCAGGAACCTGCTTCAGCCAACATCTGGCAGGAAAGCTTTTTCACAGTACTCTTATTTTTTTGCTGTTTCAGTGACCTTACCTGCCCACCCCTGGAGAGATGAGAGCTATTATAAGAGTGTGCAGGACTTCGGGACCAGTTAGCTTTTATGGCTTTGCCATAACTGATAGAGAAAAAAAGTGTTAAACACTGTGGGTGCAGCCAGGTGGGGGTCAGGCTCTGCTCCCAGGGAACACGGGACAGGATAAGGAGAAATGGCCTCAAGTTGCATCAGGGGTGGTTTGGTTTGGATATTGGGGAAATACTTGCAGAATGGGTGGTCAGGCATTAGAAGAGGCTGCCCAGGACAGAATGGTAGAATCACCATCTCTGGAAGTGTTCAAAAAAATATCTAGATGTGGCACCTGTGGACATGGTTTAGTGGTGGCTTTGGCAATGCTGTGGGAATGGCACTGGAATTAGACTAAATGACCTTAGAGGGCTTTTCCAACCTAAAAGATTCCATGATTATAAGCTTATCATAATAGTCTACTAATAGTCCTCATTTGAAATAATGCAGTTTCTCATTGAACCCATGTAAATTTTTCGTAGACTAGAAAATCCCCTGTGAGGAAAATTTGCCCTTTAACAAGATGTGTGAAGAACAACTTCATTTTTGCTTTCTTTGGGGTTTTGTTTTCTTTGTTTTATTTTCTGAATCTGCTCCATGGCAGGTTTTCCATAATACCCCTTTGTTTTGCAGTGGAACAGAAAATAAGCCTGTTTTTCTTCTTGCCACACATGAATTTACAGACATCTGCTCTGGTCTTGCTCATGTGCTATGATGGAGGAAGACGGGACATATTCTTGCCCTGCATTCAAGAGGTGAAGTTTCTGTCATTAGGAATTTAACAGATATGCCTATGGCCATACATTTTAGCTGATCAGCACACCTGCTTCTCAGAAAGGTATGTAGCTTTTCAGGCCCTGCATTAGGGATGGGGTCCAAATAACTTCTGACTTCGTTCCTCTGAAGTCAAAAGTCAGGCAGCTGGTGTGGTCAGAAGGCCAGCGCCTGCAGTGGCAAATTTCCTTTTCAGTTCACAGCAATGCCACTATCCCAAAGCAGTGTCTGTGTGCTGTGAACCCACAGGCTGCACCTGAGACAGGGTAGGCGCACAATTCACCTGTGCAGGCTGCAGCCTGCTGGGTGGTCAAGCTCTTGAAATCCAGAGCTGAAGCCCCAGCTGCTACTGTAATTATTATTGTCATGCAGGACAGGGTTTGTAGGAACTTGTATTCCACCAGTGAGTGTAGCTGCATAAACTAGACAAGCAAAGCCAGTACAAATGGGACACATTGCTCAGTGCACTGGTCAGATGTGCGCGATGAACTGGCCTGAGGCAGCGCGGGCCGGGAGTATTTGGTGCTCTAACACACGGCCCTGTCCCCGGCCACCGTGTACCTGAGCCCGAGCCCTGAGAGGGGACCCCTCCCTCGGCCAGCCCATGTGCTCGGCCGCCGCGTCCCAGAGCCCGGGCCCTCAGGGGAGACCCTTCCTACGGCCCGGCCCTGTTCGCCTTCAACGTCTCCGCCCCACTCCCCCGCCCCGGCTATGACGCCATCACCGCGCGCCGGCGCTGCCCCTTCCCGCCCGCCTGCATCACTCTCCGGCGACGGGCACAGAGCGGTGGCGGCGCCGAGGATGTGAGTGCTGGGCGGGGGCCGCGTTATCCGCGTCCATCCGGCCCGGCCGCGGCCCGAGTGGTCCCTCCGTCGCGCGGGGCGCCGGGGAGAGCGCGCTGGAGCCGCTGAGAGGCAGTGGCGGCGCGAGGGTCAAGGATGGGGCCTGGGAGCCGCGGCCTCCCGTGGCCGGGGGCGGGGAGGGCAGGGGAGGGAGGGCCGGGGCGGGGCCCGCCGGGAAGTCGGGCCCGGGTGTCTGCGCTGCCGCGGCCGGGCCGGCGGGAGGAGCGCTGTGCGGGCGCGAGGGGCGGGTTACTGTGCTGGCCCCGCGGGCGCTGTACCGGACCCACGGCGTGCGGATCTGGCTGCCCCGCGCATCGCCGGCCCCAGAGCTGGGCCGAGCGGGCATAGAAGTGCCGGGCGCCGAACCCTCCTCACAGCAGGAATTCTGCCGGGTTGTAGCTGAACAGGTGAAGCAAACTGTCAATACAGGACTCGCCTATAGCCATACGGGAAGCCCGAGGGCGAGCGAGTTTGCTTCCTTGGCCACAGAACTGCTGCTCTGAGCGTGCAAATTCTGTCTCTAAAGCAGAAGTGTGTGTGAGATGTACGTTTGGTTTGTGTAGATTGCTCTTAGATTTTCTGGTTTGCAGTGGATGCCCCCAAACAGTTATTTGTTAGGCAGTGAGGTGTTTTTGATTGTAGGGAAGAAGCATGTCGCTTAGAAATGCAATGTTGTCCAGCCGTATGTGAGGACTATGATTTATTCTTTCCACGTTTTCTGGTGAATGCCTGAACTTGTGCAGGTGAAAATGCCCACAGGTTAGGGTGAGGTTTCCAACTCAATTAAGCTTGGCCAGTGGTATTCCTGAGAAAGGAACATACATTTTAGTGAAGTAAAACCACTCATTAGTTTGGAGGCTGCCTAAATGCAGCATCTTTTAGTGAATGTTCCGAAGCCATGTGGCTGATCTGCCTGTCCCAAGAAGCAGTAAACACTGAAACCTGAAAGGAGTTTGTAGCCAAGTGGAGGTCAGGCCCTTCTCCCAGGCAGTGGGCAGCAGGACAAGAGGACACAGGCTTAACATGCACTGAGATTGGGCATTAGGAAGAATTTCTTCACAGAAAGGGTGATTGGGCTTTGGAATGGGATGCCCAGCAAGGTGGTGGAGTCACTGTCCCTGGAGGTGTTATGAAAAGACTGGATGCAGCACTGAGTGCTCTGGTCTAGTTGACATGGTGATGTTGGGTCAGAGGTTAGAGTTGATGGTCTCAGAGGTCTGTTCCAATGTAGTTGATTCTGTGATTCTATTTCCTGCTTCAGCAGCAGGCTGGCTAACAGCAAATATGCTGGTCTTTATCTGTGTTCCCCTCTTCCCGTCTCCCAGAAGGGGTAAAACCAGATGCGACTCTTGGGCAGTAACAGGTAGTTTTGTATGCTGATAACATCATGACTCTGGGTTCCAGAAGGAGCTGGTGTGTAGGCAGAGATAACCCAAACCTGGCTTTGGGATATTTAGAAGAAGAAAAATGGGGTCTGGGATGACCTAATTGCAGCCTTCCAGTACCTGAAATGAACCTATAAGAAAAATGGAGAGAGATGTTTTACAAGGGCATGGAGTGCCAGGACAAGGGGGAATGGCTTCCCATTGGCAGAGAGCAGGTTTACATTAGAGCTTAGAAAGAAATTCTTCCCTGTGAGGGTGGTGGGGCCCTGGCACATGTTGCCCAGAGAAGCCCCATCCCTGAAAGTGTTCAAGGCCAGGTTGGAGCAAACTGGTGTAGTGGAAGGTGTCCCTGTCCATGGCTGGGGGGTTGGAAAGTGATGAGCTTTAAGTCTCACGCCATCCCAAACGAGTGAGTGATTCTGTGATTTTATGAAAGGAAAATTAGTCTTAAGTTTTATGGTCTTGTGAAACTAGGAACCCATCTGTTCTGTACTGCCCAGCTAGGCTGATGCAGTGGCTTTTGAAACTGCAGCCCCCTCACACCTTGCACTAGAGAGGCTGGATAAAAATGTCCTAAAGCTGAGTGACATACACAGGTATACTTGTCTTGGCTCCCTTTGCAACACCTGTGGGACAGTCCACGGACTGCTTTCTTCTTGCCACTTGTGCTAGAGGAGACATTTCCTTTCCCAGCCAGCTCTGCCAGTGGCATGTCTGTAGTGTGAGCTTCCTGTCCTCCGTGCAGAAAGGCCATGAGTGCTTCTTGGTTTCTGCAGGGAGCTGGGTTTGTGAATATTCGTTTGTGTTGCTTCTTGCAGTTGGTGTTAGGGAACACTGTCATGCTGAGAATAGGAGAGCAAGTTTGGCTGTCCAGAAGCAATCTCTTCTCAACCATACATTTAATTGCAATTCAGAGAATAAAGTAATTGCTTATCAGAAGCACAGAAGCAACAAGAGTGTTGGATGCTGTGAGTTGGAGAGGTTTTTTTCTTGTTCACTGAGTTTGCCTGTGATGCACATGGACATGTTTCCAACATCCTGCATTACTGTGCATATTCAGTGCTACTGCAGATAAGGTTGGCAGCTTCACCACACTTCTGCTCATGCTTCCATTCCCTCAATGTTTGATTCCTTGGTAGTTGAGGGTGTCACACTCCTGTAGAGGTTATTAAAATGTTGGAGGCAGGTTTGTAATGCAGGCGTTAAACAATCCCCATGGAATAATCAAAATGCAACGTGTTTATAGATATTGCAGATTTTGTGATGGATGCAGCCCTCATGGCAAGCATCTGGAAGTCAACCAATGCCTAGCATTTCAGTGCTAAGCAGAGAGGTGTTAAATCTGCCTCCTTTCAGATCTAGAGCAAGGGGAACTGGTTCTCTGAATCGAGGAGTTAGAAGTGAGATTTGAGGTGTGGGGCCCATTCATTGCTGCTTTGGATGCATCTAAAGGGGAAAAGGAGTTACCAGAATTGAAAAAGAAGCATTTGCTAGAACTCAAAATAATAAAATTTCCAGCATTAGGTAATCATGCTGTCCAAATTTTCTAGGCTTAACAAAACTGGGATGTTATAGAGTGCTTAGGCTCTCCCAGTGAGGGTGAGGAATTGGAAATTCCTCTTTTTGAGTGAATTTCTGTGTGCTGTGGCTGTCTTCCTCCAAGTTGCTCTGTAATGTGAAATAGATCCCTTTTTCTAAAGTGTTTGGAATTGTCTAATGCTTTAACTCTGCAGTTATGGTGATCGTGAGTTGCATTCAAAATTCAGTGTTTTGTGTTGCTGTTCTGATCTTTATTCGAGTGTGAGGCTTTCATTGTCTGTGTTTTTCTGAATTAAGCAATGCCTTCTGCAATTTGTTGTTGAAGGGCTCCCTCACCAACCAAGCGCAAGGACAGGTCTGAAGAGAAGTCCAAGGACCGGTCCAAGGATAAAGCAGGCATTAAGGAATCGGGTGAAAAGGATCGTGGTCGGGACAAGGCACGCAAAAGACGCAGTGCTTCCAGCGGGAGTAGCAGTACCAGGTGGGGACTTGAATGGGACTAACAAATGACAGCATTTTCAGCTTTATTTCTGGTAGTCTTGGGCCTGTTGAAAGCTCGTGTTGTGTTAGTCACTGTGCAGTTTTGTCTAGCTTCAGAGGGTTTATGGTTTAGGTATGAATTTCTCTGGCTGTCTGGTGAGCTGTGGAGCCTCAGTCACAGTTACTCTCTCTGTAGTTGTCAGAAGTTTCTCAGCCATTGTTTTTCTGTGTATTCCACTAATTTTTATTCTTCTCCTCCTTTAAATAGATCCCGTTCCAGCTCAACTTCCAGCTCAGGGTCCAGTTCAAGCACTGGTTCCAGCAGTGGCTCAAGTTCCTCTTCTGCCTCGAGCCGCTCCGGGAGCTCCAGCACCTCACGCAGTTCCAGTTCCAGCAGTTCTTCTGGATCTCCCAGTCCCTCTCGACGGAGACATGACAACAGGAGACGGTCCCGCTCCAAGTGAGTTTTATTTGTCTTCTAGGAACTGCCAGATGCTGGGTTAATTCCATCTAGAATACAAGACTGTGATCAGAACAGATTGTTCTCTGAAAACCATTTGCCTTCTCCATAACTTAGAGACCTGAATTTTGTTAGCATGGGTGTGTTCAGTTTCCTTAGAATCCAAACATACACCCTGTAGGAACAGAGATTAAAAAAGTAATTTTTAAGAGATTAAAGATTTTAAATATTATATTTCTAGAGGTGGTTTTAATCAGTGTTTCCTTAGTAGTATGGGCCTAGATCAGAGTAAAGCTGTTCAGCTCCTGTAAACTACAGCCATGACTAACAGAAAAGTCAGGGCTAAAACCAGGATATGTATGTATATATGTATATTTATATTTATATTCTTATTTATAAAAAAATATAATAGGAAGGAAGGCAGAGGAAGCCCCTGTAAGGGTGATGTGGGAATAAGACTATCTTAGCGTCTGTACAGTTTTTCCTTTGTGTAAGGCGATGAAGGCTGATAAAAATATGCTTAGGGCAGTGTGGGGCCTTCAGTGTATCACTCAATTTATGGACTTTAAGATTAGGAAGAAGTATAAATATAAATTTTCTACATACTGATCTTTTTACAGATTAAAGTTTCATTCCAATTTTTTTTTTTACTGCAAAGGCATTGTGATACGCAGCTAATTTTAAATAGATACTTTAACATTTTTGGACCTCTGTAGTGAACAGAAGATACAGAAACACAAATAATTGAATCCATTTTTTTGCCTGGTTGTGGTATGCTGTGATGTTTATGGCCTTATTTTGCCTCTTCAGTTGTTGAGGCAAAGAATGTTTCTGTGTCAAGAACTGGGAAATGCTTTAACTATGACCACAACTTCATAGAATTGCTTGCTAAATTTTACCCTAGTTGCAGTGAAGTTGAAAAGTTGCAAAAAAAGGTTCTCAAATTTCAAAAGGTTGTAAAGCAAAAGCAGACTAGACAAATGAAGTCCTGAGTGTTTCTGAGCAGAAACCCTCACCACCACTGCAACACTGTAACTTCTTCTGGACAAAGATGCCCTTCAATAAAAATGGTGATTTTAGTCATGGGATAATGATTGGCTTCTTGGTTTTGTCCTGCATGTTCCCTGAAAACTCTAAATGTTTTCCATTGTCCAAATCAGGTCCAAACCACCCAAGAGAGATGAAAAGGAGCGGAAGAGGCGGAGCCCATCACCTAGACCCACGAAAGTGCATGTTGGAAGGCTCACTAGAAATGTGACCAAGGTAATAATGGCATGTTCCCCCGTAGTCAAGCATTGGTCTTCTGCTGTGAGAATGTGCGAGTTGCTCTTTCAAAGCTCTCAGGACTTCTTGGTTACTAGAGAGTTGCCACGGTATTACTGTTGGAAATCGTTTCTTTGTGTCCACATTGATCAGTGAGGAAAATTATGGTTGGATTTTACTGAGTCAGATACCATGAAGGCTTCTGAAACACTGTAGTGCTTAAGAAGTCTGCCTGTTTTGTCAGTATTCCAGACCTTATATCCTGCTTTACTAGGAAGAAAACTATAGTATTAGGGACAACAGCTGAAATTACCTTGGAGGAAAAAAGGATATCTGGCAGTTCTTGATAAAGGATCTGCAGAGAGCTGGCCTGGCTTGAGTTGTCTTTGCTAGAATGTAGTTTGAAGGTCTTCGGGGGCAGAAGGTTTAGGCTGCTGAAAAAATGACAGTGCTGTGGATTTACTGCTCTGTGCCAGCCAGAGCTGCCCAGTGAGTGTGCTCTGTGTTCATAAGGCTCTCTCTCTCTCTCTGCAGGATCACATCATGGAAATTTTTTCCACTTATGGAAAGATTAAAATGATTGACATGCCAGTTGACAGGCTAAACCCACATCTCTCCAAAGGTTATGCTTATGTGGAGTTTGAGAACCCAGATGATGCTGAGAAAGCCCTGAAACACATGGATGGAGGTAGGTACTGACCTGCAAGGAGCTTGGGGGCTTTTAAAAATCTTCAGAGTAGATGGATTTGACCAGAAAAGGAGTTGGATAGTGATAGGGATGTCTTTGGTGAACTGATGTAAAGTACTGCCAATTTTCAGACCAAATGGCTTTTTTGAGGTTCAGGACAGATCCAAGAAATCACAGAACTGTTAAAACGAATCTTTTTTTCAAAACAGTGATAAAATTATTTTAAGCTTATATGAAAACTTTTCCAGGTTAACATCTGAACTGCAGTTTGGTGGGATTAGGTTAACAAGTCTAGTAGGTGTGTGGACTTTGTCAGAATAGCCCTTGAGCAGGGTGTGGAGCACTGTGGGCTGATCCCACTTCAGTTGCTTGTGACAAAGCTGTGAGTTGCAGTTATGTGTATATGTTAGTGCTGAAAAATACTTACTTCTCCCTGTTTCTGTGGTTCCCTAAAAAGGCCAGATTGACGGTCAGGAGATCACGGCCACAGCTGTGCTGGCACCACGGCCTCGGCCGCCTCCCAGACGCTTCAGCCCCCCCCGGAGGATGCTGCCACCGCCGCCGATGTGGCGCAGGTCGCCTCCTCGCATGAGGAGGAGGTGAGAGCTGGGACAATGCTTCTCTTTGTCAATAGCAACTTGTTATTGCTAGAAGACTTGGCATGGGGACAGTCCTGTTGGGCTTGACTTTCCCCTGCCAAGTGACAGTAAACACATTTTGGGCATCAGTAGAACCTGGGTTGCAGTTCCTGACTCCTTAGCTCCAGGGTGCCTGCTCTGGTCTGCACCCTGAGCACAGCCTCTGGGAAAGGTCACATCCTTCCCAGCTTGTTCCCTGGAGCCCCTTCTGCATAAAGATTTCAAGGTGAACACTTGTGGTAGGCTGTGCCAGCTTCTTGTGTTTCAGAAGCCCTTGTACCTCCTTCCCTTATTTTTGGATGGGTAAATGACCAAAAAGCAGTCCTGGGTCAGATGAGGTGGAGTACACTGGCCCCAAGGTGTGATCTGACAGTTGTGTGACTTGGGGTTGCCTAATTGTGTTCAGATAAGTTGTTCTGAGTCTTCAGTGTTCACATGTCTTTAAAATGTCTTACTTGTCAGTAGTAACTTGATTGCTGAACAGCTTTGAGCCACAGGTTTAAAATTGAGTAGTAGCTACTGTGGCACAAAGTCCAGGAGGCTTCTTGGTCCTCCTTTAAACACATCTTTTGCTGAGGTCTCACAGATGCAGATTTGCCATTCCCTCCTCCTTTGTTATCTTTCCTACTCCAACTTTTACTATCCTGTTAAAGCTCTGTTAATATTGTGTGCCTGGAATCTCTCTCATAGCAGTAGCTGTGTCGCTTTTGAGTTCAACACGACACAAATAGACTCCAATAATTCAGAAAGGCAAAAAGATATTTTATTAAGAAATTACACTCCATATATAAAGTAATCGTGAAAAACAAGATTCCATTGGATAAAATTCTAGAACTAAACACACCATAGGCTAAAAGGTATAAACAATTATCCTAACCAATCAGAAAGACTTTCATGCACTGTCCTTGCAGGTGTGAGTTGTTATAATTTTTGTTCTGATGTTGACACAAAAGCTAGCCTGAGAACTGGATTGCTTTGATTTTCAGTCTGAGAGTTTCTCACAGACACTGCTTCATGGCTTTCACAGAGATTTTCTCTGTTCCAAGCCTGTTTCTGCCACGACAGTAGCTGTACTGCTGATTTGGATAAATCCTTCCCCTGAATATCACTCTTTCAGGAGTCAAAGATGACTTCAGGTGAAGGAGGATCTGATGTAGGATCTGATCTCATTTTCTTTGAGGAAGAAGATAAGTTTCTTGTCTATTGTTCGGGTATTAATGATTTTTAACCCGTTCCTTAAGCAGAGGGAGGATAGCCAGAATATTCCTACTGTGTAGTCAGTCCTCTCTGGAGCTGTCTGTGTTTCGCTCAAGCTCTTTTCCCATGGTGTATGAAGGATTTTGGCAGGTGGCAGGGAAGTATTTTTTAAAAAGCTGGTAGTTGAGCTGACCAGTTGCTGGAAGGTGTTGTGTGTCTCCTAACAGAAGCTTTCTGCTCCTTCCCTGCCAGGTCCCGGTCCCCTCGGCGCAGGTCCCCTGTCCGCCGGCGATCCCGGTCCAGGTCCCCCGGACGAAGGCGCCATCGCAGCCGCTCCAGCTCAAACTCCTCAAGATAAAGCAAAAGGACTGGACAGCTTTTTACTTTTTAACTTAAATCTCATCAGATGGAATATTGTACCTTTTTCTTATAATGAGTCTGGGTGAGGAGGAGTGAGAGATAATCCTGGCAGTGAAGGCAACGTAAGAGGAGAGAGCACGTGGCCAGTAACCTTTACTGTGAGGCTTCTGGATTCCTGGCATTGAGTTGAAATTATTTAAAAATGGCTTTGATTTTAAAGGCTGCAAAACTATCTTTTCCGGATAGAGGGAGGGAGGGAAAGATGTTTCAGCCTCTCTTTCTCCAGTTAGCAGCTGCTGCTTGGTGATTGTAAACGCTTAGCACGCTGTACAGACTAGCATGTAAATGTTAAGCTAGTTCAGAACCCCAGTGAGTAAGACAGTGAGCTACATACCTTGATCTCCCAGTGCCATCACAGGATTTTTCAGGGCAGCTGGAGCCCAGACCTGCCTGAGACTTAATTCAATCCAGAATTGTTGCTTTATTCGAGTTCCCCTGGATGGTTAGTTTCTGCAAAGCAAGCTCTTCTGTAATGTTTACTGCAGGCAATCACCACAGAAACAATGGTCCAGCCCAGTGAACATGACACTATAGGGAAGAAGCTGGAAATCCTAAGTGTTCTGTAGCTGCCCCCTTAAGTGATTTCTTTCACCTTTTCGTTGAGGATGTTGGTAAAAACTTTCTACTCAGCCCACAGTGAAACAGTGTGAGTGCTTTTACAAATACCTGATGAGCGACTGAGCACCAGCCCCTTGGAAACTGCAAGGCAAGAGGGAGGCTTGAAGCCATAATGCTGGCTGGATTAACTGGGGGTCACACAGAAAGGCAAAGAATTTACCACCTGTTGTACAGTCAATACTCTACAGGTTTTTTTGGGTTTTTTTGTATAACTTTGTATTCTTTTGGGCCACGTTGTGTTTGTACTTGTGTAGGACGAGCAGTTACCGAATAAAGCGGTAGGGTTGAGAGCGGCCGTGCTGCCTCGCTGCCTTGCATGGTGGGGCTGTAGGGAAAGCCCGCGCGGCGCGGGGCCACTGTCGCTTTAAGGGGGCGGTGCTTGTCCCCCTTGCCGCGGGCTGGCACCGCTCATTGGCTGCTGCGCGCTCCCCTCACCGCGATGGCGGCGGCAGCGGCGCTGCCGGGGCCGGGGCAGGGGCAGGGGCTCGGGCTCG
>VZTR01022006.1:0-202322 GCA_013400775.1 Chaetops frenatus | reverse complement strand
AAGCGGGCGGGGATACTCAGGGCTGGTCTCTCTGGGCAGCAGGGATGTTTGGGGGTGCCTTTCGGGCAGGCTGAGGTACGCAGGGGGACGGAGATGCGGGTGAGCGCGGGCTGCCCTTGCGCTGCTCTGAATGCCTTCAGACGCCACAGGATGCTGTGCGTCCCGCAGAGTCACAGAGCTATTTCAGTCGTGGTTGTTGAAGGTCCTGAATGTTCGGAGCCGAGGAAACAGCAGATACAAAGATACTAAAATAGCTTGAAATTGATTTTTTTTTTTTTTTTTTTAAATCCGGTGAAAAAGAGCAGAGGGGTTTCAGGGGGGATACCACAACAAAAAAGAAGTAGCACGCAAATCTTTTNATACTAAAATAGCTTGAAATTGATTTTTTTTTTTTTTTTAAATCCAGTGTAACAGAGCAGAGGCGTTTCAGTGGTGATACCACAACAGAAAAGCAGTAGCATGCAAATCTTATTTTTACCACTTAAATGAGGCCGGAACTTACAGTTATTTTCTTCCAGCTCTGGCCTGCACCCGAGGGAGGTAGTTGGGGTCCTGGAGCAGTTCCTGCAGGAGCGCCGGGTGTCAGCATTGCTGTGGGAAGTCTGTCAGCAGCAGGCAAAGGCGGGCTGCCCAGAGCTGCAGGACTCTCTGCTCAACAAGATTGTGTGTTTGCCTGAGCATGTGAGCAATAAACTCCAGGGGAAAAACCCACCAGTGTTCTTCCCACAGAACTACTTCCCTCTCCTGGGTGATGCAGTTCTCCAGGTGCTGCAGAAGATTTCTGACTCTCTGCGGGGTAAGGCTGCAAGGATGACTGTACTGTAGGGTTGCTTTTTCTGAATAAGTGTTTTGTGCATGGACCTCATGGCTGCAGCTTGAAATACAGCTGATGAGTGTTCCAGAGCCTCATGTTCTTCCTTCAGGCTATCCTAAAAGTGCTAAGTCCCAGGGAGATAGCTGAGACCTTTTGGTATCCACTGAAAGCAGCAATCCTCCAAGCAATTAAAAGCATCATCTGTTGCTAAAGCTTAGTTGTGGCCACTTGGTGTGCACTGAAGGAATTGTTTGTGATTTATGAGTGCTACTGAATGAACCAGTGGCATTGTGTTAAAGTGGGACTGAGCTGCTTTAGCCTTCTGCCTGTCACTGTAACTAATACAGAATGCTGGTTTGTGCCTGAAGGCAGGTGGTGGAGGGAGGAAGAGATGACACTTGAAGAGAAAAAGTTAGTGTGTTTTCAGGATTCAGCACTTGTGGAAGTCTCTGCACCTCCTCCTGAAGGTTGGTTGGAGGATGCTGGTGACATGCTTCTTTAAGTTCATGTCTGTTTTATCCAAGGTGGCTTGGACTGCTCCATCTCTTTTGTTTCTCACGTCCTGGGGAAGGTGTGCGTTCATGGAAGGCAAAGTGAGTGTTTTACTGTGCCCTTTTGGGGAGGGGGAAAGTATTTGAGTGTATTAGCATGGGAGGATGACTGTGATGATGATCAGTGGAAGGAGTGGGAGACCAATGAGTTAATTTGGAGCTGTTCTGAGTTGGGCTGCACAGGGTGCCCTCAGGCTGCTCAGCTGGGTCTGTAGATGTTGGTGCTTTTCTGCCAGTTCATATGAATGGGACCTGTTCTTCTCTCAGAAACTGGAGACAACATCCTCATCAGGATGGGCAGATTCTCATTCTGCCACTAGGGGTATGACTATTAAATGTCTTTTAGTACTTTTCATGTCTGAAGGTGTTGTAAATAACCAGTGTTAAGTCTCTGCCCACGTGCAGTAGCCCTCTTTGGGTCTGGCTTTGTTTAAGACTATGAAGCCACTGAATGCTGTAGTTAACAGGGCTGGTAAAGAAGAAGGAGGAAGATTTTCTGGCTCTTTACCATGATGAAGAGTGCTGGCTAGTTCCTTAGGCTGCTTAGGGTGGTTCTTACCAGTCAGTTCTCCAGGTCTTGTTTGAGTGTGAACCAAGAGGACAACAGAGCTGAGGAAGGGTCTGAAGCACAAGTTTTGATGAGGAACAGCTGAGAGGGCTGGGGGGGGCTCAGCCTGGAGAAAAGGAGGCTCAGGGGGAGGGGGGACTTTCTCATTCCACAACTCCCTGACAGGAGAGTGCAGCCAGGGGAGGGGGTCAGGTTCTGCTCCCAGGGAACAGGGACAGGACAAAAGGAAATGACCCCAAACTGTGCCAGGGGAGATTTAGATTGAATATTAAGGGAAACTTCTTCATGGAAAGGGTGGTCAGGCTGCCCAGGGTGGTGGTGGAGTCGCTAAATCTGTGGAGGGATTTAAAAGTCATGTGGATGTGGCAGTTGGGAACTTGGTTTAATGTTGGCCTTGGCAGTGCTGGGTTATAGTTGGACTCTATGGAATTAGAGAGCTTTTCCAACCTAAATAATTCCATGATTCTATTTGTATTTCTACTGCCGGAGCAATTTAGAACTGCAGACTGTACATTGTATTTTTTCGTGTTGTGAAGATCTTGAAATACTCAGGTCAGTCTCAACTGCCTTTGCACCAGTCTTACGTATCTGGGGTATTTACTGTTTTCTCTTCTGCATCAGAGGAAATTCTTGGAGTTTTGGTGCCCCGCCTGACAGACCTCACCAAGTCAGACTGCATCTGGCAGAGGATATGCTGGCGCTTGGTGGAATGTGTGCCAGACCGCTGGATGGAAGCAGTGGTCCTTGGTTTTGTGCAGAGAGCACCCGGGTAAGAACTCTGCTTTCTCCATGAACCACAGCAAAGGCAGGAATTGTCACAAATACTTGCAGAATCGGTCTCTGAAAGGTGCTGTTTATGTAGGTGGTTTTTTACACTGCCATTTCCTAAAAGACTCAAGGGATAAAGTAGTTGACTGTTGCCTCTCAGGGAGAACCTACACATTTCTTGAGTATCTACACTATGATGTGCAGTGGAAAAACAAGTGAAAACATTCTTTGCCATTACTGGCGGTCAGGGGTTGATGCTGGCTAAACACCAGTGCACCCACAAAAATCGTTCACTCATTTTCTTCTGCTATAGTAAAGTAGAGGAGGGGGAAAGAAAACACTTAATGGGATTCATGAGTTGAGGTAAGGATTGGGAAGGAACACTTCAAGGGCAAAACAGGCTCAAAACTTTCAAAGGTATAAAGAAAAAAATTATTAACAGAATTAAAAGTGGATAATAATGACTAATATAAACTTTAGAACACCTTTCCCTCTCCCAGCCTTTCTTTCCTTCCCACCGACAGTGCAGGGAGGCAAAACATGGCATTTTTAGTCAGTTTGTTACTTCTAAAACTCCTTCCTCAGTTCACTTAGGGAGAGGAGTCTCTTTTGCTATGCCTTGGGGCCCATCCCACGGGAGACAGTTCTCTGTGAATTTTTTTCAACGTGGTTTTAATTTTAACGAGTGGCAGTCCTGCCCAAGACTCCTGCTACAACTTGAGTCCCCCGCCATGGGCCAAGCAGTCTTCCCACAAGTACTTTCTTTTTCATGGGCCATTTAGTTCAGGGGGTTTTGTTTTTAAGGATGAGCTGTTCTAGTATAAAAGCAAGGGTCTTCTTCTTCTATCTTTGGAAGTAAGGGTTCTCTGTCTCTCTCTCTTCAAGCCTTTCACCAGATCACAGCTTTTCAGCATCCACACACTCCACCGCAAGCACCTTTTCCTCACGGGCTGGCGGGTGAATTCTGCATTCCCCATGCACTTCATGAATTACAGGGCAGTAGTTTGTTGTATTATAGTCCTCACCACAGCTTGAATCTCAGCTCCGAGGCCCCCTCTTACGCCAACCTTAGTGTTGCCATGTTGTTCTCTTGACGTGTCTTCACTTTTCCATTTTCTCTGACTCGGGAGAGAATTGGTGTTCGTAGGTTCATTTGTTCTCAAGTTTTATCAATTGAAACGTTTTTATAGAGTTCTGTAGAACTCTATTCAGTAGAACTCTGGTCTGTAGTTTTTCTAGTGTAGCGCTGAAAAGTTGGTTCCATCCGGGCTCTGGATCAGGGGAATTACTTGTTATGCCTCTCGCTGCTGGTCCTGTGGTCACTGCCAGCACCCCGTGGGCCGCGCTGGGCGCTGGCTCCACTGTGCGCTTTTCCTCCTGCGGGGCCCAGAAAGGAAAAGCTGCCACTGCCACTTGTGCCCTTCTGTTGGCAGCATGGCTGGCTAAAAGCGGCTGAGCAGATAAAGTCGGTTACAGCCATGCCGAGATAGCCCCGGCCGCTCCTGGCCACGGGGTCCAGCGGCCCCCTCCGGAAAGGGGTTCGGTGGCCCCTCCACCCCTCTTCAGAGGACAGCAGGAAAAAAAAGCTTCCCGCGGTTTTTTCGTTCTTAATTATGTTATCATAGAGGCATTACCAGCTTTCCTAATGGGGCCAGCCAATATGTCAATCATCAGAGCCTTTAGAGATTGGCTCTGCTGGACATAGTAGAAGTCTTGAAAATCTGCTCTTTCAGAGCAGCCTTTGTGGCTTTTCTCCGCCCCCACTAAAAATCAGATTGTGTTAACCTAACAGACTTGTTCACTATCTGAGTTTAGAGGTATTCTAGAGACTAGGTTTCAAATAGCTACTCTCGGATTTTCCTATGATTAGGAGTAGCATGACAGCAATAACATGGATTGCTGATGTTTTGTTGTTGTCTTGTTAGGGCAGATACATTGTCCAGATTGCTGGGGAGCCTGGTTGTGAAGAACAAGAAGGCTCAGTTTGTGGTGACACAGAAGATGCTGCTCTTGCAATATGGCCACACGGTGAGGACTCTGGGAAACAGCAGTGTAGTAGTCCCAGGTTTTACCCTAGTACCAGTGTGGTTTTTAGCTGAGCTCTTACTCTTCCTGAGTAAGGTTTAACTCTTCATTCCAAAATGAGCCCTCAGTCTCCCCACATTTGTGCAGCTGTTCACTGACAGCAGAGTGTAACATAGAGAGAATGGTGAACAGTAGCTTTGAAATCATGGGATTCATGTGCTCGCTCAGGGTTAATGATGATTAGCAGAATTACTCCAGAAGTACTTGTCTGGAACCAAGTACTTATTTACACAGAGTTTCAGAATTCTGTGGAGCTGAAAGCATTCAGTTATTTTAGAATCTGAAAGAGGACACTAAAACAGCAATGACCCACCCTCAGGGATAAGAATTAGATCAAAGACATGAGACAAGGACCGTTGTGTTTTATCCTGTGCACCTAAGTTTGTCACAGGGTGTTATGAACTGTTCTGTGGCTTGTGATGCTGTTGTGAGAAATGTTCTTTGGACTTCATGAATTCTGTGTTTGCCTGGGACTGTGGTGGTTTTGTTGGTAAAAATACCGTACTGTATTTCTGTCACGGTTTTCCATGTATTTTATCAGCAACTGCATATGTGTGTTTGCTTGTTTTTTAAAATTTCCCTACTTTCTGTCTCTGAGTTGTCAGCCAGTCCCTCAGAATGAAGTTTAATGTAGTAAATAAAACCAGACACTTGTCATTGCTGGATGACAGCTTTATGTCCAGCTGAAGCAGGAATTGTGGTTTTCCTTGCAGACGGCAGTGCTGCAGAACCTCCTGGGTTACCTGTCCCTGGACAGCCTCCGGCGCACCTTGCTGCTCAGGGTAAGGTTCACTGAGTCACTGATGAGGTGTCTGACGGGCAACATTCTGCTGTGTGTGTGCCTGGGGTGCACAATTTTGGTGCTTCTCTCAGCCTTTCTGGTTGCTGTTCATGAGAATGAGGGAGGCCTAGCCATATCACAAGTGAACTGTGATAAACTAGTCAAAGCTTTCTGCACTGCTGGCATTAATTTTTTATATTTAATTGGTAAATTGTCTTCCAGTTAGCAAAACTAGTGAGGCTTGGGCTCTGACAGACATCCCACGTCCTCTGTCCTTCTCAGCTTCCTCTGTCACCCTGTTTGTGTGGCTGGGCACATGGCAACAAGAGATCAAGTTGGTGGAGAGTTAACTGTCTGTTTCCCAAATGATTGATATTTCAGAATCTCTCTTATGTATATTTTCCTCAGTGGATATGGCAGATATTTTGCCTCTCCAAGTCAGCAGTGTGATGAAACTTCTATGAAATCTGTATGTCTGGAAATCCCTACCATTGTGTCAAATTATTATTTTTTCTACTGTTTACATGTTCTAAAATTATTTTGAAGTACTGACAGCTATGTAAAATTGGACTAAACACAGATAAAACTGTATATCATACTGTTTTTTTATAATAAAACATATTTCTTTGCCTATAATATTTATTAATGAGAAATAAACATTACTTGTAAATTTAAAACTCCATTATATTTAGCAATATCTTAAATGAAGGTGCAGTTCTTGGGTGGTCAAACACACTGTTTTGGGCCCTGAAATACAAAATTTGTATTTTTTTACTCTCTTTGTAGGGAGAGTAAAAATGTGCTTCAAAAAATTACCACTGTATAGAAAAGATCCATGTCAGGCCTACCTGAGTTCTCTCATTCAGGTGCTGCAGGAGCTGTTGGAGACCTGGAGCAGCAGCAGTGCTGTGAAACACTCCCCAGCTGAGCAGCAACTGTACATTAGCAAGGCCATCCTCATCTGCCTCTCCCACCTGAAGGAGCCTGAAATTGAGAGCTGCCGACAAGGTGAGGCTATGTGAAAAGCAGGGCTTAGATTTGTTTAGCAGAGTCTTCCTATGAGTAGAAAAATACCTTGTTTTGATCTGTGGATAAGCAAAATTGTCCCATTTTCACCTTGGCAAATGGGGTAGTCTGCTGGAATCCTCTTTAGCATTGATTGAATTCCAAGTGCATAACTTTAGGTTATGGAATTGAAGAAGACCTGTCTTTGCCCTAATGTTCTTACCTGAGCAGTGGTTTAAAAACCCTGAAATTTTGTCACAGGAAAATGAGCACTGACTCTGGGACTAGTGAGAGGAATGGTGTGATTTGTAATTTATAGGCTTAACCTTGAAGCATGGGTGCAACTCCAGAAGAGGCAGGGAAGGTAAAAATCTGAGGGTAAAAAGCTGCTAGCTTGGTGTCTGACTGTCCATGGGCATTCCTCAGGGTGAAGTGAGCAGGTTAGGCACTAGCAGGGACCCCCAGTCCTGTGCTCACAGAGTGCATAGCACACTGGGGTCCTGCCCTAACATCTTGTTTCTGTTGTAAAAAAAACCCCAAAAACCTGTACAACTACTAGAATTACTTCTCTGTGTGTGTGTGACTTATGGGAGATGTGAAGGTTCACTTCAAGACTTACTCATGTGTTTCATTCTAGAATTAATTGTTCTTGAAGTGCTTAAGTGACCTACCAGTTCTGCAGTTTTGTAGTCAGTTTTTGTGTGACGGCTGTTGAAAAGATAAGCTTTCTAAGATGAAGGAGGTCAGTCAAACAGCAGTAAGCCTTCGTGGTGAAGCTGGCAACCAGTATTTCCCGAGGGCTGAGAAATACTTGTGTTACCTGCCTGTTCGAACTTATCCAAACATAGGCAAATATCTGTCTCTATGTGATTGTTGTACTGGTCAGAACTTGTAATGTCCTCAAAATATGACATTTGTTTAAGTGACTCTGAAGCACTCTAAAACCAAACTAAAGATTGACTTGACTTACCATCCTTTTTTGTTTCAGTGAAAACCAAAATATTGCAAATTTAGAATATATTGTAATGTTTTGCTGACTTTGTACCCCGTGGAACGCTGTGGGTTTGCTGTGCTGGTGCTGAAGGGCAGCACTGCCACTGCAGGGAGGGAAGTGACAGTTCAGGGACCCTTTCTATCCATTATTGGGTGGCAGGTGGGTAAAGCTGCCCTCAGGGAAGCACATAAAGATGGGTGCTTGTTTCTGCCAGTGTTTCAGAATTTCAAACATGCGCTGTTTGTTGGTTGTTTGTTTCAGAGCTTCTCACAAGCATGATGGAGGGTGTGAAATGCCACTTGGACAGTAATCTGCCACAACTACGGCGGCTGGGCATGGTGGTGGCAGAGAGCATCAGCTTGAAAATAAACACTGAGGGGCCCATCCTGAAGTTTGAGGTGAAGGTTTCAGTGAAATTTATGACTAGTGTGCTGGGCTTAGAGGAAGTAAAACCTTTAAACCAGATGACCCAGGTCATTATAGCCCTTTTTTATCTGGAAATAAGGAGAGACAGCCACACCTTCAAAAAGAGAGAATCTGTTTACAAAAAATAATTTTATAGGAAATGGCCAAGTGGCTGAGAGTTAACCTCAGGAGTGCAATCTGCTGGCAGAGGTCAGGATAAACTTGGTAATTAAAGTTTATCTTATTGCATGAGGGAATCAAAATCTGATTTGTGGGAGTTGAGAGGGAGCTTCAAACCTAAACCAGTGGTGAGCATTTAGTCCCCAACATGGTGGGAAGACCTGTTCTGAGCCAGGATTTTCAAGACTGATACGGAGATATTTGCACTGCTCTTTCCAGTAGAATTTATGTGACTTATCTGATTAAATCACATTAATTCTTTAAAAGCCTGCCACATTCCTCCTGTCATGTTGCCATTTATTAAATGTTTGAAAGATGGAAATAACATTCAGACAAGATATCATTAGGTACTACTCTTAAGTATAAGGATAAAGATTACAGCTGCCTGCTGCTGCTGCTGTCAGCACAGGGATTGAAGCAAGATTGTTGAGGGTTCTTCTGCACATGATTTAGTCCATGTGCAGTACAAGGGTGAAATGCTGAATGCAGGGCATATTTCAGCAAGTAGTAGAGTGCAGCAACAGTTCTTCTGAATGTCTAGTATGAAGAAGACGATGAAACAAGAGAGTTGAAGTCCCTTCTGGTGCAGATTCCACCATTCTGTGGTGTCCCCAGCCTTCCAGATGATGAGTAAGTTATTGCTACTATTCAAGCCATCTTTTTGCACTTCTCCATGCCTTTTTCCCACTATACACAAGCATTATGTACAGTATTCAAGATGTTTTATGTGTTCTTAAACATCATAACGCACCACCTTCTTACAGTGGGATTTAATTACATTTATAATTCAGTTGGTAGTGTGTATTAAAATTGCCTGTTGATAGCTGCATGTGGTGAAACTGTGGTGCAGAGGTCTTGTGTGCCCTTGGGTAGAATCAAATAGGCATTTCTGTTTGCTTCTTGGAAATTTGGTATTTGTACTGTATGCCTGCAGCCCATTCATCCATGACAAAAATCTGCTGAGTCTGTTGCTCTAAAGACTGGCTCTTCATGCCCTTAACTTCCAGAGCATCTGCTGAGGCTTTTGAAGTGCTATGTGATCAGCAGAGGAATGAAGCACTTTGTTACTAGCAGTTGAAGCTGTCCAGCACTCCAGGCAAATACAAAAGATTTATTGCTCCCATTTTTGGGGCATGATCAGCATAGACAGCTGTTGGAGACAGCTTTTGAGAAGCAGAGAGATGAAAGGACAATGCCAAAGTGCACAGAAATAGAAACAGAAAAATATTCCCCATTATTGTATTAATCCTATTAGCAATGGTTAATAATGTTTTTTCCCATTTTGTAGAATCATGGAATGGTTTGTGTTGGAAGGGACCTTAAAGCCCATTCCATTGCACACACTGCCATGGGCAGGGACACCTTCTATTCAGACCAGCTTGCTGCAAGCCCTGTCCAGCCTGGCCTTGAACTTCTAGGGATGGGCCAGCCACAGCTTCTCTGGGCAACCTGTGTCAGGGCCTCACCACTATCACAGGGAAGAATTTCTTCATAATATCCAATCTAAACCTACTCTCAGTTCAGTTTCATTCACAGTTTGAAATCTGATGCAAATTAATGTGATCTGGTTATTGGAGTCTTTCCTTAACAGTCCCAGGTATGGTGCAGGGAAACACAGCAAATTAGCCAGTTTAATTTTTTTTATCCATTGCTCTTCTGTTAGAAGATTCTGCTTCTTTTCTCCCCTTACTGCACTCTCCTTCCCAGTACTTCGTTCTTTGTGTCAACCAAGCTGGGTGTGAAATTACAGCAGGAATAATTATCTGCTGTTCTGTTCAGGCAGCAAGGGTTGGTAGGGTGTGTAGTTTCTTCCTTGTAAGGACTATTACTGTATCCATTTTAAAACTTCCTGTTCCTCACGGCAGGAGTGAGAAAGCAGGTGCTGAACTCCCATTGGTACCAGAGAGTAATGAGAAACCCCATTCAGCATCCCCTGTGATGCCAGACGAGGAGTCAGATGCTGAGCTTGACAGGTACGGGGCAAGAAACAGGGAGGAAATGGAAAATAAATGGCAGATGTAGGGGAGAAGGATCTGTCAGTATCTGCATTTTTTTGGCAATTTTGATTTCTGACCTTGTTCAGCTGTGTGGTTTGCAGCAGAGCAGGGCTTTGCAGTGGAAATTGCACTAGTCAATCAATTAGGCAAGGCCTGTGTTGTGTGCAACCACTGTATTTGTTCCATTTGACTTATATATTTCCTGGAAATTGTGGATGTATTTACCCATTTAATAGTGGACCTGCTTTATTCTGTCACTATATATAGAAATATGTCTATATAGATGTGTTAATATATATGTATATATTATGTGTTTGTGTATATATATATAAATATATACATACATATATATATACATATACATATGGAGATACACATATCTCCATCTATAATGAAATCTCAAGAGTCAGTTTGTAGTCTCTTGGTCAGCTAACTCCTTCCTGTACTTGACCAGGAGATCCAGTTCCAGATCTGGTCACAGAACTGCTCTTTCCCTGGAACTTCCAAGGGTCTCTCTCAGGCCAGGCTTCAGCTGAGTGGTACAGAAGTGACGGGGTTATGACAGTGTATGCACTGGTTCTTTGTATTTGTGTGGCTGTCTGGGGAAAGCAAGGACATCTGCACTGCATAAACTAACTGCTGCCTTTATTTCTTTTACAGTGATGATGACCTCATCCCTTATGACATATCTGAAGATAAAGAGCTAAAAATTAAGGCCCCTGTGTATATCCGAGACTGTATTGAAGGTAGGAGATTTTGGGCTTAGTCTTTATCTGTTTCTTACTGAGCTTGGGAGAGTGAACTCTGTGTAGGTTTATTTTTTCTGAGCTGATTTGAAGAAGTGATAGAATTTTTGAGTAATTTCAGTTTAGTTCCTAATGCTGGTCATGCTGAGTCATTTAGTTCCTAATGCTGGTCATGCTTGGCAGAAGGAAGTTTGGGTATATACCCAAGCACAGCCATTCTGTTAATAACTTTTGTTTGTCCTTTGATTTCAGTTCTGACTGGATCAAAATCTGAAGATGTGGACAAATGGGAAGCTACAGTCAAAGCCCTTGAGAGCTTGGTTCGGAAGAATCCAACAGCAACAAGAGAGGTGAAATACTATGATCTGGTTACTGGTGGGCTGTAGTACCAGAGGGCCTATCCCTTTGCTGTCATGAGGGGACTAAACATGCTAGTGGAGCAGAAGGCCAGGCTCATGTGTAGCTGGGTTAAAGGTACGCATTCACAAGCTTTCAACTTGGAAGTAGAAGGAACTAGTTGCCTTGAAGGTGAGGCTATAGAGCACAGTGGAACAGAGAAGCAGCAAAAGTGCTGGCAGCACCCTGCTCTCACAGCTCCAGTGCTTAAAATGGAACACCCTACAAGTTGTGCTTGCCAGTGTGAGGAAGCTCCATGCTTTTTGCTGGGCAGGAAAAACACTAGAAGTGCAGATTGAAGAGCAGCCATTTTGGATTTTGATTTGAAATTGTTATTCCCCAAAAAAAAGGGAGGCAAAATCAAATGAACTTCTCCTATTTGCTTGTACAAGCATAATGACTTGTGGAGGGAGTAGTTGGATTGTACTGGTCAAGATGCAAAGCTCAGGGGAGAGGAACCTGGGCCAAGGTGACTGTGCAAAGAATGCTCGCCACTACCTGCTAGTGAACACTTGAAAGTGCCAGAGACACCAGCTGAGAAAGAGAAGGGCTGTGCTACTGTACCCTTTAACCCATTCGTTACAGTGGCAATTCATTCTATGTCATGATGGAATGTCACTTCTCCAAAAAGCCCAAGCGAATGTGGACAGAGAATTGGCAGATGGGGCATCTGTTCAGGGTTTTGAGAAATAAGTCTGATGGCATTTGGCCTTATGTGTTGTTTTCTCTCCCTCCTAAGAAATGGACACACTGCCTATAAAGAATGCCTCCTTGTCTTTGTTTAAACATTAGAAGTGGTGCACAATTCCTTGAGGAAAAAAACCAAACAACATCAGAGTTTTGATTCCTTTTTTCATATTTTGAGCAGGTTAGTGTGGAACTGGCAAAAATATTGTTGCATCTGGAGGAGAAGACCTGCATTGAAGGCTTTGTGGAGCTCCGTCGAAGAGCTCAAGTAGCTGTTTTAACCACAGACCCAATACCTGTGAGTCCCTCTTACTATTTTCCTTTTTCCAGTTGATGCACAAAAATTGAAGCAGCTGAAGTCCCTTTCCCATTTGATAGAGGGAGCTGTTAGTGTGGTAGAACAAGTAGTTCAGGTCTAACAATATTTATGCTCCTGAAGAATCTGCAAGGAATGACTGAACCAATAGGAAAAAGAAAACCCTGTCAGGCTGGAGGAACTGTTTGGAGGCCACTGGTTTGAGTATACCTGACAAGGCAGATCCGATAAGGACTTGTTGTACTGAAAGGTTTCACATAGAGGGAAGCTGAGGCACAAAGGGCTTCTACTGAGAAAGACCTGACTGGTGACTGTAATCAGGGAATCACAGAATGGTTTGGGTGGGAAAGGATCTTTAAAGTCCATCTCATTCCAACCCCCTGCCATGGGCAGGGACACCTTCCACTGTCCCAGGTTGCTCCAAGCCGTGTCCAGCCTGGCCTTGGACACTGCCAGGGATCCAGGGGCAGCCACAGCTTCTCTGGGCAACCTGTGCCAGGGCCTCCCCCCCCTCACAGGGAACAATTCCTTCCTAATATCTAATCTAGATCTATCCTCTGCCAGTTTAACATCTTTATCCTTTCTGCTGGCCAGGCCCCAGTAAAAAGCCTCCCTCCATCCTATAACACTCTTTAAGTAAGGCCACAGTGAGGTCTCCTAGCTGCTGTGGCAGTTTTTTGGGTACCCCTGCATAGGAAGGAGAGAAGAGTGATGTAGTCTCATCTGTCATTTGGTTCTTCTGGGAGAATCTAGAAGTGGAAGTGTCTGAATTTCCCATTTATACTGTGTGTTTCTTCCCTTTTCTAGGAGGCTTGCTGTTACTGAACAGGAAGCAGAACCTGTGAAATTAAATGCTTTTAGAGTTAATGGGAATGCTGTTTCCAGCCTGGGTCTGTGTTCATTGTACCCTGATTTCTCTGTACAGGTTGCAGAGTACTTGACCTCCCAGTTCTATTCTCTGAACTACAGTCTCCGTCAGCGCATGGACATCCTTGATGTGAGTGCTCTCACTTCCCACTTTGCTTCTGTCTGTTGCACCGGTGCTGAGGTGTAATGGGATTACCTTTTATTCCTCATGGGAGAAGGCAGAGGCATGGGAATTTCTGATATTACTATTTGTGTCTGGGATTCCCCTCTTGTTCCTAACCTTGCTGCAGTCCATCACACAGGGATCCCTCCCCAGAGAATGCAGAGCATGTGTTGGGCATTTGCCTGGAAGAATCCACTGTTTACTTTCACATCATCAGGCTGTTTTATCTTCCCTTTTTGAAGGACAGCAGCAATCTGTCTGTGATTCCTTCCACACTTGTGTCTGAAGAAGGAGCCACTACTCTGTTTCAGGGCTAAGTGACCAAGTGTTTGGTCAGTACCTCAGAGCCAGGTGGCTGTTGGAGGTCAGTTTCTTCACTTCAAACCTGTTGTGCCTTCCTGCCTTGTTGCTCCTGTGAGTTTGGATGCAGGTGACTGTTGTTGTTCCCTAGGGATTGCCCATTTTTAAACCTCTCCCTGTTTTATCTAGGTATTGGTTTTGGCAGCTCAGGAACTGTCCTGTCCCAAATTCCATGGGAAGACCAAGCATTCTGATGCCCAAAAGCCTTGTATCCAGCTCCTTCCGGGAAGTGACAGCTCTAAGGACTGGAGAAGAATTGTTGATGAGAGGATCAAAAGCAAGACTCGGAGATTTGATATGGTGAGGCCAGAAGCATGCTAATGTCAAATCCACCAAAAACAGGGATACTTGAAGTTGCTGTAAGTTCTGTCTGGAAAGAGCAAAATACCTGTGAAAGTGGACCCAATCCAAAGGAAAGTCAGATAAATACATATTTGAAGTTATGGAGTCTGAGTTTTTTGGTGCAGAGTACCAGCTCCTGCAGTCCTCTCCCAGCAGGGAGAGGAAAAGAAACTTGAAATTCCTTACCTGGCTTTGAGGAATAATTGCTGTTCTGTGCTTGTTCTGAGCTTGTGGCCACTGCCGGGAGCTGTGACTGCACCTCGCAGATCCCAGGGCCTCCATCATACTAGCTGCCCCTGGATTACACTCTCTCAGCCTTCCTGTTTTCCAGGGAGATAAATTGATGCCAGTTTCCTAGTTTCCAGAATTCCCCTGTGGTTCAGCCTGGAGATTTTGCCTTCTAAAAGTCCTTTACCCATTGCACGTTCTTGTTTCTTATATCTAACTAAACAGTAATGAGCTATATTGTATTGAAATGTTAAGATGTGGAGAAGATCTGAAGTGGGAAGTAGGCAATCCAGTTGGGAAACTGGTAGCCACAAGCAGTGGTTGATGATGGGCTGGCTGCAAGGAATCTGTAGCCTTGACAGTGTCTTGACAGTGAGGTGGAAGAGCAGGGTGCTGCATCCTGTGCCTAGACTTCATCTTTCTCTTGGACAGGGTCAGTCTCATGTGGAAGTGGCTTCCTGCCCAAACAAGTTCAATGCTATCGCTGGGCACTTCTTTTTCCCATTGATTCAGCACTTTGACAGGTGAGTGTGAACACCTTAAGATGTGGGATGTGGGCATGGGGCAACTGCCAGAGTGAACCTTTCTGCCTGTCCTGCTTGCCTCAGAGCACCAGGCTACAGCCCAGGAGCTGTGCAGGAGACCAGTGACACCACACTGACACTTGGGTCCTTCACAAAGCTTAGGGAGGAGAGAGTTGTGGTCTCTTGGACTTACCCTTTGAAGTCTTGTAGGGCAGGAGTATGTAGGACTCTGCAGAAGGGAAGATCCAGCAGCAGGTACACAGGCAAGTAATTCTGGCAGTACCACACCAGTTGTTTTTGCTGAACCTCTACTATGGGAGGTTCATACACACCACAGAGCTCAGACTGCAGTCTTGAACCAAAGTTAACTCTGTCTCAGGTTGGGCCTATCACCTGCATTGGTCTTTGAGGCCACAGTATAAGACACAGGACACAGTTTATTGTCAGTCTCTTAAGTCTTTGCTAGCCTAAGGGAGGCTGAGTAATCTATTCCATGATAACCAAGATTATGGTAATACCAGTTGTAATGGTATGGCAGTGGGGGCAGTTTTTGCCTGTAGGTTTTTCCAAGTAGAATGTGTGATACCTGCTGTAGGAGTATAGGATATTGCTCTGGGAGATAGCGATCTGGGAGAAAAGATGAGAGCAAAGAGCTATGGTCTGTGTTAACCTGGTAGTGCTTGTATAATGACTGTTGTTGTAGGGATTCAGGCTTTTGGGGACAATTCCCCCTGCATAACCTCCTCACTGTTCCAAAGGGGCACTGATCAGCCTTCTCACTGCTACACAACTCTGTGTCTTGCACTTGCAGGCCTTTAAGAACATTTGATCTTCTGGGGGAAGATCACTTAGTCCTTGGAAGACTGGTCCACACTTTAGCAATCCTGATGTACTTGGCTGTCAACACTGTGGTAAGGAAGGGCAGAGAGCAGGGGTGACTTCCAGCCTGGGAACTTGAGGTGCCTTCTGTAACAGCTGTGTGCTTCAGGGCCTGCTGCGCTAAGACTGGCAGTAAGTCAGTCTCAGTTGGAGTTGTGTGGGCTGGGAAGTTGTGAAATGGGCTGGGAAGAACCGGTCAGAAAAGGGACGTGGGAGTCAAGCCACCTCTGCACTATCTTTTTCTTCATGTCAACTTCTCGGGGGCTGGGCACATGTCCTGGTTTAGGGCAAATCTGGGAGGAAACCTCCTAAGGGGTCCCTCCAGAAAAGCAGATCCAAGCCACCCCTCCCCCAAACTGGTTCGGGAAATAGATTTCCTTGGAGAAAAGTGGAAAAAACTATTTATTTAACAAACAAAACACCCACAAGCATAAAGAATGAACAATACTACACAATAAAACCTCTTGCCATTCTGAAGAGATGGCAGATTCAGAAAAGTCCTTTCTGTGGGTGTGTCCTCGTCTTTTCTCTCAGTCTCAGTCTCTCCAAGGCCCAAGTCTCTCTCCCTCTCCCTCTCTGAGGCTTGGGCCCGATGTCCCGGCTGCAGTGCAGCTTGGGGGGGCCCCCTGGGTGATGGTCCTGGTGTCCCCGGATTGAACAACAGCAGAACAGTCCCAAAAACTTTTGGCCTCAGCTAATTAAAAAATAAAAATCAATCAAAAAGCGAAAAAAAAATCCCGAAGAGAGCTCTCTGCTGTCTATGCAGACAACACAGGGTCCTGGAGAAGGAGTGCTGAAGGTGTTACCTCTGTGTTTTGAAAACAGCTGTCTCAGATGTTCCACCGCTTGCTTCTCCTTCTACCCCCTCCACTCTCAGATCCAGTCTTAAAGGTGCAAAACTTATTTCGGGGCTAAACAGATAAATGGGGATAAAAGCATCATACAGTCAGCCTAGGACAGCACATTATTTCACTTTATTGCCAAAGTTTCCCCATCTATAAAATAAATTCAGTTGTCGCACTGATCTTTACAAAACCTTTGTTCAAGCATTTGGACAACACTCCCAGGCATGTGATGGGATTGCTGGGGTGTCCTGTGCAGGGCAGGATTTGTGACCTTTGTGGGTCCCTTCCAGTTCAGGACATGCTGTGATTCAATGAGCAGTATGTCTTGATGCCCAGCTCTACAGGGCAGTGTGGATGGTGTTCAATGGTGCTGTCACAATCCTCTTTTGCAGGCAGTGACAGCAATGGGGAAGGCGCTGCTGGAGTTTGTTTGGGTGCTGCGTTTCCACACGGACTCGTGAGTTACTGTAGTTGTATACTCTCATTTTGAAAGATCGGCTGTGAGCCAGCCTCCAGTCATGGTTTGTCTTTGTCCAAGACGAGCACCTGGCTCAGAGTGTCAGTGGCTTAATGCATTAACTTTGTGCTCTCCTCCAGCTGTGTGTTCTTATGTGAGTTTAGTGCCAGCGCAACATACAAATTTAGCTGGTGTCTTCTAGTGTGGCAGTACAACCATTACCTAGAGAAGGCTTGACAAATTTCTTGACCACCTGTCCACATTAGTTTCATGTGTGTTTACTCAGAGAGCTCAGAAAACTTCAGATTCAATTCCAGCATTCAGCCTTGGATAGGAATTAAGACATGTAGCCAAAAGTCTGTAAACATCCCATTTCTGTTTTGCTCTCAGATGTGTCCAGGACTCTGAATTGTGCTAGACTCCTGTGCACAGCATGGCAGGGGCTCTGTATGTGGGGCACATTGCAAGACTACACCCCTAAGCAGCAGGAATGTGGCAAAAGTCATTATGCCATTTGAAACTGGGGAGCCTCTGAGGTGAGGAAATCAACACAGAGCATAAAGCTGCAGGCTCTTAACCAGTTTAGTCCTTGTCAACAGGTATGTGCGCCAGGGCCTTTTGTCCTGTGTCTCCTCCCTGCTTCTCAGTGTCCCTGCAGAATGGATTCTGGCAGACATGACAGAGGAGCTGTTGGAGACCCAGTCCTGGCTGGGAGGTAAGACATGGGCTGGGTACATCAGTGCTTTTCTGGTTAGTGGTGCAGTCTTTGTGTAGCATTTCTTTGATTGTAATGGCAGCAGTGATGTCCTGGCATTGTGCACCAGGGATCTGCATGATCAGCAGGCAGAGCACCCTGTGTGCTGTAGGGATGCAGCAGTGGGGTACCTGAGGCATAAGCCAAGAGCTGGGTATGGCATTTCAAACTGTGACTGTCCTCACAGGCCAACCAGAACAATTCCCAAAGATAGTCTGTGCCCCCTTTCGCTGTCTGAGCATCCAACCACTCACCTCATGAAGCTGCAGGAAGTATTGTCACCTTGCCTGTTACACCCAGGCAGTGACTTTGGCCAGCAATAACACACAAAGCTTGTACAGCCCATTTACACCATGTGCTCACAACAGCAGGTATTGTTAGAGCTAAAAACAGGAGGAAGAGGAGCATGGCCTAGTCTCTGTCTTCCTATGGAAGAAAAAGATGGAAAGAAAAAGCTACAAAAGACAGCAAATTAGTTTGAATGCTGTACCCAGCACACTTTACCTCAACACAAGCTGTCTGTGGGTTCTGGCAGGCTGTAGCTGCACAGATCAGTGCTCAGGTACTGCAGTGAGCTGGGGGGAAAAGAAAGAGCTTATGCTGAAGCCTTCACTGTGTTCAGAGGGTGATTCTTGTGATTCCCTGGTCTGGTTTCTCACCCTCAGTGAGTTGCTTCCCACAGGGAGTAAGCAGGAAGCAACACTGACCCAGCTGGCCTCTGATCCTGGCAGGCTGGGGTGCTCTGTGCCCTTTGAAAGGAAGAGAGCTGCCTTGTGGGGCTGAGGACTTCACTTTTCCCATGACACAGTGTGCTCTCAGGAATCTGCTTGTCTCTGCATTTAACACTGCTGTTACCAAGTGAAGCCTTCCAGAATGTATTTCCAGCATGAGGGTTTGTGTAATCTGTTTTCAGTGAGTTGTTTTGGGGAGGAGGAGGAGGATGACCAAGATAGTAGCATCTTCTCATTCTTGTAGGTAGTGTAATAGCCCTGTCTTTATATCTACTGCTTTTGCATGAAAGCTGCATGGTTATTCTTAGTGGGAATGAGAGCAGGGTAAGATGACTGTTGTGGGTATATCAGAGAAAGGAAAACTGCTGTAGGAGTCGTTTAGAAGCCTTAAAAATTCAGTTCCACATATGGTCAGGTGCAAATTAAAGGGCTTCTAGAGCTGCTTCCTGAAACACACCAGCTTCTTGGGCTGTGCCTTTGCTATTTATTGTAAAGCTGTTGGGGAAACAGCTGCACAGGGAGGTACTGGGCCCTCCCTGCTGCTCCAACAGGGCAAGTCTGGTACTAGAGACCACCTTCTGTGACCAAATCACAGGTCTGAGCTCATGGACTTGGCTGTTGCTTCATGACTCTTCCAGACAAGATTTGCAAGAGGTGTCATGTATTAGCTGTGCTATAGCTGGGAATGACAAGCTGTCCTTCATGGGAGCCTTGACTGCTATGCCACTTTGGGTTTCAGCTTAAAGCATCTGTGTTTATCCTGCCATGGCCAAAGCACAGTGAGGGACAGTGGGATAGGAAATGTTATACGTGAAAGGCTTAGTAGAAATCCACAAACCTCTTTCAGTTTGTTGTTACATCAAGACCTCTGCCAACTGCTGTAGTGTGTCCTGACTGACTGTTGGCCCTTCAACCTTTGGGCTGCCTACTGGATGCTTTGTGACTCTTCAGCTATGGAGAGAGGCAAGAATCCACTTTGGACTTGTCCATCATTGCCCTTAGTTGCTATGCTGGACTTGGTGTTGAGCAGCCTGATCCTTCCCAGGGGGTGGAGGGAATACCTAAACGCTTCTAGGAAATGGTCCCTTTGATTCCTCAGCAGCTGCCTTTGAGGGAATTCCCTCCCCCTTGCAAGTGCTGTGCAGCTGTGTCATGGGTAAATGTAGCTTATGTCAGGACCAACAGGACACTGGTGCCTTGTGCCTCCCATGCAGTGGCAGCTCCATGCTCATGGAACAGAAACAGCACTCTGAGCTTTTGAGTTTGTTCCAGTTTGCCTTGTAGCCTCCCCTTTTGCCTTCTGCAGAGGGAGTGTGGAAGCAGCAGGGTGCAGCTCTCTCTGCATTATAAATAGCCCCACTCCAGTGATATGAGTCATGTGTTTGGGCTGACAGTGCCGGGCTCCCAGCACACTGCTCGTGCGTACAGGATATCCTCACACAGGCTCCCTGCTCTTCCAGGCTTCCCTGCTCAGACATCCTGCATGCATCCTGGTTGTTACTTTGCAGGCCCATTAAGGGCCCCTGGAATAACAGCTGCTGGGAACAGCCTCATGCTGCCTTTACATGCTGTGGGAAGTGTGGAACTCATTTATCAGAAGGCTGGTCTCTTGGAGTGGAGAATGTGCTGAACTTTGGAGCCTATCTCCTTCTGTCCCCATTGGAATGGCATCATGACTCCAAATTCAGGAAGGAGTACTGACCATTTTAGACTTCAAGAATGGCAGAGTGGAGACTTTAGACTTTGGAGAAAGTGGATTTCTAGCTGCAGACTTCATCCACACTTGTAGCTCAGCTGTACAAAGCTTTTGAGTAGCTCAAAGTGACAAGTACAAATTTTGACACTGAGATTATCCCATGGGATCCAAGGTCAGACAGTTTCTATAGTGTTTCAGATCAACTGACTATTTGTTTCTCCTACAAGACTGGAGCACCACCCCATGTGGCAGTCAGGGCTTGGCTGAACTCATGCTGCTTTACATGATCACCTTTGTGCATCTCTGCCTTCTGGCCTAATGCAGTTCCTGCAAGTGCTGATATCCAGCCCAGCTGTAGGTGCAAATGCTGTTTAGTTCTGTGATTGTCGTAAAACACTGAGAAGTGTTAAATGCACTTTTTCCCATTCTCCAATTAACAGTGGCTGCTTCTTTTGCAGATGTGATGGAGAAAGACCCTGATGGGGACTGCAGAAGGCTGGCCCTGCAGAACTTGCTGCTAATGGAGAACCTCAAAAAGAAACTTGAAACTGTTCCTTCCTAGCCAAAGGGTAACAGAAATGACCTTTACCTTGTGCTCTTGCCAGCTGGATGTGTTTGGGCGCTGCTGGGGCCTCTTCAGCAGTCACCTGGCTGGAGGAGAGGAAGAAGGGGGAAGGGTGCTGAGCTGTAAGCCAGAGAGCCTGGCTTGACATCTGGACTTTGTAGTGGAGGCCAACTGAGTGAGCTCTGGGTATCCGGTACAGCATGTACAGATGCAGGAAGGTGGATGAGCGCTGCCATCCTCCCGCGCCCCCAGCCCCCACCCCAGCTATTTATAACCTTGGCAGGCCAGAGCACTCAGCTAAAAATACAGGGAAGATCTTACAGAGCCTTCTCATCATGAAAACTGGAGGGCTGGGGAGGGCCACTTGCCACTAGGACCTGCCCCTTACAAAGGCTCCCACATCCCCAAGCAGCTGGAGTTTGGGGGAGCAGCCATTGGTCTACTGCTGGAAGGGCTGGCATGGTGCAGGGAATGGCACTGCTGATGGGATGCAAGCATTAGACAGCTACACTGAAGTGCTGAAAGTGCGCCAGGAAGCATCCAGGATTCCTTCCAACCCAGGCATTCTGTGACTCTGAGGTTTACCCCAGATGTCTGTAAGTGGTTGCTCTACCCCACATGACCCTCTGATGTATTAAACGCAGAAGCTTTTGTTGGGGAAAGTCTGCCTTCAGCCTGCAGGAGTGGGTAGTTTGACTTTTAACCAAGCTCCTACCCAAATGGGAAGGGGATTGTTTTCAGAAGGTCTCACTTCTAGGTAATCACAGATCTGAACCTCAGCAGATCAAAGTTGTACTTGAAAGGCAACTGTTTCCAGCTCAGTTTCAGCTCTTCTCTGTACTGAGAAAAAAATGAAGTTACAACATGCAGTTCTTATTGGTTTTTTCTGCCTCAAATTTATTAAAACAAGCTTTCTAACAGAATGTACATGTAAATCTCTGCTGCACTTGAGAGAATCTATTAACTCTAATACTGTTGCTTGTACTGTCAAGCAGGAAAAATAAATTTCTTGGTAATAACCAAAAAGCTGTGTGGCAACAACCTGTGACTGATATGAGCCCCCTAATGAGGATGAAATAAGTGAGCTGGCAATAAAGTCAGCTTTGCATTTGGTAAGTGCTCATTGTCAGGGGTCCTCCACTTCCTCAGCCACTTCCTCCTCTCTGTTGTCCGTGCTGCCATGGCCAGGGTGTGCTGGGGTCAGGGCTCGGCTCATGGGAACGCCAACTCCTTGGTGCACAGCCTCCATGGTCTGTGGGGACACATAGTAGCTCAGGTTCGAGGCTGGAATTCTTTTCTGCATCTCTTCCAGGTAGCGATAAGCCTAAAGGAATGCAGAGATCACTGTCAGAGGGTGCACTGCTACAGAGGCCCCAGTAAACCATTTCTTGTGCTTTGCACATTAATAGTGAAGTTCTTCTGCACTTGGAGGAACTTGGACTTGGCACCTTCATGTTTCATTGGAGCAGCAGGCACTGGACCTGTTCAGGGGCTGTGTGGCACATCTGCCCTGAAGGAGCAATTCACCATTTCCTCCAATAAGTGCCATTTTACAGTTTTCTTCTCTGGCCAGGTGGCAAACACAGCATGGTGGCATTGCTGAGGCACACACCCAGACAGACCCTCTGTTCTCATTGAAACACTGGGAATGCTCAAGAATCTACCACCATTTATGCTCTGTGTCCTGTGAGCTTTCCTTTTCTCTTCTCATCCCATAGAATGGAAAACATGAATATAGTTCCTGAGCTGTGCCTCACCCTGCTGCACAATTAGGCTCCTACCATGGAATGTCTTCCTACATGAGAGCCATGCTCCACCAAGCTGCACAGGTGTACAATATGGGTTCTCTAGGTTAGAAGAATTAAGACTTCACTTACTGTATGGAATTCCTCCACTTGTGCATAATGCTGAACCAAAAATCCCAGGACATCGCCATGCCGGATGGCATCATCAAAGTCCTGTTCAGCCAGGAGCAGTTCACACTGCCTGACTGCTTCTTCAGTGTCTTCAGGGTAAACTCTAGGAAAGGGCAAAAGGGAAGCATCACAGCCCAGGGAGAGCATTCTGTTTATCCAGCCCAGGATAGGGAAGAGTTTTTACTGCATTAGGTTTCATGACAGAAGTCCAAACAAAACCCAGAAACCCCCCTTGTCCTGGGGCTGATCCCCTAGCGTGGGCAGCAGGGGTTGGGAAGATTCTGCCCCTCTGCCCTGCTCAGATGAGACCCCACCTGCAGAGCTCCCTCCAGCCCTGGGGTCCCAGCACAGGCAGGACATGGAGCTGCTGCAGCGAGTCCGGAGGAGGCCATGAAGATGCTCCAAGGGCTGGAGCCCCTGTGGAGCCAGGCTGGGAGAGCTGGGGGTGCTCACCTGGAGAAGAGAAGGCTCCAGGAAGACCTCAGAGCCCCTTCCAGGGCCTAAAGGGGCTCCAGGAGAGCTGGAGAGGGACTGGGGACAAGGGCCCTGAGGGACAGGACACAGGGAATGGCTTCCCACTGCCAGAGGGCAGGGTTAGATGGGATATTGGGAAGGAATTCTTCCCTGTGAGGGAGGTGAGGCCCTGGCACAGGGTGCCCAGAGAAGCTGTGGCTACCCCTGGATCCTTGGCAGTGTCCAAGGCCAGGTCAGACGGGGCTTGGAGCAGCCTGAGACAGTGGAAGGTGTCCCTGCCCGTGGCAGGCTTTTGGAACAAGATGGTCTTTAAGGTCCCTTCCAACCCAAACCAGTCTGTGATTCTGTGATTTTATGATAATCATTTTCCTGGCTACACCTCCCTTGGTCTATATCCTTCTCTTTCAGGTTACCTTTCCATTTTTAATGCAACTTTTTAAATGCATTTTTAAAAATCACATTATGGTGTCCCTGCTAGAAAAATGTACCATCAGCTTTTTTTGCAGCAAGCTGCAAATTATTTATTAAACTTCAGGTGCTGTTACAACTTCTACTCTGGTATGATATTTGTGTCATTTAGTTTCTGTACTCTCCATACTGCAGCTCACCTCTGAGCATGGATGAACCGCTTCATCAGACTCATCCTGCTCTGCAGGTGGCCAAGTTTGCTTTCCTGTTCCACAGGGCTTCTGGCCTTTGCTTTGGAAAGGCACTTGTATGCTTCTGTCAGAGCTCTGTGGGCTTTCTCATAGTTCTGATACTCATCGATTTCTACCTGCATGAGGAGAAAGGAGATGGTCTTGCTCCAGAGCCAATAAACCAAACACCGTCAGCAGTCACAGAAACGCAAGTACCTGAGCACATGCATCATAGAAACCTGCCAGGAGGTCAAGGGCCCCTCCTTTGGTGTAGAAGCTGATGATATTTGCAATAATCTTTGCGTCCTTACGCCAATCCAGTGACTGCAGGTAGTTGGCTGCCATGATATAAATCTCTCTCTGTCTGGAAACTCCCGCAAAGAAGATAATTTTCTCAGTATCTCCAGATTTCAGCAATGCCCTCATAGCCTGGCAAGAGGAAGAAGGGCACAGAGGGAGAGAGGGAAAATACTGTGAATGCAAAAATACTATCAAGATGGCTCAGAAGTTTCATCTGGGTAGTTACTGTAGGAAGTCTGCTTCAAGGTTTACTTTTCAAAACACCCTTGTTTTGAGGCTATCCAGGCTGACCTTTAACTTGTTTCCTGCTTGTGTGTATTTCTTGGTGGCCATGTGGTAGTTGCCTTGTCTCATGCAGCAGTCGGCAATTTGCTCCAGCAACTCCCTCCGCGACTCCTCCGAGAGATCCTGGGACTCCTTGGAGACTGTCATCTTCTCGGCCAGCTCCTCAGTGATGGTCAGGTTCTGCTCCAGGCAGAGTTGCAGAGCTTCATGGTACTGATGGGAGCAAGAGAGCAATGAGGTGTTGCAAACACTATTGTAGTAACTCATGTTGCTTGTGGTGTAACTGACAGAAATCAGCTACAAACACCAGCAGCTGAGGATGCTCTGTCTGCAACACTGGGCTGTGGTTATGTGTCTCAGCATCAGCCCCTGTTCAGGCACACACTGTCCCATTTTGTTTGCTAAGAACATGTTTGTTGTTGCATGGCAGCATTGCTCTCACACAAGTGTGCCACTAAAGATTCAGCCATTTTGACTCTGAACATGAGATTTGCAGAGACACACAAGTCAGGTTTGTTAGGCATGATCAATAATAACGTTTTCAGTAAATACAAATAAATTGAAAGATTTTGTTAAATATTTTGGTACTTCCCATATAGGGACAAATTCTGAGTAGGCTATACAAAAGCTTGTAGTCCAGGAAAGGGCTACTATACCCTTGCAAAACATAGAAGAAAGCCAGCTGTAGGAGCTTGTTAAGGAGGAGGGGGCACAGGACTGGTCTCATACCCAGCATTTTGGCAAGGCTGAGCTGTGAGTGTCCCTGAATCACTGGCTTAAGAGGAATCCTGAAACTTTGCAAGTGTCTCTTGTATCTGTTTACCTGCACAGATGAATGGCTGTGTGCAGTACACACCTCTACCTGTGCACAGGAGACCAGAGGGCTCAGCTCACCTTCTTGGCCGTGAGCAGCAGCTCCATTGCCTTCTCATACTGAGCATGTTCAATGAAGAACCCAGAACAGCGGGCGAGCAGGGCCGGGTCCGAGGTCTCATCCAGGTCTTCAGCAATGAGCTGTAGGGCCCCAAACTGCTGCGTGGCAAAGGCCAGCTCCAGGGCTTTGGACAAGTGTCCTGCCTGCAAAATTAGGAATGAGGCTTCAAAGACCAGAATGAGCACTACAGAGCCAGTTCACAGAATGCCCTAGAGTGGCTTAGTAAAGCATTACTCACCATGAAAAAATTACTAATAAACAGGACATAGTAAGCACCACAGCTGATTTAACCTTCCTCTGCTGTAGGAACTGCTTCAGTGTAGTTTACAAGTTTTTACTAAAAAACATTTACCTTGTGGTATAACATGACAGCTCTGTCCATTTGATCCCCCTTTTCCTCATAATAGCAGGCTGCCTCTATCATGTCTTCTGGTGAGCTCAGGAGAGCCAGGTTCATCAGCTGATCATCTAAATTATTCGCCTGTTCAAAAGCAAAGGTTTAGTTCCAGGTGTGCACACACAAATTTAATAATTCCAACTTCTGGCAAGCCTGTAGCTTTAAGCAGTTACATGGTATTAAACTGTCACCCCCTTCTGTGTAAAACCTCTACAATCCAAGTGATTTTCAACTTCAATTATGATTATTTCTTTCAGGGAGTTTCTGATGAGCTGTTCAAGAAATTAGATTTCCAAACCACCAAGGCTTTATTCTTCTGCCTTTAGTAGAAGACAGCAGAAACCAGGAGCAGCTTCATCATGGGCTGTCCATGAGCAGGCAGTGTCTTTACGGGGGGCAATGGGCACAAACACCTTGTACCAGCAGAAGGCAGGTGCCAGGGCTGGTGTGGGCACACTGTTGCTCTCTGTGTACCTTGCACAGGCGGATGGCATTATTGAAGGCCTGGGCCCGGCTGTAGAAGTGCACAGCCTGCTTGGTGTCTTCCTGACTCTCATACTGCCGTGCCAGGTGATAGGAGGCTGCCCCATTCCCCGTTTCATTTGCTATTTCAGCAGCCTGCAGAGAGAATTGTACAGCTTTACTTTGTGTCCGTGCTCCTCCCAGGGATGAGAACTCTGGAAGCAGGCTGTCTCACCTTCTGAATGTTGCCTTGAAAGCAGTGGACGCGGACTAGGGAAAAATAATCTTGAGCCAGTGCGTAGTATTTTAATGCAGATTCCATGTCTGACTGGCTCTCCAAGTACTGTGCCCACCACTTCCACAGGCTCCTGGAAAAGCAATAATATTAACTGCAGCAACAAGAACTGCCAGATGCTGTTTTTCACTCCTAGAGAGGTTGAACTAAAGACTGAACAAACTTTTTAGAAGACATGTTTTACCCCAACCCAAGTGTGACACTCCCAAGGTCTGCACTATACAGGAAGTCAGCCTGGATAACCAATGTGGCAGTTCTTGAGCAAGTGCAGCATAAACCTGAAAAGCTGTTGGAGGGTCATAGTGGATAAGGCAGGGGTTGAACGAGACTGAGAGATTCACACTCCGTCCTCCTCACCCTCATCATGAGTTGTATGTCAGACCTGACAGCCCCATGTAGAAGGAACAAGCATAGCACTGACTTGTCTTTCATCTTGTTGATGTAGTTCTCCAGGGCTTGTAAGTCTTCAGAGAGCATTCGAGGTACCTCAAACCTGTGTGTGTCTGATTTTTCGTAACTGTAGAGAATAAGAACATATTAAGATGTGAAATGACAGCCTCCTTATTAGCTCTTTCTGTGTAAAACATCCATTTAATCTTTTTTGCCAGCCATCAACTGACAACACTGGCATCAACTGCTTTAGTTGTCTAATTAAAAGTTCACTGTAAGACCAGTTGCAGTCCAGCAGCACCGTCCAAAATTAAAAGTTCTGTGGTACTGCCAGGCACTTGGAATGAGGGAGGCGTGATCTTTACATCACAGGAAATACTTTGAAAGTGCCAGCGATGGCCAAAAGAAGTATTCCAAAAAGTTCCCCAAGCATCAAGCACCCCAGGCTGGACAGGTCACAAATGCCCCAGGCTCCACATTGTATCACCTACTGCAAAATCAGCCTCTGCCACTGCTGGGGGGGCCCCTGCCCTTACCCCAGCACCCACCTCCCCTCACACCACTGCCTACCACGGCCATCATGGGGTCTGCCTGAGCACAGCAGAGCTCTGCTTTGATTCTGAACAGAATTTACCTTACTGGATGATGATGATGATGACAATGATGGGAACTTTCATACTGTAAAACTCATATATAAACAAGATCTCAAACAAGAAATACAAAACATCAAAAATACCCTCGCCTAACTTCTCATGGGACTTGGCAGTCACAGGAGAGGATCAGGCACCAGAAGCAACCAAGTCAAACTAAATTCTGCTCCAGCAGTTGTGTCTGGGACTCTCAGGAAAAGCAAATAATTGGTTTTGTGATGGAAAAGGAAGGAAAAGATGGCAGTGGTCTTCCAGAGACAAACACAGGACTGGATATGAGTGGGGTTTGGCTACTGGCCCTGACAGACTCTAGACATTTTAGACACTACACATTATTTGCATGGGGTGGTGCTGGGAGGTTTCACTGGGAATGCTTTCACTCTGTGAGACAGAAGGCACCAGAAACAGGAAAAGCCTTTAATTAATTTTTACTGGTCATCATCAACCATCCTCCTTCATCCATCTCCACAGGAAAAAGAGGCTCCCAGTCCCCTAGGCAGTGCTTACTGGGTGAGTGCCAGGCTCTGCTGCCCGATTGCCTCCAGGTGCTTGGCATAGTTGTAGTGGGTGGTGCGCAGGTGAACTCGGTCATGAGCGTCAGCCGTCTCAATGGCTTTCTGCCACTGGTTGGAGGCCTGGTAGAACTTGTTCAGGAGGTCATACCGTTTGCAAGCCTTGTAAAGCCTCTCTGCATCCTCCTGGGAGAGGAACACCCAAAATCCCCATCAGCCCTGACTGTGCTGCGTGTCAGGCACACCAGGCACTGCACCTTGGAGCAGTTCATTAGTGCAGGGCATTGCAATGCAATTAAAGCAACAGTCATTCAGGCAGGGGGTTTAACGAACTAAGTATATGTGGCCTGGGATACCATGTCATTGGGAAACAGGATGGTTATATAAAAATAAGTAAAGTTCTCAGATCCTGACGTTTATTGTACAGGATTGACTGGGAGGGAGGAGGGTGACACAAGCAAGTCATCAGTGATCAAATGCTGTCACCAGGAGTGTGAATCACCACAAATGGAGACAGGCTTAGGTGGGGGAACAGCATTCGACACCCAGGGGTGAGGCTGAGGAGAAGATCCTGGCACTCAGGGTTTGGGAATTAAGGTGCTGCAAGCCAAAGAACCCCTGTGACCTCTCAGCAGGTCTCAGGCAGCAATGCTGTTCATGGACAACTGAGCTCCATTCCTGGAAATAAATGTTAATAATTTATTACAGAATTAGAACAGGCGGGTTTTGCCAATGCTGACGCAAGGGTGAGCAAAATTGGAACTATTTAATTTTTTGCTCTGAGGGGTACTAACTCCCGTGGAAGGAGCATTTTCCTGCTCCACCCAACTGCTGTCCAGATGAACACTATATTTAGTAAACTGAGATTATCTGTCCAAGACAGAAAAATGCTTTCTGTCTCTTATTGTTCCAAATTAAAAAAGCACAGAAAGTGGAAAAGGAAGATGCCTGCCCTAGGATTCTGTATGAGATGGAAGAAAGCAGAACAGCATTTGTTTTGCTGTAGTTCCCTTCCACCTCTCCAAACAGGTCTAAATACCCAAGAGAAGAAGCACTGACACTTTTCAGCCTCATCACTTTCTCTGCCAGGAAGCCTTTACATTTAGTTTGAATTTTCCTTTTTTCCTTACCTTTAACTCTGAATAGTTACTCTCTGTTTCTCTCATACTCATCAAATAACTGTAGATTGCTAAATACCTTTTCAAGCCAAATTCTAATTTTTTGGCCATTTTCAAGACTTCCTGTTCTGTGAAATCTTTCCAAGAGCTGAGAAATTTGCATTGATTTTCTACAAACCTTTTCCAGTTGAACTTTTTTTTCTCTAAAGGCTGGAAGTCATCATTCCAGCTGTAGCTGTCCTGAATACACAGACAAGAGTTACCAAATCCAGGCCCCAGGATGTGGTGTCTCCTCAAACATGGCCCCAAACTGATTTTTGCTGTCATAGCACCTCGCTATTTTTTATCTGATTCAGTATTTCCTATAGACTGTGGGTTATTTCACAAATTCTTTCCCACTTTTTCCCTCTGACAGATCATATGCCTGGATCTCATATGGTTCCCAAACTAAACATTTCTGGTTTTCTTATGGATCATTGCCGAAGACATTAAATTAATGGAATACACACACTTCTAACTAGCAGCAGTCAATTTTCAATCCACATGACAATGCTGGTTTCAAATCCAGCTTAGATCTCAGTTCTGTTGGCAATTAAGGGGAATGAAGTCAGACACAAGGTCCACTTTGGGGTGTATTTGCTGCCAGGCTGGGCTCCAGAAGGAGGAACAGAGACAGTTGTTCTATACACCAGCTCTGGGGAACAGCCAGACCTTGTCCCGTGGCTGAGCTGGACCCAGCGAAGTTCCTGCTCACACAATGGGAGAAGCCAGGATAGAAATCTGGGTGACTGGGCACCCCTGGGACAGCACAGGCAATGCATGTGACTGACCAGAGCTCTCCAGCCCCGCAGGAAAAGTCTATTTTGCCAAAACTCCCTCAACAACCTCAGGTCAGCCCTCACTCTGTGACAGCACACAGCTCTAGCCTTTCACTCTAGAAACAAGTAATTTCAAAATGTAATTTCTCTTCCATATCAGAGCTTAAATATCAGAGCTTTATACCAGAGCTTAAAACATGTTTGTTGAAACATTTTAAGTATAATAAAATATAGGCTTTTTAAAATCCAGTGAAACCTAGGCTTATGCCCCAATAAAGCAGGTTTTTGTTAAATATTTCACACATAAAACAAACTTTAAAAGATGTTTCCTTCAGGCAGCAGTTTGTTTCATTGAGTAATTTTTCAGAGTCTGGTGTAAACTCCTCAGAGCTTGGGATTTACCAGCATGCCCAGCTGGATGGCCAGCACAGCCACCCTGGCCTTCTGCTCTGGCTCTTGCTCAGCCTCCCGCAGTGCTTTGGCTCCTCTTGCATGACCCATGTGCCCCAGGCAAATTTTGGCAACATCAAGCCTCTGAGTCTTCACACACATGCGAGCCATGTTCTCCCAGACAGCCTCACTGCAGGAAATGGGAAAGAAAAGGAGAGCTGTTATTGTGTCACCTGCAGGGCACAGTGTGAGGAGAGAGGTGTGAGGAGAGAGTGTGAGAGGGGAGAGTGTGAGAACCATCAGTACGTTGGGAATGGGGTGAGTGTAACACAAACTCCAGCTGCTGTGTGAGGACTGAAGAGGAACAGAAGCAGGCTCACACACAAAGGTGAGTTCTTGAGCTAAATGAGCCCAACCTTAAAGAAATGTTGTGGGATTTGATTTACACCAATGTCTAAACAACAGCAGTTACACCTCTACTCTGGCTGAGAGAGCTGGGGGTGATCAGCCTGAAGAAGAGAAGGCTCCAGGAAGACCTCAGTGCCCCTTCCAGTGCATAAAAGGGCTCCAAGAGAGCTGGAGAGGGACTTGGGACAAGGGACTGGAATGCCAGGACAAGGGGAACAGCTTTAAATTGAAAAGGGAGATTCAGATTGGATATTAGGAAGAGATTCTTCCTTATGAGCGTAGTGAGGCCCTGGCACAGGGTGCCCAGAGAAGCTGTGGCTGTCCCTGGACCCCTGGAAGTGTCCAAGGCCATGTTGGACAGGGTTTGGAACAACCTGGGATAGTGGAAGGTGTTCCTGCTCAAAGCAGGGCTGGGTAGAACTAGATGGTCTTTAAGGTTCCTTCCAGCCCAAACTAGTCTGTGATTCTATGCACATATATAAATATTTATCATGTGCCCATCCTGATGTAGCTGCAACCCATAGACAGTCACAACTCACACACTGATGTTCAGAAATCAATATTAAAATTATGAGAAAAGTCTTAACCTCCCACTGGAAATCTCCTGCTGCAGTCTGGAGTAGTTTAAATACTGAACAGCTATTTGGATTCCAATTGTACTCAGTAATAGGGAATGATGTGTAGAAAACAAATTACCAGACAACCATGTCCTAATTTAAAATTTGCATAAAATGGGCCAAAAGAAAAGCTTTGTGATGCTCAGAAGAAGAACTCCTCAGGATTATGAGCTCACAGTTAACATTGTAAAGCCCCCTGCCCAGGCAAGGTAGGACGAGCTGAGGACTGCTCCCAGCTAGAATGGCTGGCAGAACTGCTCAGCAGGACAGAACTGACCAGCACGGAGTGGGACAACCAAAGATTTTCACAGATTCTATTCACATTTGAGGCTCTTCAGAATTTAATGCAATATGTTTGACTAATAAAAACCATGAGCATTCAAAATAAGGTTTTTTTCAACATCACCCTCAGCAGAGGTATGGTCTGTGCAGTTCTCAGGCACCAACGCAGCACAAAGTAAAGATCTAAATTTTAAAAGCAGAGAAAAAAGAAGAAAATAATAGAATAGAACGACACTTTACATCCTGCCACCAAATTCCCTTCCAGTTTTCCTATGATTAAGATGTTTTTCTGTTTCCAGTGGCTGTGGGAAAGCCCTGCACAAACAGGGGAAAGTGACTAACTAGGAAGCAGTGGAACAGGTGAAACACAACGTGTTCTTCAAACATACACTAAGAAAAGGCACAGGAAAAATTCTTCACATACTTTACTTTAGAATTATGCATCTTTTAGTTGCAGTGCAACTCGTATAAAGGTTTCAGGTAGTAATCAACACAAATAAGTGATATAGACTTCACTGAGGACAAACAGTGTAGAGAAAATTAAAAAAGGAATTGATAAGTCAGGGACAAATTCCCAAAAGATCAGAAGTTTTTCTGGTTTAAAAATGCAAAAATGCATGTCTGAGTGCTGCCTTTCTTACAACTGTGGGGTATTCAAACACAACCCCCTCATGCTCTTCTCCCACATGTCCCAGTTCCCCAGCTGAGGAGCCAAAAAAACCACTGAAATAAAGCATGGTAATTTCAGACCTGGAAGGGCCTGACAGAAACCAGTGCTAGATCCTTCAGTGCATCACCACTCAATACAGAAATGCTGCCGTGTCAGCAGATGTGACCTTCCTAATTTCTGAAAAGTTGGAACAGGTTTCTATTTTATTCCAGACACTATCTGTATCTGGAATAGGTAAAAGTGGGAAAACACCTTTAAATAACATGGACATGATCAACATGGTGTTAGTTATATTCACCTGGCTTTGACCAACCCAGCCAGCTGAGTTCTGTCCTTAGGAAAAGCTGCTCAAGGCTATGCCTAGGCACAGCTGTGCTTCACAGCACATGAGCAGAAGCACATTTTCCAAGCTCTGCAGTGTGCCAGAAGAAGCTGCCAACAGCCAGTTGGCTCTGGGTGAAGGAACGCACGTCTGTGCTGGGCTTTGTCAAGCTGACTAACAGTGAGTTTCTAAAAGGAAATAAAAGTCTTCATTTTTCAGAGCTCTGACAGCTCTCAACTCCCTCCATGCAGGAAGATGAGAGTTCATGGGCTCAAACAGGCGAGCGGATGAGATTCTTATTTAGACTACAGGGAATGGAAACTTCTGAGAGGAAACAGACTACACAGTGTATTTTAAAGTACAAAGTTAAAAGACAACAGCATGCAGAGAGTCACAGCAGGATTTAGGAGATGTTGCTCATCATCTCTCAGCTATGTTATGCTTTCCTGGATGGCAACAGCTCCTGCAAATGCCAAAATTCAGCAGGAGCTGCTGCTCCTAGACTCCTCTTTGGGAGCTCTTGCGCCCCACACACCTGCCTGTGGGCCATGTGGGCACCCAGGTACCTCTTCCCTGAGGAGCTGGAGTTCTGCCATCCCACCTCTTTCTCCCCCACTCCAAACCATCTGCAAAATGAACCTGAGAGGCTCCAGCCATGGGTACGCTGGGGGCAGCAACAAACTCAGAGGGAGAAACATCTACAGTCCATGTGCTCTGCAGATGGTTTTATTCTGGCAGACATGGACTTCTGCTACCCCAGCTGGGCAGGGGGTAAGCACAGCAGGCTCCAACTGCACACACTGAATTTGGGAGTGTTCACAGCAGAGCACAGCTTGCATGGACTCACCCAGCACAGAGACCACAGCAAGAGACAAGACAGACACCGAAGAAATCTGTCCCTGCCCATAGCACAGAGTTGGTGCCAGATACTCCTTAAGATCCTTTCCAACCCAACCGACTCCACGATTCTAAGATTCTGAGAGACATGATCAAAGCAGCTCACCAGCACAAGAACCTCTGGCAAGTGAGACCACTGGCTCCCTCTGACCATCCCTTCTCCTGCTTCTGCCCTGCAGGAAACCTGAAGGAGTGTTTCACCCAAGAAACCCAGCCTTGCTCTGCCCAGGGGAGTTCCGATGCCCCACTGAGTTTGGTTAGCAGCTGCACAGGGCAGAGCAACAGCCAAGGAGCTGCAGCAGAGACTGGGTCTTTCCAGCAGACACATCCCTCACAAGAGGGACAGTGCTCTGATAAGGTACTTGGAGAGGAAGGGGCAAAGAAGGGGAGAGGATCCTGGGAGCACCCACAATCCACTTCCATTTCTCTCTGTGTTTCACAAAGCCCAACCTCAGCCATGAGATGCACAACTTCCCTGGTGGGCACACACTTCTAGCACCAGGGCAAGTTTTGCTGCCCTTCAGAAATGTGGGCAGATGGATGTGGGTCTGGTGAAGGAACAAGAAACAGGAGGTGCAGAACAGATTCACTTAAATCCCAGGGAAAACCACAGTTTATCTCCTAAGAGCTGCTAGTGTAGTAAGAAAGCTAGATCTGTCCATGCATCCCTAAAAGGCAGCAACTCTCCTTTCCTGGCCTGGCCCTGCTGTCTATATAAAATGCCAAGTAATATTTTTCCTTGCCCTCAGTTCTGACTATGGGAATTTCCTGTTCTTCCCCTCCTCCTCCTTTCATCTCCTCCGGAAAGCCTCTCACATCTGTACTTCATCAGCTGAAGCTGGAATCTTAATGAAGCCAAGGCACAGCAGTAGCAGGGGGAGCAGGGCCATGGGAAGGTGTGTCAGGCAACATGGAACCCCAAGCCCTCCAGCAGGCACAGGGATCCTCCATCCACTGCTGCACCCTCAGCTCCCAGGCCACACCCAGAGTGCCAGGGGTTTGGGAAGCAAATGTTGACACCTCTTAAAAGTGGACACGAATTTTACCATGTATTTGATCAAAGTTTCCTTGCTTTGTATCTGACCTTTCACATCTGCTTTTCTGTGGAACTGTGTTTACAGCATCCACAGTCTGATTTCATAAACCCTTCTGTTCCCATATGTTTTTCATTGTCTATTTACCATGAAAGTTTAAAGAAAAATATGGAATATTATTTAGAAGTGTTGGAGATTTATATGTCTGAAGCATCTCACTGAATGACCTTTTCTCCCTCTGTTTAATGGGCTATATTTGGAAAATGAACATTGATCAGGATCAGGGTAAAAAAAATCTCTCTTTTCAATTTGGGCCCCACTTTGTTGTACCAGACCCTGTAATATAAACATTATTTGTAACAAATTAATATTGCATCCTATAATGCTATATTATAGATAATCACAGAATCGCAGAATACTTTGGGTAGGAAGGGACACTAAAAACCATCTTGTTCCAAACCCCTGCCATGGGCAGGGACACCTTCCACTAGACTGGAAAACTCTAAGGACTTGAGAAAACAAGGTTTCTTCTGATGTAGCTAAATTAGGTTTTAAAATGGATTTATGGGATTCTGGTTATATCTTTCCAACTACAAGACAACAAGGAGCTAAGTAACAGATGAAAAGTTGTAACAGTTCAATGAGACTCTTGATAGTGTTAATGATATTATATGAGCTACACTAAGAAAAGTCAGGCGATTTTCATGTATGAGCCAAACACTGAAAGCTGATGAGGCTACTCCTAAAAACTCGTTCCTGGCAGAAACAGAGCCTTTGATAAAGCAGCTTTACAGAATACATCTATAATATCCCTTTAATACATAGCTTTGATCCAAACTTACCCTCATAAACCAAAACCAAGAGACTGCTCCATGTGGGTTGTAGGACATTATTAAGGACCAGGATTTCCACACTGTTTAAATTGGATATTAGGGAAAACTTATTTGTGGAAAGTCAGGCACTGGCACAGCTGCCCAGGGCAGTGGTGGAGTCACCATCCCTGGAGGGATTTAAAAGCTGTGTGGATGTGGCACTTGGGGACATGGGTCTGTGGCTGGGACAATGGTTGGACTTGATCTTTTCCAACCTTTATGATTCTATGATTAGACTAATTTGTTCAGCCTTTGTAAAATATAATTGCTATTTTTTTTTAATGTCACATGAGAAGGAAGCTTGGGCCCTGCTGAAAAGACATACTCAGACTTCATCAAATCACAGAAATCAAATGGGGGAAGAAGAAGCAGGTGTGTGACATTTCCCTAATGGTAAATCTCTCCTGGCGTTATCTGCATATAAACATCATCTGCCTTGCTGCTGAATCCCTGGCTTATAATAAACACAGAATCATAACAACAAATAATCCAAGGGGTTTAAAATATGCAAATATGGTCATTGCTGGTGGGAAATTCCCTTGAAGAATGGCAGACATTGGTGTGTTTATACTGAAAGTTCTAAAACCAGACATGTACAAAAATATGACCAATCACAGGGAAAAAAGAGAAACCAAAGATGCTACAGTGCTCTCAGGGGATGAAGATGCTCAAAGACCTTAAAGCTTAATTTGTTTAAAGATTAAAAATTATCAGAGCACATGGAAGAGGGCTGAGCTCATAGCCAGGTTAGTACATCCAACTTCAGCAGCTGAAAACTAATTATAGGAGCATATCAGCTTTATTGGAATTTTCCCTCCTTCTGTCACCAACAAGTCTTGAAAATAAAATGTTGCCCTTGCAAAAAATTTCAGACTGGTTTCTTTTGTGTATTGGGTCAGGGAGATCAGGTGGTTAGGGACAAAGCCTCTTGCCTGGTAAAACAGAGGTGTTACAAAATTAAATCAGTTTCTAATCTAATTTTATTGATTACAGGGATGTGAACTCCTGTGCCAGCCCCTCAGGTGTGGCACCACCTGGCGAGGGAGGTCTGTGCCAGGTCTCCTCAGTGGTGACCCAATGTTGTGCCTTCAGGGCACCATGTACAAGGCAGTGCTACACTTGTGTGGTACTTGTGCCGCCTGCAGAACGGTGCCAGGCTCAGGAGGGACAATGCCCACCAGAATCCCTGTCCTCGTCCCGGTGCTGCCGAGGCAGCTGATGGCATCAGCAAAGAGCCGTTTGGAGAGTCAGTCTGGGCGAGACCGCTCTGGAAACATCCAGCTTCAGGGACAGTTTGGAATGCCCTCAACAAGTTTCTTGAACCTATTTATCAGAGCAGCACCTGCCCTGCCCTGTGCCGTTCATGCCGTGCTGGGCTGTCAGCAGGGGCATCAATCGAGCACAGGGCAGCAGAGTTTGCACGCCCTGGGCTTCGAGTGGGTGGGCAATTTCCCTCGAGGCTCTGCGGAGCTGTGCGGTGACTCTCACCCTCACTCACACCCCAACACTGGCCCCTGCCTTTGCAGACACCCCCAAACTGGGTTATTATCGGGTTGAGAACCTCGAGATTTTATACTCCCTATTTATCTGCCACAGTCCCTCCTATGGTACAGAGAGGACGCGGACATCAGGGCGCCCCCGCAGCGTTTTCGTCCCGCTGTCCAGCAGCCAACCCCAATATTGTCTTGCTTCTACTAAAAGGTAGTTCAAAATCCCTCTCCTCAATCCGCTTCCACAGAGCTGATGCTCCGAGACCTGAAGCTGGGATTTCCTTCTCTCCTTTTCCCAAGGTGCTCCCCGGGCTCTCTAAGACGCTGCGGGTCCCGGCAGCCCTGCTGGGGGCAGCGGAGAGAGGAGGAGGCGTGAGGCAGGGAGGGGGCTCTCCGAGGGGAGGAGGGACAACTTTAGAAGTCTCCATAGTCTTTTCCTTTCAGGAAACACATCCTGTTAATGTTTGACTGCCGTGGCAGCAGCTCTTTTNTGGCTGTTCTCGACCCGTCACTCACAGCTCGGCTCTTCGGAGAGGGACAGGGTAGAGCAACCTCCTCGAGATACTCCAGAGTTGCAGATCACCTCTGGGATGACCGCATTCCCCTCTAGATTGGCTTGGCTTTGAGAGGATGACATCTGCCTCCGTTTGTAGGATATTCTGAAGTCTGCACCCAAACCCAGGCTTTTGGAGAAGCACTGGTCGGCTTGAAGAACTCGGCAGGCTACGGCAAGCATCCCATCCCACCTCTGCCCCACCACAGCTCAGGCTCTCCTGCCCCGAGACTGGATTCTGTCTGGATTCACCCCATCCAACACAGAATGGACCTCCCTGTCATCCAGTTCACCACAGGACCGGCATTACTTATCAAAGTGCAAGAAGGTGGATAAGTCAACACTGGCAAGGACCTAAAAAAGTTTCTTTGTATTCTTATTTTATGGAATTCTCCTATCTACCTCACAAAATTCTCATTTCCTTGGTCAGAAACCCCTCTGGAGTTGACTTCAAGAATGAACGGTGATGTCCTCTAGCCCCCTGTAACATCCAAGCACAGCTGCCTGTTCCCAGCCCAATTTCAATGTGCTGCAGCTGACTGGGACCTCGTGTCGTCTGCAATTAGAGACTGGCAGCAAGCTGACAGTCAGATATGACTGTCCAGAAACTGGTAGCCACAGCTGTGTTGGTAGCCCTGGTCTCACTCATCCTCAACAACGCAGCTGCCTTTACCCCCAACTGGGTGTACCAAACGCTGGAGGACGGGCGCAAGCGCAGCGTGGGACTCTGGAGGATGTGCTGGCTGGCAGAGTGGAGCAGAGGGGGTACCAGCACCAGTGCCAGGCACGGGCAAGGGGAGGAGCAGGAGTGTGAAGCCCTGGGCTGGGGATCAGAGTCGGCTGGGTTCCAGGAGTCACGCAGCACTGTCAAACGTAAGTGCAGTCTCTTACCTTCTCTGCAAACACAATTGATAGGGTACACCTGGCCCCCAGGAGTTCAGTGGCCTAACCCTGAAATCATTGTTATCTGTCTTAGTCTAAACATCTTCACATTCATTCCCAAATAAATTAATTTCAGAAAATAAGAAGCTCCTCACTGCTCCTGGAAGTGGAGACCCCAGGCCCTTTCACTTGTCTTTACCTTTCCCTTTCTCATCCTCTTGCAGTGCAGCCCTGCACTTCTCTTTTAACCCTCTGTGATGGCTCAGATGACTAACAGCAAGAGAATCCCCAAGTTAGGGTGGAAGTTTTGGACATGCGGATGGGATGGGGTTTTTGGTGGATATTTTTCTGTTGGATTAAGCAGTGGTATCAGAGTCCAACAAGTGCTGCTGCTAACACTAAGTGATAAAGGCATAAGGAGAGGTGAGATGGTTCCTTTTTTAGTGGTAATAAACTCTCAGATTTGAAACCTTCAACTATGCTGAGAAACAGCCCAGCTATGAGGACATCAATCTAAGCTTTTATAACTTGGACAAACCACTGAATGATACAAATTTAAGTACTTCACTGAGAACTCAGATTGTATATAGCTCCTCTTCAAACACTTTAAGGAAACCTGGCCAGGTAGCCTAACTGTCCTGTCACCTGAGTGTAGGCAAAGACATTTGACAAAGATTATGGAGCTGCAGCTTCAGAGCTGTTGACAAATTTTGGAAGATTATGCTTTTGCCTGCATCTCTTAATGCTTCAGAAGAAGCCCAGAGGTAGTATCAGCACAGCCTCAGTAAGAGCTGGGGTAAGACAGCATGTCAACAAGTAGGCAACACTGAGCTTTGTGGCCATGTCACACGTGAGCAAGGGCAGCACAGCCAGCACTGCAGCCCCTAGAGCAGCGAGCACACACAGCTACACCAGCAGTGACGCCTCTCAGAGCCACCTTCTCAAAGCCACCCAGGTCCTGGCCCAGTATCATGCAAGGAATACTGCATGAACACAACAGACTACTTGGAATCAACTTAGATATTATTAAGCACACTGCAGGGTACAAATATGCCCTTTAGTTCTGCCATGCTCTCAGGCTATCTCTGGATGGGCACAGGGAGATGATTTATTCATCAGCCAAGGTCATAATTTGTCCTTCCTTGTCTAAAAAACATTAGGAACAATGTGGGAATGTAGGAATAGGGAGGGGTTTAAAAGATACTAAACCTCACTGGGTTCTTCAGGGCTGCAGGAGACATAAGGAAAACTGCAACAGCAGGATGTGTGTGTCAACTTCTGATGCTCAGAGCTGGATTGCTTACGGGAGTTGCAGTTCTAACAAGAAGTGTAACCCGTGCCAGGGAGAGGCATGACATCAGGAGTAGCTACATGACTGCCACAGGGACCCCAGGTAAACACCTGTCCAGCCTGGACAGATGATTGGTGCACACACATGGACACAGGGACACTGGGTGGCTGAGGCAGGATGCTGCTCAGGGTGGGAGTGAGGAGCTGAGGTTTGCTACAGAGGCAGCCATTCACCTTAATGCCCATGTCCACTGCATTTACACAAAGTTCCAATGTCTTAAAAATTTCCAGTTTCTCTGAGATCTGGCTGGCTGGAAGCCAGCTGAGTCAAGCAGTTGAGTGTGCTGTAGACATGTTATTTGTCTACATATATATATTTCTTTATATAGAGATCCAGAAAGGAGGCCAAGTGCATCTGGAGAAGACAGGAACTACTATCAGATTCAAAAAAGCCCCAACTCTTATTATACACGATATATATTGCCTGATAGACTGCTCATGCTTTTCCACAGAGATGAAGCAGCACAGTGAGCTGGCAGCTCAGGGTTTGTGATTTCCCATCCTAACATCTGAAATATGAGCAACATAAGTGACACTACTAATTTAATGCCAGAGGCCAGTAGAGATGAATTCTGAGAGACATGGCTTTTCAACTTAGAAGGAATGCTCATTTTAATGTCTGGATGCAATTCCATGTACTCATTTTGGAAAAGTGCAAAACTCCTTGGGATTTGGAACAGGAAAATGAATCTAATACATGTTTCAATGCAGTACATACACAAGTGTTGCACAGAAATATTGTCAGAGCAATAAGAGTTTGGTTACTCTTACTATCAAGACTTGGAATTAAATTAAAGCATTATGAGTGAAAATGTGTCTGGAGTTTTTGAAAATTTCAGATTAATGCATTTATCAAAGCCACCAATACAGAACACCCTGCTGAGGTTTATGAAGAGGTAAACCATGATATCTAGACAACTCATACCTCATCAGAAAGAGCTGTGTCTATTAAGAATAATTACTGTATTGAGGGTTCTCAATGTTGGGTTTGCAAGGGCCCATCACCTAACCATAAGCACTTACTTATGTTGAAAATAGTTAATGGAGCTATATCTTCACTCCAAAAGTAATGACTGAAGCTGTTATAAAAAACACCCAACAACCACACTCTCCTCTCCTCAAGAAGATCTGTCTGCCTTTCAAAATAAGTATTCAAATGTGAAGTTTCACACTTAGATGAGCTGAATGGTTAAGTTCCAAAATAACTAAAGGGCTGGAAGATTCCACCAGTTCATCACATTAGAATATTATTTCAATTGTGCCAAAACAGATTGGGTTTTCCCTGCTTTCTTCTTCTTCCCTGAATTACTTTCTTTAAGCAAAAAGAAGCATAAATTGCATACTTCAGAAAGCCTCCCAGGAGGTGAAAAAGCAAAATAATTTTTGAGATATCCAGGCATTCATAATTTTTAAGATATTGATCCAGCAACAGAACATAGTGAGGATGCTTGCTGCTGAAAGCTCTAAGGCTACTTTTAAAGATTTTTTTAAAAAGAACAGGAGAGACTTCCCTTTTCAGGACAAAGTCAGTAAGACCTGCAAACAACATAATCACATGGAAGGGGTACAAGGCAAAAAAGAAATTCAGACCTGTTTAACTTTTAAAAAATTAGTGACCAGACCATCAAAATACATTTGCATCACAGAAGCACCTCTTTAAACCTTTCCATGGTCTCAGTGACTTTCATGCAAAGGTGCACTGAGATACTGCCAATACTTTGCTTACTTTGTTTCACAAGTACTTTTAAAGTGTTTCCATGTATTTCCTAATTCATACTTAAAGAGGCTAGCAATACAAATACTACAAGTTTAAATCGACAGAAGAAATTAAATGCCAAAGACTTTATAAACAGAGCACAGGTTTGGGAGGCATAGCATAATGCTGCTAATTACAGTGCTTCTGTTTATTGTCCCTATTATCTCAGAATTGTTTTAACAGTAGGTGCTGACCTACTATGCCCATGTTGTAAAATGAAGCCCAGTTGTACTTTGTACTTTGCTCGTGGTACCCAGGGCACAGCTTCAGCTGATTTCCGTGGCAGCTGCAGAGACTGCTCAGCACATCTCACCTTTGCTGACAATGCTGACATCAAAAACAAAAGAAACACGATTCATTGCCAAAAGTTTGACTGAAGTGAATTTTTTTTTAATTCTAAGGAAGGGTTTCTTCTAAAATTATTTATAAATACAGAATCCAGCTCTTCAGGTTGGAAGTCAGGTTTATGAACAGCAAGACCGTAAGTAAGAGTCAGCAAGACAGAAGCCTTGCTCTTTCTGACTCTTGCCTTTCATCCATTTGGGTTCAAGCATACTATTCTGCCTTTTCCTAATTTTGGTACTTGGTTTGCATTTCTGAAGTCCTTATAATGTGGATTTAAAAAACTACTCCAAAAGGCTGAAAAATATGATGCATTCTTTATCTCAGGATAACAGCTCAGCAAAACATCCAGTTCTAGAGGAAAACAGCATACTCAGTTAAAATCCCTGATCATATTAGAGAAAACCTAATTACTTATCCAGTTAGATTTTTATCAGAAGATTATGATGTCAGTCTACAGACATCCAGCCCAAGAAGATGAAGTCTAGCACAGTTAGAAGAAATTGAAAATGAGTTCTAACAAAAATAGGTGAAGTGACTTAAGTGTAAGGAGCATTACCAGTTTCATCTATAATCAATTAGAAATCTCTTTTCAGAAATACAACCATTTATTCTCCTTTCAAGAATAAAGTAATGTATGAACATGAAGCACTAAAAAGGACAATCAGGTACATCTCAGAATGCATCCTCAGTAGCGCACCAAGTGATTAATAAATAAACCCAAGAACCATAGGAAACAGCATCAACAGACTTTTTTTTTTAAATTCCTTTCATTACAAAACCAAGAAGCAATATCCCTCAAGAGATTTAAAGAATGGATGTAATCATAGATGCAATCAGCTTCACAGCAAGCTAAGGTGGCACCATCCTTCAGTTGAGCATAACTCATCCTGCATTAAGAGTTTAAGAGCTAATTAAGAATTTAAGTACCATTTTTGAGATTCAACAGACTTAGTGTCCCACAGTGGACAGGGATAACAGCATACTTTCAGTCAGTTCCTACTACTCAGATGCCAGCAGGAGATTGTGAAGACACACACAGATGCTGGGAGTCAGCACTGCCCCTATGCACTGAATAAATGTGTGGTCACTCAATTCTTCCCGGGGCTGAATACTTAATAACTTACTCACAGAACCTGGACAAAAATTTTACACTAAAATTTTTGTTTATCAAGAGGAATCTTTCTCAGGGGGAGTTTTAGACTACTATAAAAATATCTTGAGCCATTTTGCTTAATCATTAAAAAGCTTGAATTCCCACTTAGCTGCTGTTTTTTCCCCTCTATGCAGACAGAAAAGGGAAAGGAATGCCCACATTTTAAGCAATTAACATAATGTGATTTTCCAGTGAGATTGTCCTTCCTCATTATCCCAAAACACTGCAAATTACTCTCTGACATGACTAACCTAGTTCTGCAAACAGTCCTGGGGCTATCCTGGAACATAACACCAACGGTTCTGGGGCTGTCATAGATCAAAACAACAAAATTGCTGCTTGTAAATAAGAAAATTAAATTAACATCTCTAATCCAGATGGATACAGCTGGTATAGGAAGTGAGCAAAACAACAAGGAATCTGACTTGGTCTCATTCTTAGAGTTTGGGGTTTGACTCTTGATTGATCACTGTTTTAAACAAAGCAGAATTCATTAAGCCAGTACCCCTGGCTGTACAAGAGTTCCAGCTGGATGCCCTGTCTATTAATTAATTGCTTGTCAGAAAAAATGGGGCCCAATATGGGCTTCCAGAAGGAAAAAGGCAGAGACAAGCCCTGTACACTAATGAACAGCAGATACTTGGAGCAGTTTTTTGAGCCATTCAGCTCCAACCCTTTCCAGCTCTCAACAGCCAAACTGCATCTTAAGGGAGGTGAATAAAGGTACTGATGGATGGCTTGTCCTCCCTCTGTCACTTGTCAGATGCACACAAAGGAATGAACACCTTCTGCAGTGTCTTAATTCTATTCTGCTGGAAGTATTGACCTCTAGCTAGAGGGAACATCCACCTCCAGCCGCAGGGAACTTCATCACAGTTAAATTTCAAGAGATGAGTGACATTAACAATAATGAGTTCGAAACAAAAAAAGTAGGATATCCAAAATACAAAATACCTATATCATGACAGTCTTAGGCAATAGATTCTAGAAGTGAGGGTTTGACACAAATGCCACCAGTAACTGTGCAGACACTAAACTCACTACGGCCATCTTGCTTTGCAAATTGTCATTAACAAACAAAATGCAAAAGTTGATGAAGTCTGTAGTGGCCACAAAAATTAACACTGGAATCATGGCTACTATAAATAAAGCTGAAATGGTTGACAGATGATCCTAAATTTATATGAATTATCAACTCTATAGAAAACTCATCAGAATAAACTAAAGCTGGCTATTGAGGCATTTTTGCTGTACATATAATTTAAAATAGAGTAAAGGAGCAAAAAGGTAAATACTAAATTTCACAGCTTTTACAAAAACTATATTGCAGACAGTTTTATAAGAGATTAGAAATATTTATTCCTGGATTGAGCAGTCATTCAAGCAGGAGAAAAGCTTTGTGTCCTGGCCTTCCTCAACAAGATTTCCCTCTTAATGGCTTTGGGCCAAGCTCTGAAGGAATACTTTGACATGGCATACTCAATTCCCTTTCTTGATCCATACTGTCCATTGGTTGTCATCACTAAAAAGACGACAGAGCTCCTAGTGCAGAAGCTCAGCTTAGGGTTGTGCAGGTACAAAATAAAATTACAGTGTGCTGAGCTGAAAGCATGCAAAGTCCCAATGGCTGTGAGAAAGAAAGCCCAGTCACCTCACACTTTCAGGCTGAATACAATTAACAAGCTCTACTGTAAGAAGAATGGACCTTATGCATTATTTGTAAGAGTTATACATTATTGACAGGCTGCTCAGGGTAGGGGTTGAGTCCCCATCCCTGGAGGTATTTAACAGACATGTGGATGTGGCACCTGGGGACATGGTTACTGGGAGCCTTGGCAGTGCTGAGGGAACAGTTGGACTTGATGATCTTGGGACTCATTTTCAGCCTAAACAATTCTAAGTTTGCTTTTTTCCCCAAGAGCAATAATTACAATTCTAGAACAAAACCAAAAGATGACAGACATGCATTAAACCTGTTAGAATAAACCAACATCTCTCATATGAGGGATCGAAAGATACTCAGGTTATAATACTTTATTCCATAAAAATAAATGTTTTCACATTTAATGAAATCATACCAGCTACTTCCTTCTTATTCTACCAACCGTCAGCCTGCTGCAACTCCATGGACCACGTGCAACCTTCTTTCTGGTTAACAGGAGCAGCTATGCAAAATACCCATTGCATTTCCATACCTCTCTGAACAGTGTGGTGCATTAGGCCAATAAACATCCCTAAGTGTGGAGTTCTGACAAACAGCAGCAAAGATTGTGTTACCCATTCAATGCACTTCCAGCTGCAGGAGAGGACAACAATCAAAGAGCCATTCTGTAAATATTAAATTGTTACAAATTTGCTACAAGTTTGTTACAAGTTCAACTGAGTCACAGTCAGAAACTTACTATTTTTAGTGTGCATGATATAACATCATCTGTGGCAAAGCTTAAAGTCTGTAATACAGTTAAGTGTTAAAAAAAGTCACGAATAGCAGCAAAAGCAAAAATCTGGTGTTAAATTCTGTGTCAGGGGCCAGTATGTATTTCTGGCATAAACTTCAGACTTTTAAAGGTTATTTATATACAGAGGCTTTTTTTGCGCTTTTTTCTTTTTAGCTCATGCATGCTATATACAGACAAGGCAAGAAATCCATGATGGCAACAATTTTTTAGTTTGATGCTACAGATAGTTCTGTCACCAAATGAAAGTACTAATAATGGTTGCAAGCCTGCTCATTCTTTGGGCATTTCTCCTTTGAAAGTCATTACTATCTCTTCAGCAAGCACTGTTGCTCAAAGTATTACAGAAGTCCATCTGAAAAACAGAACACTCTGAATGTTCAAAGTTTTACTGGTGTTTACAAAGCTCAGACATCTGACTGTGATTCCATCATCCAATGTGCTTCATGACCTATAAGCGCTCAACATGGCAGGAGATGGAAATGCTGCCAGTGCTAAAAGGGCAACTTTAGAAGTTAAACACAAGATCTTTGATCAAATTTTTTTTTGAGTAAAATAACTTTCCTCTCTGGTCAGAAATTATCTCACTAGGAGAAGCCAAAAATACGTAGTATGTTACCTTCTTAACATTTTACTCAATGGAAAAAATTTAATGGACTATGGTTTTTAACTAACTCTTCATATACAATTCTGTATTTTATTAAACTGTAATTAAATCATGAGTTGCTACTTAGAACACTGGAAGCTGAAGACAGCCTTACTAACAGTCTCTCTGGAAGATCAGGAACCAAATTCTGGTGGTCAGTGCATCCACCAAACTTAAAGCCAGTTAAAACACTTCTAAAAAGTGTGCTGAATTTTCATGTCAAGAGTCTGTCATTCTCTAGTATATGCCAACTTCCACATGGTGCTACTTCTGTTTCAGAATAGCCATGACATATTAACAAGTGATATGGAATGGGCACAATTATATTTGTAACTCCCACCTTTTGCTAGAGAGGAAGGAAAAGGATAAAAACAGGACATCCACCAGGTTAACAGGAAAAGCAGGAAAAAGTCTGACTAAAAGTACCCAACTTTGCTGTTAATATATGCTACTTAGTAGCCAGCTGGGAGACACATTTTAATCAGGTTTCTAGCCAAGACCGCAGAAGTTCGTGTCTGTAATCATTGCTGCATTTGTACTTTAACAGAGAATGATAGATTAGCTCAGGTTGGAAGGAACCCACAAGGATCATTGTGTTCAGCTCCCTGTTCTTTACGGGACTACCTTAAACTAAAACATATCACTAAGAGCATCGTGCACAAACCAGAACTTTGGCAGCCTCAGTACCACGACCACTGCCCTGGGGAGCTTATTCTAGTACCCGACTACCCTCCGGGGTAAGAACCTCTTCCTAATAACCAACATAACCCCACCCTGACACAGCTCCAGCCATTCCCTCATGTCCTGGCACGAGACAGCAGAGATCAGCACCTCCCCACTGTGAGGAAGATGCAAAATGCCACAGGGTCACTCCTCAGCCTTCTCTTCTCCTGGCTGAACTGGCCAAGTGATCTCAGCCACTCCTTGTGTATCTTACCCTCAAGGCCTTTCATCATCCTGGTCACCCTGCCCAGGGCATACATCATTCAATGTCCTTTTTCTTTGAAGTTTGTCATCCTCCCTATCACGGTGTTCAGTACTGACTCTGGCCTGTACACTTTCCTTTTCAGTTCAAGAAGGAAGATCCCTGCTCAGCCAGGACCTCCTTCTTCCCTGCTTGCATGATTCCCCATGCTTTGGAATTGCTGGCTCCTGCACTGTTAAAAGGTCATCACATTGCCCACAAGTCTCTCTTTACAAATTGCACATCTCAGAGAACACCTTTTCTAGTTGGCCCTTCAGTCCCTGCACCAGAAGTTATCTTCAACATGCTTCAGAAATTTCCTGGATCTGTTTGCGTCTCCTGTATGATATTCCCAGTTGGTATCTGGAAACTTAAAATCACCCTTAAGGCCCAGGGGAGCTGATCTAGGGATATCCCTTAGTTCCTTGTACTATAATTCATCAGTATCATTGTCCTGGCTGAGTGGTCAATACTAGACACCTACAACATACTCCCAACAACTTCACTGTTAGATATATATGAACTTATATATATATTTATACGCCACACACACACAATATTTTTAAAAAGGTAGCTTTTTACTTGTACATGCAGATTATACCCTAACACCTCGTTCAGAACTGTCAAGCCTTGACACAGTCATTACAACCATTTCCCTCATTACACAGATGGAAATATAAGGGTCTTTTCAGTGTATCTCAAAGATTAATAAATGGTAAAAGAAAAAAGATGTAGGAATCCTCTACACAAAGCTTCTGTAAACCAGTAAGACCTGAGCATTAACATCCACAGGATGTTTTCAGGACAATACAGATGGATTAGGGGGAAAAAAATATTCAGGGTGTTATTGGTTTGTTTTAGTGATGATTATTATTTTAGGGCCTTGAAAAAATATTTATGGTTCTATTTCAGTCTGTGCCACACAAACAGAAAGCAAACATCAATCCTGCCCCAAACAATTCCGGCTATGGATTACAGGTAGGATCTCCAGTGGAGAGAATTCCAGCACCTCCAGTGGGCCATTCTGGGAAATTAGCTGCCTGCTTCATGTGCTGAAGCAAGACTTACGGGATGCTGTGCAACTAAAGGAAAAAAATCAATCCATACCCTGAAGAAAATCCTTTCTTAATCAGACTGCAGGGAAGGCAGTTAGAACAAAGGACTGCTGGCAGAAAGGACTAATGTCAGAATTGTTTTCTGTGGACGGACAAACTTCATGTTCCTGCTCAGTCAAGATATTCTTTTTCCCAATTTTCTGCTATTGTAACTTTCTGCTATTCCTGTTTCCCTAGTGCAGTTCGACATGATGCGCGCCTGCAACCTCATCGCCACGGTGGCTCTGACTGCCGGCCAGTTCCTCTTCGTCCTGGGGCTGATGGAGCTCCCCATCATCTCCCAGGATACCCAGTGGTGGGAGGAGGCCATAGCTGCTGTCTTCCAACTTGCCAGTAAGTCCAGTTCTTTCTACTAATGGAAAAGTGCTCAGTCTCTATTAAATCCAGGTGGAAAAGTGTTTCTTACTTTATAAATCTTTCAAGTGACAAAGAATAGCAAAAAGGCTTATATCTAAAAGCAAGTTCATTCTCTCTGACAAGCTCTCCCCATGAGATTCTGCAGTACATGAACAGAAGCTTTTATCTGGGATATATCATAATGAGGCTTCTGCTAACCAAAAACAAACCAAGCCTTTATTATTTCCTATGAAACCAGGAAGGCAAGCATAAGAGAAACAAACTGGATACATCATAATCCCACAATTTAGCAGGGCAAAATATACTAAAAGAACTGTGAGAAAGCAGAGCAGAAGGGCTGAGCAAACTTTTGAAGCCTTGTTGAAACATGATTATTTGATTTTAGCTAACTGAATTTTACTCAATGACCATCAGCTGGATTTTGACAGATACGTCTGCAATCCAGCAAAGAAAGCTAAAGTCAATTCATACCACTGACTCTATAAATAAAATTCCCACAGCAATTCTCATGGACTGTATACAGAACTGCATGAGGAAAAGAGAAATTTGGTTTATCACAATTCCATTTTGACAGCAGTGGCAACAAAGAGTAAATATTCTGCAGTAATACACTTCATTACTACATAAAGTAAGTAACTTCAGTACTCATTACAGTAAGAGTCCAATCCTATACAATATCCATGCAGGAAACTGTCATTAATGGAGTTAACATTCAAGCTGCTCACAAAATCAGATTAAAAATACAACATTTAAATATATATATACCCTAACACCTCAGAACATTAAGAATGGCATAAAACTACTGAGACCTCAGGTTTACACCAATGCAAGATCAGGATCTGTCTTAGGTCTTTTAAGTACGGTCTCACAGCAATAAAATGGTTAGGTTTTTTTAGGTCCACTAAAGATGAGGAACCCGAAATACAAGTAAGAGGAGGAAACTGCAGAGGTTCTGTAACCCTCAAAGCACCTGATCCATCTTCCAGGTGCAGCAAGAGCCTCAAGCACCAGTCAGTGCTTCCAAAAGACAGATATACATTGGCAGCCTTGCCATAAAAGCCCTCCCTACAGCCCCTTTTGTCCGTGTAGCTGTGGATATCTTGTGGACAGTTGTCCCTGACTATCGGCGTTATGCCCCCTGTGCTCTTCCATCCTCACAAACTTGACCTGTCTGCTATTTCAGAGCAGAAATGCATTCTGGTCCTGTTTGGATGTGTTGTTTCATTGACAAACAGCACAGGGGACAGCCATGGGCCCTTCCTCTACCATGGCTGCTAATTTTAGACTGGGATTTTTTTATTTTTTTTTTTCCCTGTGCTGGAGTCTGTTTTAAACACAGTCAGAGAGAGACTGAAGGGCGCCAGGATATCCCGACTCAGGAGGAGGAAATGCCTGCTATTACCTGTTATGCAAGCTGAACCTTGAAATCCCCAGTGCTGGGAGGGGACATGGAAGAAAAGCCACAGTCAGAATGATTAACAAAACACTAATGAGAATGGCTGAAGAAGCTTTTGGATCAAGGAGCCTATGTTCATCTGCCTGTCTATGTTCAAAAGGTGAGAAGGGATGGATCTGGCACATTATCTGTGACGACACAAAAACAGACATTGTACTGTGTGAATCTACAGAAATAACACAGTGACTATCTCTGCCCCATTCCCCATCCCCTTTGCAGTTATGCCACACTCTCCTTTACCATCATCAGATGGTTTTCTGCCCTGAAGTCATGATATTCATTTTACATCTCATTATCTTAATGTAACTTTATGTTTAAAAAAGTTCCTTCCTGATATCAAGAACAATCAGCTGAAGCCTTCTAGAATGCATACTTTTGAAAATAGTGGGAAGAAGTCATTATATCTGCATTAATCTAATATAAAATAAGACTTCTTGGAGACTTCCTTAGTTTTCCAGAAAAGTGGTACATCAACTGCTGATACCCAGGGACATCAGGGACCTGCACTCACTACTCCCTGGACTGGGCTCAGGTGACAGCATTTCAGACATTATGGATGAAGTGTCTTTGATATCAAACAAAACCCATGTGCAGACAGTGAGGAAGCCCAGCATTTCCACTGCTCTGATGAAGGGTTGCTATTGCGTCTGGAGACTGAGAGTTCTATATTGAAGGGGAAGACAGTGGCCACCACACATCCTATGAGCCACAGGTGATACTAAGTCTCTGAGTCTCCACTCTGAGACAGTAACCTCTCAGCCATTCCCAAAGAAAAGGAGCAATATTGAGCAAAAACATCAGAACAGTGAATATGACACCTGTATTTAAAAGCACTTGTCCCATGCAAAAAATTCAAGAGAAACCTCTGCAATGCTCTTTCCTGCTTCATTTGAAGAATTAAAGCCAAGGTACTTTAGGTGATAGAGATAATTTGAGTGAGAAGGGCAGCTAACATTTAAGAACTAACAAACTTAGATCTTATTAAACATTTCTGAGGTACTGGCTGGGTAATTTCTGTTTATTACACTTCCAAATGAAAGAACACCAGCACCAGCCTTCTGTTTTTTCCTTATCAAAATACAAATGATCTGAAGAATTGTTCTGCAACTCCTCATCCTTTCAGTAATTTCAGAAATTATCTTGAATCATATTCCCTCTAATTCCAACTTTTCCTTGATCTCTACTTTTCATCCTGGAATATGCCAACAAGTGCTGAAGAGAACTGCAGTGGTCCCTGGTAGACTGAAATCTTGTATTATGGGGTAAGGCTCAACCCACAACTTTCTTGTTTTTACTCAACTGAAATTGTGTGGATTTCATTACAGTTTCCTATGGCCTGAACAAAAGTCCTTGTTGGCTTAGAAAACTAAGTGTGCTAAGCATTATCTCTAAAGTCTATCACAAGCTCAAATTAATGATCTTAGATCCACTGGAGCTTGCAGCTTCCTCACTCCTGCCACCTGCACAAGCATTTGACAGCCATTCAAAAAGGATGGACCTCTGACCCAGGAAGCAAAGAAGAGAGGAAACAGCAATGCTGTTTGGGACAGCAATGGGATTCACACAGTTCCAAAGCTCCACAGCTTCACACCTCCTCATTAACAGGAAAGTGAGCTGTTTGCTTTGGAAAAGGATCCTGGTGAAAATGGAACCAGCATTGTACAGGGAATTTTGTGTCAACGCTCAGAAATTTCCCTCTAGAGGGTTTCTGTTATTTTCCAGGGACCTGTTACGAACTCCATGTGCTGAATATAGGATGGATAACAGCTGACAGAAGAGCTGTTGGAAAGAGAAATCCATACTAACAGTAGAGGGAAGAAGGAGCACTTCAGAGGATATTGAGCTACTACAAACATTAACCTGCCAGACAGGATCAGGCCTTGAGGGGCTCCAGTCAAGTCTTGACCTTGTCCAGTGATGATTATCATAGACCTTAGAGAGAAATATTGGAAAATCAATAGGGAAAATCTGGGCTAGAATATCCTTTACATTAGATCTCATCCTGGTTTCTGAATGCCCAAGACTGGGCAATAAACCTGGATCATGATTAATATTTTGTCAGTCCACTTTCAGCATTAAATAATTTTAATACATAATATCCTGAAGATTGAAAAATTTTATGTTCCTACTGAGCCTCTCATTTACAGCCAAATATATTAGTCTCAGCTTTCTTGAATTTCAAGCATTGCATTCCAGCTTTGCCCAACATGTTTTTCTGATGAAAGTGTTTCACTCCAGACCCCTAATGCATCACAGGAAAGCTGAGCTCACACATACTCTAATTTCTGTGCTCTTAAAACTAAATCAGACAGTTTTTGAATCATCTTCTGCAACCACTTTAAATCAGATGATATCCAGAAAATCTCAGTGTAGAAAAGAACAGCACAGCAGCCATCAGAAAACACGGCTGAAGATATTTCGATAGCAATGTGATCCTGAGTTCTGTATTACTTCCTTCCACCTTTTTGCTTCATAACACCCTCAAGCCAGATCTGTTCTAAGATGAAGTCTATGGAATGGTAAACCTAAAACTTCCTGAAAAGGAAGCAAGTAAATGAAATGCTCTAAGTAACCTAAAAATCATAGCAAAAATAGAGAATGTGGCTGCTTGATTTGTGCTAAATGTTTTCATTATTTGTCAATTTTATTTCACCCTCAGTGCCAAACTTCCCTGTTCTTTATGTGGACCACAAATGTCACAGTAAAGTGATTTTGTTTTCACACATTTGCAAAAGGAACCCCATTTGCAAAGATCCTAAAATCTGAATGTCCATCTCATTTATTTTGTTGGAAATGGTTCTCGGGAGCAGCTGAACCAGCAAACTGGGAAGGATGGTAGCTCACAAGAAGTGTGGTGAACTCCCCCTCTGGTACAGTTGCAGCAGGAAGATCTGCCAGTATTCTTTAAGGCTAAACACTGATAAGAACAGCAGGCAGGTTGTTGTAGCATCTTAATGTCAAGGGCAAAGATTCTGATTAGAAATACAGTAAAAATCTATTAAAAGATAAATATAATTTGGAATGCAAGCATAAGGAGAATGTACTGCAGAGAAAAGTGTGTGAGACAGAAAGTATCTCAATTCAAATATTCACTTTATTGCTTATGAACATGCACATTATATATACATGGAGGTGTCCCCTAAAACTGTTTTAAACCCAGTTGTCCTGCTGGATCCAATTACACAGCTCTTACCCTCTGATGTATCCAGAGATGAACAGAGCACTTGAACAACAAAAGCAGAAGATGACACTGAAACGTCCAGGAAGATCACCTGTCAATGACTGCTTCTCTCTGCATAGGGTATTTTTGCTCAGGCTGACCCCATCTCCAGGTCTGGGATCCTCAGCATGAGACAGACATGGACCTACTGGAGTGGTCCAGGGGAGGCCATGAATATGCTCCAAGGGTTGGAGCATCTCTGTTACGGAGACAAGCTGGGAGAGCTGGGAGTGTTCAGCCTGGAGAAAAGAAGATTCTGGGGAAAACTTATTGTGGCTTTTCAGCACATAAAGGGTGCTTAACAAAAGACAGAGAGTGACTTTTACATGGGCAGACAGTGACAAGACAAGGGGAATGGATTTAAGCTGGAAAAGGGAAGATTTAGATTAAATGCTAGAAAGAAAGTCTTTCCTGTGAGGGTGGGGAGGCCCTGGCACAGGGTGCCCAGAGAAGCTGTGACTGTCCCTGGATCCCTGGAAGTGTCCAAGGCCAGGCTGGGTGGGGCTTGGAGCAACCTGGGATAGTGGAAGGTGTCCCTGCCCATGGCAAGAGGGTTGGAAAGAGATGGTTTTAAAATCTTTCTTCCAACCTGAAACATTCCATGGTTTTGATTCCAGACAGGAGCCCATAGCCATGCCTGATATGAGGCCTACTACGATTAAAGCAGAGCTTTAATTGGCTCCAGCTGCCTCAGAATCCAAGAGGCCAAGCAACGCTCATAGTCGACATCAAGTGTGAGAGTCAGTACATTTCTCCTTATTTAAACAGCTGCCCAAGAGGAATTCTGCCTAGTTCACTGGGAATGCTTTTCAACATTCCATTCAAAGATTGGCATAATTTCCAAGGAAACCTCCAAAAGGTAACCAACAAAAGCAATTTACTGTCAACAGACCTAAACTGGTTAAAGATTTCCAACATAAGGCAGGATTCACTGCCTCACACTAACTAAATCTCCCATCAGGTTAAAGACGAGGACTGACAAACTCAAAGAACACAAGTGGAAAGCCCTTCTAATTCAGAAATGTGAGCAAGAAAAGGGTCTTACTGACCATGAGAAGCTGTGCTACTCACACGTTTAATTCTAAGATGTTACATACTACCAAAATCCTTGGAAGGAAATTTTAAATTAGAACTAAACAAATCAAAAAACTAAAAAATCCCAACCCCAAATGAATTATTGTACTTAGCAATGTACAACAGAAACATCAAAAGTCACTTGACTCTAATGGCCACACTAATTCCCTGTGGCATTAGAAACCAAAGTATCATCCAGCCTGGTGCTACAATGAAGAGTACGTGACTATTACAGAGGCCCCATATTTGCCAACTGTATTGCCAACTGCCCCCATATTTTCAACTGTACCAACTTCTTTTGTGCCAAGCTGACAACACCAAGAAAAGGTGTTTATTAATAAATAATTTGCATAAGTCCTATAGGAATCACTTTGTGAATCTATCTCATGCTGATAAATACAGCTGAGCTCCTAAAAACAGCCCATTCGGGCATGTGACTCATCACAGCTAAATCATTCCCTGTGAAACTTGGTGGAGTACACAGAAGACGAGTGAAATATTTCCCTTCCCTGTTTGCAGTTCTGCATGAACATGGGTGGTGTATTCTCAACACTCTGGCTGCTCTATTTTCCTTCTTCTCCTTTTTCTTGACAACAGAAGTCATCCTCCAGGGCACGCTGTAGAAGAGGATTAAGTCCCAATATAGACTTTCTGGTAAACTAGAAAAAAACAATGTGGATTTCTTCAAATGCACTATCAGTGCACTAATAAAAAGGAAGAATGAGAATCCAGGGGTGTCTGAAAAAAACAACGAACTATCACAGAAATAAAAAAGTGACTGTGAGAGTTCTTTCAAAATGCTAAAATTCTGTAGTTGGCTTGCAGCCATCCTCGGTCAAACAGGAAATCCAGCATACAGATCTGAAATGTAAGCTCAAAAAGTAACATTCTCCCAAGCCACCCCCACTACCACAGTCAATGCTGTTCCAACCAAAAGTCTTCTGAGTGACTTCGTTATCTGTTTCCTTCCCCAGCGGAAAAGCCACCCCCCTCCCAGCTTGTTTTGCTGCAGATGGGAAACAACTAGAGATAAACAGTAGTTCTATGGGAAAAAAAACGCACTTCAAGTAATCTCATCAGGATTTTTACTGAAGTTGTGGCCTCTATGCAGTCTTGAGACAATACAAAATAAAATTATCTGAAGCTGATTGATGTACTTAATTAAATTAATTAAGAGAAATTGAATCATGCATCTCAAAGTCTTGTCATCACTACAAAACAGAAAAGAAACTAAATCAGATGAAAATGTCCTATATTCTCATAAATAAATTTAAAGAAATATGTCCCTTCTACAGCCCTTGTCAACCTGTATTGTACACTGTGAGCTCAAGAATCCTGATGGCAAAGAGAGAAATTTCCTGGTTATTTTTAGTAGAGTTGTTTATGGGAAATAGTCTGGGAAGCCAACTGTCTTCCTCTGGGTGTTTTATTGGAATACTGCAACTGAATTCAGACACTGTTACAAAAATCTGTCTAAAAAGGGAAAAGTCACCACAGTCAGCTCTGGAGACTATTCTTACAACAAGGTTAATTTTTATAGGGATGCTTTTAACTATTATATGGCACAAATATGTGAACTGCATGTTTTTGCCCAATCATTTAGGGAACAGAATAAATGCTCCACTCCAGTTCTTGGCTAGTGTACAACAAGACTCCGCTAAGGGCAAGAAAAACATATGCAGCACATTGGAACACTTTTGCTTCAAGGAGTCCAAGTTTGATTAAGCTGTTACAGACAGAATCTATCCAAGCAAACTCTGGGGTTTTCACTCATCATCATCTTCACAAAAGCAGCATTCATCAAAATTTAAAACTCACCATCCTATGCAAACTCAGTCTTTTTGGATCGTTATGATTTCTTCATCCTTTGTTCTGGAGTTCTTAAATTTATAATTCCCATACCAAGCCATGCTAATATGAAATAAGAATGTTGGAAAATAACTTTCTCAGTGACATTTCTATTCTGGAGTTCTCTGACTCTTGCAGAACTGTAAAACTAATTGTATAAACTCTACAGTAACATGCTTCTACCTCTGCTGCCTCTTGTCTGTTCTTAATGTCAGTTCCTGTCTGAACTGCAGCAGAGGATCCTGAATAGAATGGACATTTTCACTCAAGCTCTGGCAACTGGCTCCTGTCATCTGTCAGTTCAGGGAGCTCTCAAACCCAGTCCCTCCACCCCACTCAGCCACTGGCACAGAACTGGGAAAGGAGAGAAAGCCTCTTGCATGCCTGGCTGCTTATCTGAGCAAGGTTCAGGCAAAGGGCTTGTGAAGGAAAATAGTCCTTCTAGCAAAAATAGCTTTATTTGGGGACCTGTAAGGAAGCCTTAGTGCTTTTCCCTGGTAAATAATTGCTCCATCAGATAGAACTTGGGGTGGTTAAGCCATTTAGGACAGTAATTTGCCATAAGTAATACAAAAGCAAGAAAGACAAAGCTAAGTAATTTCATTAAAAGCTGGGTATTTGGAAAAGCTTTTAAATATTGAAAATATTCCTACAGTGGGAATTAAGCTGCAAGACACAACATAGCATCAGGGTTACTCTGTGTAACTGGTATTCCTGAACCCATGTCCCTCTGCCTAGAGAGCCTGAAAAAAATACTGCAAGATAGTGGGAAGTAGATTGCTGTTAATATTTAAAACTGTCCCTTAGAAGTATCTGGGAGTGGTCACTGGTCCAAACAGCTCCTGCTCAAAATTCTTCCTGCTTAAGGTTTTATGATTTTCTTCTTCTTTTTTTTTTTTTTTTTTTTTTTTTTTTTAACACTTTATGGATTCCCTGTGAAAGTGTGTATGCATTGAAAATGAATTCTGAAAGGAAAACTGAAAAGGAAAACTGATTACACAAAGTCTTCTCATGTGCCAGACTAAGTAAGACAGGTCTCTTGATTTCTATCAATACCCTCCTCCTTCCTGCCAATCTCCACAAGGAGATGAAGCAGGTCAACTCAGCTGTAAGAGGTGCAAGCATCTCCTTTCCTCTTGATTGCCCATCTTCTTAAGAAAATGGCTATCTATGATCCTTTAAACAGTTCACTGTTATTACTCTAATATTACCTACCCTTTAGGGAACTTAAAGGGTAGATAATATTAGAAAAAACTTAGGACTGTGCTTAAGGTTATGAGGACAATAGAAACTTTGCCTTCAGTAGCTTCTGGAGGCATGACATTACTTCTGCCTCATAACACTTTTTTCCAGCAAGAAAAAGCAGGACCACAAACTTCCATTTATGTCACCTTCCCTTTCTTTTAAGTTTCTGTTTGCTTTTTATTATCTCTGTAAGATATTTAGCTATTCATCATCTTTGCAGTTTACATGGTGGTCTGCCTTAATAAACATTTTAAAATTTCGGAGCAAGGGTACATACTGTGAATTAAAGATTTCTTTCATTATTATCATCATTAATACAGCTCTTTTCTTTTTTGGCAATGGGAGTAAGAAAAAGGCCATCTGTGTAAGTGATTCAAATGCTTGGGGGAAAAAACCCAATGTGAAATACAGCTCAGTGGGTGTAAGAAATTTAAATCAGAGTCAACAGATTAAAACTTACTAGCCTCTGTTTAAGGCACTCTGCATGTATCATGAGCTCCAAATATGCCTTCAAGAACACAGCCAGTATATCCTAGTAGGGATGGAAAGGCTCTACAGACTTATGAATAGCGAGTCTGTAATTGTTGAGGTGCTTATGGCCTTTTGCCATTACAGAAATTCAAGAGAAGAATTCATTAAAAAAAGAACTCTGCCCTTTTGTTTGCAGGTTTTGTTCTGGTTATTGGCCTGGTGACGTTCTACCGCATCGGACCATACACCAACCTCTCGTGGTCCTGCTACCTGAACATTGGAGCCTGCCTTTTGGCTACACTGGCAGCTGCCATTCTCATCTGGAACATCCTGCACAGGCGTGAGGACTGCATGGCACCCCGGGTCATCGTCATCAGCCGCACCCTGACCGCTCGCTTTCGCCGTGGCTTGGAAAACGACTATGTTGAGTCACCATGCTGAAAAAGCACACTGGAGAGGGAAAAGATCTCCAAAGAGATCTGCATTGGAGTTGTTTTCTATAAATATATGCTATAATTTAAGGGTTGAAAGACATTACAATGCTCACTTGTGTGGGCAGAGGCCCTCGATTATTATTTGGATGGGNATATATATAAAATATTATATTCCTCTCTCCCCTCTGCTGCACAGCACAGAATTGTTAGGTTGGCTGCATGGCAGCAGGATCAGCTGGAGAAGATACTGAGTGTGTGCAATGAGAATACAGGAAAGAGGGAACCAAACATGTTTCCTCTGTCTGCATCAAGCTCTCCTGCTCCTTAAAAATAAAACAAAAAGCTATAGGAGACCAGTGACAATAGCTTGGGAGTTAACAGGCAGTCTGAGAAAGTAGAAGACTCACTATAGATTAAGTGATGAGTTTAAAAGCTGCCTAGATTTCATGACCTTCTAGTACTTCTATTCAGCTCTCTACAAGGAACGGATTCTCATTAGCTGCAACACCCGCTCCCAGCCCCAGAATGGACCAGAGAGTAAGAAGCAAAAGCAACTCTAACTATTCTTATGTAGAGAAAAGGACTGCAGAAGAATTAAGTTGCATTTTTTTCAGACATTTCTTTTGTATCCTGAGACACAGGTTTGCTAATGTCCTGTATGTAAACAAACATTAAAAATGAGAAGGGTACCAGCTAGAACATGCCACCCATCCTGCTGAAAAAATCTGTTCCAATGTTACATTGAGGGCTAATGTCCACAGGAGGCAATATGAACTCCCTAATAATCAGAGATTCGATTAAATTACATTGCTGGGAACTATTATAAGAAAGACATTCCAGCTCAAACTCGTTTCTTTTCTCTCCAGCTAGTTATAACATTTGCTGTGACATCAGAATGCTATGGCAGGACACCAGCTCTGCCCAGGAATGCTCAGAGTCACATAACACAGGGAATATTGGAGAACAGAGCTGCCGCTCAAGTACCCAGACTAGAGAATAAGACAAATATACAGCACTTTAGGATTTTGAGATTTAAAAACAATCTGCCTGACAACTTAATATGATAAGAAGTGAAAAATGAATGCCTTTAGAATTAGGTATAATGTTTGTAAGCCCTACCCTGAGAAGCACATGGCCTCATGAAAGTCATATGCATATAATTTTCAGAAAGAAAAACAATACATCAAAAACTATTATGCAGGAATATGTGGGATACAGGAATCTGGGGCAATGACAGGTGTGTAAGTGCTCTCAGGATGCTGCTCTGAGCACAATTAGTGACAGGTTTGAGGAACAATGAGCTGTGAATGTTACAAATTCCTTTGTGTTGCTCCCAGCCGAGTACACTGCTTTGCTTCTTTATCACTATTTCTACACTTTGTTAAAATGTGATCATCAAGCTGGCTCTTGAGTTCCATTCTGCACTCATTTTGGATGTGATAAGAAACTCAATCCCAACTGCTGCTTTGCACCACATTCCTAGTGACCAACACTCCACACAGACTGATGCTCTAGAACAACTGCACTGCTTTAGACTGTCAGGGGAAACACCATAAAGCTGACAAGGAGTTTCTTCTAGCAGCAGGTTTGTAAAAACCAACTAAGATTAGTATTCATCTGCCTGCATTAATTTTCTGGGAAAATAATATGTTATGATTCAATGCAGAGGTTTTTAAAATAAAATATTAGAGTATTTAAGAGACATTATATTATTTCCTCTAATATTGCAATATCCATATTATAATAATGTACATGTGAATTTAAAAATCAGCTATGTGGTCGGTAAATCTGTAACACTCGGTATTGCTGTAATTATTTTAGATGTATAAATAAAATTGTGAATGGTCATTTTCTTCTAGTGACAACATTTTTGTCATTCAGACACAGGATAAGGTTGCAGGTTATCAGTAATTCTTTCTCTTTTAGTAAAAAAGAATCCACAATGTATTACAGACAAAGAATGAGCAGAGAATGCATTAAAATATCTGTGAGATAAAGATGTTTCAACTGGCTAAAAATGAAAGGAAGAATGAAATCAGAGAGGGAAAAGGTAAGGAGAATCTAGAAAGATCTACACTTCATACAAACTTTTAACAAAAGTAAACTGCACCCATGAAGAAATATATACAAATAGTTCTGATACCTTTTTATCAGCTTGATGGATTTGAAGGCCTCATCCATGTCTCCAGCAGTCAGATAGTAGCTGAAGTTCAGCATGGCATCCTGAGTGGTTTTATCACAGTCTCCCAATCCAATGAAATCTCTCATGGGTCTTCTTGCAACCATCTGAGAGACAGTTCCTGAGCCAGACTCTGATGTTCCCTTCTCAGCTTCTCCCAGCTAAAAGGAGAAGGTTGTCATATAGGTATCAAGCAGGTTGAAACTTACTGCTTTGTACATGTAATTAATTACATTATTCCCACCACAGTCCAAGTTTTTTATATCTGCAGGACCATGATCAATAGCCACAACAGCTGTGAAGTTTCAGAGCTTCCTAGAAAATGCCACAAAATATGGAATGTCATAGAAGAGATTAGCATATTGCAGTGAACAATCACAGCACGTCAGTGATCACTGGAGACTGGCATTATACCACAGAAAGGTAACCTCCTTTTATTACAGTCATTATTATTTTTTATACATATATGTACATTAGTAGTACTACTATTATAATAGCAACTGTTAAGTTCCCAGATTTCTGAAGATTTCAGATAAGCACCTCTCCAAGTTTAGTCTCTTCTCAAATATTAGTCTGCTGTTCTGTAAGTTAACTATACAGACCAAATTCTTTTATCCTTGCCTTCATGTAAATCTTATGAATACTGAAGCTCAGGTTCAAACCCTTCCCCTTACAACTGGCAGTTATAAAGCTTCAGGGATACTTTCACCACTCACTGAAAGGCAACTCAAAGCAACTCAATCATTATGCAGAAAAACAATAAAGTCTCAACCCTCAATGTCAAATGATCTGTCTGGAGTGTAACAAGGAAACTTTCCCAAGCCAGGCGCAGAGGAATACCATCTGAGTCATTAAGGATGCCAAAGTCCATGTACAGCTACCCTAATCGTATAGTGACATAAGATAACTAAACATTAAGGTATACAGAAGCCAATAAAAATTGTATTATATTATAATACAGTGGAAGTCCTAGATACAGTAAAAGACAGAAATCAAAAGCACAAATCTATTTTACTAGAACTTGAGGAATTTCTGGAACCAGGACAGTAAAGACATTATAGTGAATAAGGAGAAACCCTGGAATGAAACTTGGTAAACAAGGCTTGTTTCATCAATTTGATTAGCTGTATTTAAAGCAGACTCTGCTCTTACACTAAATTAGGTTTCTCAAATGATTACAAGTGATGTAAAAAGTGACTTCATCATAAGGAGACAACCACCTACCAAAAAACTGGAAACGAGAGAGAAGCAGATGAAGGAAGAGGACCAAAGCAATGCAGATACTTACAGGTTTATAGACACATCCCTTCCGTAAACACAACTAATGGCAGCAATAATCCATACAGAGTTTAAAAAAAAAAAAAAATCAATCAAAGTAAAATAGCACGAGACATGATGGAGAAGTGTTTATAAGAAAGATTGGAAAATGCAGCATATCACATTTGACCTTTCAATTTAAGAGAAAAAGAAATGTAAAACACAGTACAAATCTAAAAGCTCAGTCTGCACAAGAAGACTGAAAATAGGTAGTGCTTTTAAGGAGATGAATTACAAAGTACTGCTCTGAATCTGAACATAGTAAGTAGATACATTCTCCCTGTCTAAAAGTGCTCCCAAACTATATGAGGACTAGAAGTCTCATTAATATTAATTTCCTGTAGATTTTACAAAACTAAATACATTAGTATAGTAAATGGGTTCTGTTACACTCCCCCTGCAAGACAGGAACAGAACAAATCATCATCCTAAGACACACCAGGAAACTCAGGTCACAGCTTCACCAGAAACCAGTTTGTAGGTGAAAGGCTGCAGTTCGCCCAGTACACATGGAATTATGTAGTGTATTATTTACCTGAGATGCAAACAATTTTGGATTGAAATTCAAGTTTCAGAAGTTAGAGACTGCATTCTTGGCATTTGCAGCACACAGGCACTTGTTGATGGCACAAGATGACTATTCTTGCTCTCTTAGGTATTCTTGGAGAAGCTTAGGTATTCTTGTAAGCTTCATTCCAGCAAGGAAGTGGGATGCTTCTGCCAAAGCCAGTGTGAAATGTCCTGTCTTACAGCCTGCATAAATCTCACACACAGACTACTCTTGTACTTGCAATAGGCACAGTGACTAGATAAAGCAGAATAGTTTTCACATCTCTTTTTCAGTTGTATTACCTGGTAATTCCTGTTTCTCCTACACTTGTATGTCACATTCAGTTTACAATACCCATAAAAAGCCATCTCATTACGAATTCCACAATTCTGCCAAGTTCATCTGCATCAGAATTATCTTTATGTCAATTCTACATGTGATGCACTCCCTGCCATTGGAGTTTCTCTAACTAATCCAGACTCAATTTGGTTAAATTTGATCCCTACACAGTGGGAAGTGTGAATTTCTGAGAAGGGAAGGAATTCTTAGAAATTACCTCACCTTTTTCGCAAAGTAATAATGTGGCACCTCCATGCCCAGAAGAACCTGGTAGGATGAAGGCAATGGAAAGCTGTCCTGCAGCAAAAGGCCATGCTCTTCAGTGCTGAAGAATGATATAATCCAAACATCCATCTGGAAAAGGAAGCGAAGCACTGTTTTGTTTATATGCTGCGACATCCCTTCTTTCTTTTTGTTTTTATTTTCCACATTCTCTTGGCTGAAGCTTCTCTGGACAATAGTATGACCTATACCTTCAGACACAGCTGCTGGGAGGGCAGAGCCACACACTTCCTCCCTACAGCGAGCAGCCAGCACCTCGTTCTGCATTCCATACTGGTCCTCCTGCACAGGGACCTCTACCTCTGCCTCAGCAACCAGCTTCACCCACCAGAGAGAGAGGAGCCCCTGGCCACAGATTGCTACTCCAGGTTTCTCTGACAGATCTGCCTCAGGGCAAAGAAACACCATCACAGAATAAGAGAATCACAGAATGGTTTGGGTAGGAAGGGGCCTTAAAAACTACCCAGTTCCAACCTCCTGCCAGGGCAGGGACACCTTCCACTATCTCAGGTTGCTCCAAGCCCTGTCTAACCTGGCCTTGAACATTTCCAGGGATGGAGCAGCCACAACGATTTTCAACTATTTTTTTAAAACATTATATTATTCCCATTGTAAGTTCATCAACTCAGTGACTGCTTTGAGATCCCAGGAAATATATCATCCATTCAAAAACAGTTCCTCTAATGGTTTAAATATTGACCTGACTCAAGTTAAAATAGCATTTATTTCCAGCAGAAGTTAATCAGACTTCTTACTTACTAAAGCATAAGCAGACAGTAAAAAGTTCTGCTGAGTAAGACGCAAAAAGTAAGTTGCATTCCTTCTATATGTTTTTTTTCAACTTTATTTAGAAGCCACGCATCTTTAAGACCCTAGTCAGGTGTTTTGAGACATCCCTATCCCATTTCTCCTTTTTACTTTGATCTTCTCATGGTTCTTCTAAGGTCATTTGAACCAACAAAAGACACAAAGAGCTTTCTATCTCTAATTTTATGAGATTTAGTTAAAATAAGGCACAAATCCAAAAACTTGAGATTAATATGGATGTTTCAAATCATGGAATGTTTATGCAGGATAGGCAGTTCTGTACAGACAAAGTGGTAAGGAGCACTACAAGCACAATAGCAGGGGAAGAGAAGAATTATTTGTGTGATGAAATAAAACTTTGATTAGATCATTTCTGATCAATAAAAATGAAATATTTTTTCTAATGTAAAAAAGACCGTAACAGATAATTTGGCAAGTCTCATAAAAATGTACAGTGTCTCTCCAGAAAAGCAGAAGATGGGAGGGACTGGGTGGAAGAGTGTATTTCTCTGTTCACCTTAACAGTAGCGTCCCTGTTATTCTATCAAGTTAATTATTGCTGCTAAAAGTGGACTCAAGATATAAAAGCAGCAATTTTTTAAGTTACAAACTTCTAGATTATCAATCCACCCAATAATGTCACCTGAAAAGCTGTAGTCCAGATACAAGCTTGCATTACAGTCATTCCCAAAATTCTATCACAGCTAAAGAAATGCCCTCTTTTTCTTCTTCACCGTATGCAAGCTGGGCCCAAACGAGAGAGCTGCCATAGAGGGACTGCCTGAAGCAGACACCAAACACAGGGTTCACTACTCATTTCTGCACGTAGGAATGTATACTGCCCACTCCTACATCCTTAATGAAGCACAAAGGACTTATTACTTTGACAGGGAAAACTCCATGTAAAACAAGGTAAAACAAATAAAAAAGACCATACTGTGCCCTCAGTCTGGTTTTTCTTTTGGTCTGGAGGTTGGAGGCCTGTTTCAGGAATTGCTTCACATACAAAAAGTCTTGGTTCACTCTGGTCCCAGAAATGGCAAGCAGGGATGTGACTGTGCAACTCTGGATACTCCACTACAGACCTACCAGGAGACAACAAAAAATGTAGAAATGGAGACAAAGTAATTCCAGCCCATTCAGTGCATAAAGCTCTAGCCAAGGGATCATTCTCAGTTATTTATACTCTGCATTAGAACATCAGACACATTTTCCTGACTCCTAACATTTTACACATGGCAGTGACACTTCTAGTTTGGTCTGTTACACTTGCAATGGTGGCAGGACATAAAGCATTTTGGTAGAAAAAAAGCTGGTACTGCCTATAAAAATAGGCACTCAAAATCTGCCTCCCCTGAGATTGCAGGTCCTATAGAAACACTTGAACATCCTTCAGACGATCTACCTCAGTGCCTGCTGCTGTCACACAGGTGCTACCTCAGTTCTGCCTGAAAACCATGGAATCATTAACATTGGAAGAGCCCTCTGAAATCACGAAGTCCAACCGCGTACTCAGCACCACCACCACGTTCACCACTAAATCATGTCCCAGAGTGCCATATCCACACAATTTCTGAACACTTCTCCAGATGGTGATTCCATCACTGCCGTGACCAGCCTGTTCCAACACCTGACAACTCTACCTGAATAAGTTTTCCCTAACACCCAATCTAAACCTTTACTGGCACAACTTGAGGCTGTTTCCTCTCATCCTATTGATGGTACCTAGGAGAAGAGACCAACCACCACCTGGCTACTGTATGTCAAGAATTCTGAGGCACTGTGGAAGCACAAGGACTTCCCCTGCAGCCTTGGGAAAGCCAGTCTCTGTCAGCAATTTAAATAATAACATCTTACTGCCTCCTTTGGGCATTTCAATACTACTTCAGTGCCAGCCATGACAAGACTCCAGACACAGAGAATAACACTATTTTAGCAATGGCTTAGTATTCATTCTTCTGAAAAAAATGTCAAATTATTTAAAAGAGAAACTAAAGACATTCATTAAAGCATTTTCTCACTTGCTGTCACCACTGAAGGATGGAATTTGTGGGGAGAATTAGAGTAGGGCTAGAGGGAAAACTGAAAGAGACATTCAAAGAGGTGCAGAAACACTCTAAGTCCTCCCCCTGCCATGGAATTTAAAATCAGTAAATTGCAAAGTGAAAAATAGAGCTTGTGTAAAAAACCTGGGAGTGTTTAGATTTTACCTCAGGAGGAGGGAAAGAGAAGCAGAAGAGGTGTAGATTATTATCACTTTCTGCTGAGTTTACTCACTCTAATTTGAAGATCCTTTAAAAGGAAGCACAGATAAATGGATTATTCTCACAGACACTATCTAACACTTAAACAGTGAAGCAGCATTCCTGGCTTGGGTTGGCCTCTATTGGGCTACACAAGATACTGCATTTGGAAACAACTTCCTCACTTACTCTTGACTACACTACTGCATAACTAACCAGAACATAAGACCCCAGATTTGCATTGGCCTCAGTTTTTGATGAGCTGGGTAGCTTCTTCTGGCTTTCAGTGGTAAGGAGAGTAATTCCTTTTTTTTGCTTATAATGGCCATAGCAGATAGGCTCGAAAAAAGCAATCCACCTCTACCAATGCTGTTTTTTCTTATGAAAAATACAGTCAGAAAAATTATTGTAAAATCAAACAGGAATTTCTACTCTAATACTACACCATACTTTCACAAGCATTCCTACTTCACTGCATTGTGCTGCTAGGATTCCTAATGTACTTCCCACAGCACAGTTTGCATTAACAGAAAGGCATCAGTTCTAAATAGACACTCACATAAGCCCAACTTTTATTATACTTTAAAAATACCTTTTTTCCTACAAAGACCTTCAGAATGTCCTCTTTTCAGCTCCTATTATGTACAGTCTTCCAGGAAGGGGAGCTTTCCAAGGTTTTTCTTAGAAGATCTGGATCCTGATTCCAGTCATGTAATACCTCTGTATAAAATCCCCTACACCAAATCATCGTCTCCACAGATATGTCTTTAGCTAGATGTGGCTTCCAAATTGCTAGTAATTCTCCCTAAATTTCTCTTCTATGAATTTGTCCAGTATCTCCATGAGCCCTTCCTTCATCCTCTCTACTTCCTTTGCAAGGAGTTCCTTGGATCTGCTGGAGGTTGGCTGAAGAACTACCTCCTTCTTATTTTGAGCTTGCTTCCTGGGTGTGTTGCTTTGGCATAGCCTGGTGTTTGGCTGCCGAGGGGGGCCACAGAAGTGGCTTCGGTGGGAAGCTGCTGGAAGCTTCTACCATGTCTGACAGAGCCAATCCCTGACGGCTCTGAAGATGGACATGCTGCTGGCCCAATGAGAGAGGTTGGTAACGCCTCTGTGATGACAAATTTAGGAATAAAGTCAAAACAGTGCACATGCAGTTTTCCCTCAAGAGTGGGGAGGCGCTGCGGCAGCCGCGATGCCAGGCACTGCCCACAGCAATGTGTCACTGCCACCATGCCAGGCAGAGCCCACAGAGAGCCCTGCCTGTTTGGCCGCCCCCAACCAGCCGTGCCGTGAGCTGAAGGGCAGGAGCAGCAGCTTCTCCTTCCTGGTGCCCCACATAGAGAGAGGCATTAAACAGCACCAGCACCATGGCAGCCGGCACAGCCTGCAGTGAGCCTTGCCTGCCTGGCCGCCCCCAGCCCGCTGTGCCGCGAGCAGAAGGGCAGGGGTGGTGGCTTCCCCTTCCCGGTGCCTCACATGAGGAGAGGGGTTAAATGGCACCAGCGCTGCGGCAGCTGCCACTGCCCACGTGATGGTGGTGGGGCCGCCTGGCTGGCCCTGAAAGCATGACAAATGATTTCCCAACATGGAACCCAGACGAGATTGACCTCTCCGCGCTGCGGGATCCTGCAGGAATTTTTGAATTAGTGGAACTTGCTGGCAGTGATATCTACAAGCAGCAGTTTTTTTCTAGTCAGAGAAGAGGAGGAAGTGAGGACAGGTGAGGGAGAACAACATGGCGGCACCAAGGTCAGTGGAAAAGAAAGAGAGGCAGGAGGTGCTCCAAGCGTGGGAGCCGAGATTCCTCTGCAGGTCACAATGGTGAGGACTATGGTAAAACAAACCGTCCCCTTGTAATGCGTGAAGTCCATGGGGGATGCAGAAATCCACTCGCCCATGGGAAAAGCGCTCATGCCGGAGCGGGTGAATGTTAGAGTAAACTGTGGTCTAGTAGGAGACCAAACTACACCAGGGACTGCACCTCATGGACGAGTCGCCCATGCCAAAGTAGTTTTGGGAAGACTGTTTACCTGTGGGAAGGACCCCACAGCACAGCAGAGGAAAGACTCCTCTCCCTGAGTGAACAGTAGATCTCAAGTGACAAACAGACCCAAATTCCCACACCCTACCTCCCTACACTGTCGATGGGAAGGAGGGAAGGGCTGGCAGGAAAAAAGGTGTTTTAAGGGCTTGTTTTACCTCTCGTTATCTTCCTCTGACTCTGCTAATAATAAATATACTTTGTACCTTTAAATTTAAGCCCATTTTGCCCTTAAAATGTTTCTCCCTCAGTCCTTATATCAACTCATGAACCCCTTATTTGTGGAGGCCCTTGAGCCTACAAGAGAAACTCCCAAGGCAATGCCCTGGAAGAATCTACCATAGCCTTTGGGAATGCTTCATTACTCCAGGTGAAAAAAAAGGCTTCCCCCATAGTGCTCTGCAGCAGTATGTTAATCTACCTCTGTTCTGTTCTTTCCATTGGCCTTGGTTTTACCCACCTCTATTGTTCAAATATGTCTCTAGTTCTAAAAGTTTCTTCTTTCCCTGTTTCCCCATTGGTTGTGTCCACCCTCATGTTCCCGATAGGTCAGTGCCATTTGTCCTGCCTTTGTACTGCCCCTGTGCCTGCTGACCATTGGCCTGTGACCCCATACTTAACCCTAAGCACTGCACTGATTCCTTGTCTTCTGTCCTTGGAACTCTTCGGCGTATGGAGCAATAAACCTCACTGGAACTCTATACAGAAGACCCTTCCTGTCTTCTGTTCACTGAGCTATCTGTGGTGTGTGTGAGTGGACGAGACTAATGGCATGAGTGCCCAACCAAGTGGCTTCTTGAGAGGAGATGCTTTTGAGGGGGGTAGCGGCATCCACCATCCACCCCCACGCCACAACATTATTAATTCTTTCTTTTTTTCTTCCCTCCTCTCTGCCCAACTGCAAATACGAGGGTAAGTGAACCATTCTTGTGGGTGCCTAGCATTTGGTTAATGTCAACCACGACAGTGGGACCTTCATTTCACACTCCCTGCATTATTGGAATAGACAGAGATGCAGCTTGATGGACATAAAATTCACCAGTGTTAATTAGTTCTCTAGAAAGAAATAAATCATACAAGCTCCTTCACAAGACAGTGGAATGTTAGAATCAAGATGTGCTTGTCTCCACAGGGCAGATTTCCATGTTAAAACCACCAGTAATGCTTCTTGAAGTAAAAGCTCCTTACTTGCCCATGCCTTGTCCAGCAGAAAGGTTCTCTCTACCATCTCCCTGTTCAGCCTTGAAATCAAAGAGTGTAACTTGGTCCATTTCAACATCATAGAAACAGATCTTGGAATCGATGTTCCCATCTGCCTACAAGAAAGGAAAATAAAGTTTGCTGGAGCATGCAGTCAAAAAGAAGAACAGGTATGTTTATCCCATCTGCTTCATGCTCTCAGCTTTGTTTGCTCGTAATCACATAAGGTCATTCTTACTAAGAAAATTTCTGGCTTTTTTTCTATTCCAACAAGTCAGCCTTGGATTTCTTTGAAATGCTACAAAGCAGCTGTTGTAACTAAAATACTCCTGTTCTGGATTACTCCCAACACAAAGCCTTAAGAGACCCTCACTAATGCTGGGACATGACACTTCCTTACATGACTCAATACACTGCCTGGACCAGGCAGGTTTATTTCTGAGAAGTGATCCTTGCGTCCTCAGTAATCTTGACTCCCACCAGTTTATGACCCAATGGACAAGTCCCAGAAGCTGTGTCTCACCCTGCTGACAACGATGCTGACTTTGCTGCCATTAGCATTGCACTTCACAGACAAAAGGTCTCCACAGCCAGGGAGCAGCTTGGATAAACTCTTACTGTTGCAGTGCACTTTTGCCTCTCTGTGGGAAGGAATAAAGTTTAATTATACGGTGGCAAGCAACTGGCAATATGTATCAGCCAAAACATGTAGCAAATTATGGTTAAGACTTTTAAAAGCAAACTATTTTGACTGCATGGCACCACAGCGCCAGGCTCCCGCTTCCTCTTCAGAGGATTGCTGCCACTGCCTTTCTTTCAGGAATAAGTTAACAGACATTCCTTCCTCGATGAATCAGCAAGAATGAATGTCAGTGCTTCTACAGGATTCCAAAAACATGGCTATACAGCAAGAACATCTGACCAGAATTCTGAATTCAGAGGCCTGCTTTTCCTACAGAAGTAAGTTGAACAGTACCATGAATGTTGAATAGAGCCCATCTCATGAAAGTTTTGTGTATGGAAAAAACACTGTGGAGCAGGAGTAAAGAAATGTCATTAGCAGGGCATATTTATATATTTTATTATCTCAAAAGAATCTTATTCCTAGTATAGATAAAAACCCAGTAATCAGTCATCAACAAAGATGACAAACCTCATGCAACAAAAGAATGCAACAAAAAGTGACAGTAATTTGAAGTGACAGCAATCTAGACCTATAATACAATCTCATGAAAAAAAAAATCTTTGATTCTATAAAAATAACATTTGTTCTAAGCCAACTATGCTGCCCTGAAATTAAAGTGTCATAATTTGAGAAGGGATATTTTTGTGTTTGTACCAAACACAAAAATTTATCATAGCATGTATGAGTGAAGCTACTTTTTCTAACTATCAAACATCATAATCTAATATTTATGCTAGTTGCAACCTGCCCAAATCCAATAACCTTCAAACTGTTCCAGGTGGAATCTGTGTGATCCCAACCCAAGTAGTTTCCAGAGGGCAACTAACGAGACTTTAGCATTCCTCCGGTGACAGCATGCAAAGAAGAACAGAATCTGTTTCACTCTTCAGATTTTTCTGCTTTTCAAAATTACATTTGTCATCAGCAGCTAAAATTTCAAAATGAACATCATGTCAGTATCTTTTTCATGTTTGTCAGTATGGGAGTACAGCAAAGTTTGACTGAAATCAGGTAAACTTCTTTCTTAACCTAAACAGGAGGAAGAACAGAGTCTCCACAGTTTTAGGTTCACTTGCTCCACAGACTCATTGAAACAAGTTTGTTGATTTATGAGGGGGTACAAGACGTGATTTTCTTTATTTCAGCTCTTTTGAGATTCAGGTCTTGTTCAAGTTATCAAAAGAAATATGGGACACCCTTAGCTTGATCTTCCATAAATTCTCCATACACTTTTAAATACACTCAAATATCCCTCATGGTATCCTCTTTTTAAAATGATCATCATGATCTTCAAACCAGGAGTTGCCTAAGTATTCCATGGTTCCTCCTTTGCTTTGGAAATACATCAGTTCACAGAGCTGCATATATTGTCTCAAGATTCAAAGGGACTGTTGTTTTTCATCAAATCAAAACCAGCTAAAGATTCTGCACAAAATACATGCTTAACTATAAACAGATTATTTAAAAATTCTTATTAATACCTGCGTGAGAGATCAAAGATTTTCAAGTGAGCCAGATCGGTTCCCACAGCCAGGAAATTCCCACAGACATCCAGAAGGCAGGGATTCCCCTCCGCTTCGGAGAACACCAGCAGCTGTTTAACTGTGCCCTGGGAAGAAATGTGTAACATGAGGTTTGTGTGGCCAAAGCCTCACTAGAAGAGACTTACTTTGTCACCAAGTTGAGTCATGAGTTGCTGAACTTCTGTGTTAGATGAATCAATCCAAGCAAATTGCAGAAACATATACACACAAATGCAATCTGGGTTTCAGGTATGTATATAACCTCAAAAGAAGTCTAAAGTTAAAGGCATCCTTCTGCACTAATTTCCTCTTTCGTAACACAGCCTTTACCAAGAGACACAGAAATATCAAGTGCCTGAAAGTCCTTAAATACATAGCTGTAACAACAAATACATTACATTTATGTGATGAATCATACTCATTCTAAAATACAATATTTACTTCCTAAATAAAATGATGTATCATAGAACTCTGATAATTAGATTTCTCTTTTTGCTTTTTACAGACTAGCAGAGGCTGCAAAGGTTCACACAAAATGTGCAAGTGGAATTTTTCATTATCTTGTAAGAATATTCAGTATGATCATCTTCCTGAAAGTAATGTATGTATTTTGACCTGCATGCAATTTAGATTGTCTTTAAGTCTATAAATATTTATTAGCTACACTGCAGTAGTGTTCAGAGTGGCAGACTTTTTAAAGAACACAAAATGTCAAAGACCTTTCTACTGAAATACTCAAAATATTTTTTTATTTTGAGTATTGTACTATGACAAGGTAGAGTTAATACATTTAGAAAGATCATGCACTTTACTTTTAAGCTCTAACACCAGTCTTTGAAAACAACAAGGCCTATTTGTCCCTTCATGATTTTTCTCAGTCCTTACCTGCCAGGTGCGCACCTGGATCCGATACGGCTCCAATGTGTACAGATTTTCTCCATGCACAGACAGAACTGGAGAGTCACAAAGGAAAGAGCCTGGAACAATCACAACACAGCCATCATTACAATAAATATGTTCTGTAAAAAGAAAGAAAGTAACTTACAGCACATAGTTTCCACTATCTTGCACCAAAGCCCTTTTTCAATCTGTCAGTCACTACTGAATCCTAACTCCTTGGTGTTTTAGCCTTCTTCCATACTGCCAGTACATTTAAAAGCTGGAGCTCCCACTGTAAACAGGTGTCGGTACATCTGTCCATGGAAACAAGTGGGAGAGGAAGGGCAAAGAGTTGATATGGGGAGTGAAAGAAAGAAAAAAAATTCCAGTGTGAGGTTCTGGTAAGAAAATTCACTTTTCCCTTCAGTGAACTGCTACTGAAGAGGGATAACAGAATCTCTGTTAGAACAGTGGCTCTGCAAGAACTTCAGAAGTGGTGTAGATTGTTAGGACCTTAGTGGTAATAAAGGAATGATTCAGAATGGAAAAGTTATAAAATATACCAGTAAATATAGTCAAGCAGAAAACATTTAATAATTCTTAAAAGAAAAATCTTAAGATTTATGATGGAATTCCATATCACTTATTTCTCAAGGCAGAAATATTTACAGAGAATTAATAATTTAAAAAGTTAATTTACCCTACTTGGCACTATATACAGCAATTTATGGGACAACTTCTTCTGAGAGCTGGGACAAAAAGTCTCTTTCCCAGTTCCTATGTGAGTGCTATGTAACCCTGACTACACTTTCTCTCAAGCAAAGTGGAAAAGCATTCAGTAGCCATTGCCATGTCTTATCCATAAAGGCAACAAGAGCCACAGGTACAAAAGCAGGAAAAAATTGCTCTTTTTGATCAGCATCAATGGTGTACTCAAAAAAATATAAAAAGAAGTAGTTCTAGCCTCACACGATATTTTGTGCAAGGCGCTGTATAATGTAATTTAGCTACATCAGATAAAAGCTTTGTCAAGCCCTGAGGGTTTTTTCCAGTCTAGAAGGTGTCCCAGCCCATGGCAGGGGCGTTGGAACAAGATGCACTTTAAAGTCCCTTCTGACTCTAACTGTTCTGTGATTCTGTGATTACAGTGCATCAGCTACCGTGAATGAACGTGCAACTTTGGAAGAAAAGAAGCATTCTGACTCTGACCAATGTTTTAAGTACTACCTGCACTTCTGAAGGTATCTCCTGAGCACTCAAAGACAGCCACTTGCTTCCCATTCCAGAATACTACAGCATCCTAAAACAAACAAAACGCCAAATAAATATATACCTTCAGTTCCTTTTGGAAACATACAGGAATTCATGCAGTAACAGAGCAGAACTCCCCTACAATAGCCACCAGTTACTAGTTCCTCTGGATATTGGGTTTGAAGGCTTTTAGCAGCCCAGAGGTTCTCTGGGTTCTGGTGAACACCCTAGAGAACTCCTGAGTCCCTATTCTGTCTTAAAAAAAAAACAGCTCCACCGCAGCACCATTGATAGTGTCACAACAATACCTTCATAACAAACTACACTGAATATTAAAAAAAAGCTTATCTTAAAGACTTGGAGAGTTTGATCTCTATAAACCTAGCTAGGCAACTCATCAGGCAAATAAACAAAAAATAACAAACAAACCGATTAACCTTAGTAGCAAAGACTCCATTAGCATTCATATCAACACGAAGGCTGTGAGTGGTTCCTGTGCTGAAGATTGTCACATTGAAGAGGCTGGGAGACACCTGTACCACAGCCACCTGCTGATGAAAATGTGCCAACATGGCCTGCTCACTGAGAATCACCACAGAGCTGATGTTGTTCACTGCCAGCAGGTTTTTTCGGGACCCCCACTGTACATAACGGGAAAAGAAAAACCACACAATTTCATCTCTGGTCTTAAACAGTCACAGCAATGTCCCCAGAGAAATAACATGGGGGAAGACAGAATAAATATTTTTATTCATATGCAAAGTCCTACTATCTTAATACAAACTATGGGGAATGACTATGAAATGTTACGGATTCAAATTATTATGCTTGTTACCCAATGTCCTGGTTTAAAAGATAGTTGTCTGCCAAGGAAAGCAGGAACCTTCCTGGAATGGAAAGATGGCCTTCTCCCTCCAAATTATTATAACTTCAAAAATACAGGGCTTCCAGGCAAAAGTATGGGGAAACGAATAACAATTCTTTGCTAGAAAAAATATATATAAACCAGAACAAACAAAAACCAACAAAAAGCCCCAATGACCCAATGATTTTGGTGTTAGTTACAGCCGCACACGGCAGGGAGCGCTGCTGGCGCCCCTCTGAGGGGCGGCAGAGGACAAGGACAGAGGTTAATGGCAGCCTTGGCCAGGGACAGAACAGGGCCTCAGATTCCCTGGACTCTCCCATGCCGGGTGCAGTATCGTGCTGATGGCACCTGCCGAGGTTTCAGTCAAGCAGCAGCTGGGATCCCATCTCTGGAGAGAGAGCAGGTGGGGGGCCTGGTTTTCCCCTGAAACGCCCACACAGATGGTGAAGGTCTCCCAGCAATGCTGAGTGCTGAAAAGCCCCTGTCAACCCACAGCTCCTGCAAGCAGCACTGGCTTATCAACAGGCAGCAAGGAGAATTTCACAGCAGCACTGAGCCACTCAGCAGGAGAAGTCCAGCACCAAAACCATCTCCCCTCCAAGCAGGACAAAGACTGCACTAGTCCCAGCTAACAGACTGCCAAAAAAACCCTGTTCCCCTTCCCCAAAGCCATTTCAGTGGTATGTACACGGACTTGGCCTTTTTTTCTGTCTCTTAATCTCTGTAGTTTTACCTAGGAAGGTGCGCCCCTTGCATCTCCATGACAACAAATGGGAAGAAATTCCTTTGAGAAAACTTAACTACTAACACCCAGCTACTTGGATGCTCTTAGTCTAAGCAGAAGAGCTGTTTTTAAAAAAAATTTAAATCTACATTTTTTCCTAACATATTATTGCACCACCTTACATTTACTGCTGCAAGAGAGCATCACGTATTTAAAGGGTTTAGTAACTCTGCAATGTGTGAAAGCAAGGTGCATGAAGAGTTTCTTTTGTATTACCTGTTGTGGTAAGAATGGTATTCTCCAATTTACTGTTCACACCAACACTATGAGCCACTACTCGCTCCCACCTCCCTGTTGTGGCGGGAGAGGAGAATTGGAGGCACAAAAGGTAAAGATCACACGTTGAGGTAAGAACAATTTACTGGAAACAGCAATGAGGTAAGAAAACTAGCAGCAATAATAGTAATGACAAAAGCACATAAGAGAGAGGTGAGTGATTCACATGCAACCTGACCAAAGCTACCCCAACCCAGATCCAGCCCTTCCTCCATTCCTGGAAAATGCTGTGAGGTGGTATAGAATAATTTCTGAGTCCTGGCCATACCCTCTCCTGACTACGGCAAAAATTAACCCTGTCCTGGACAGAACAAGGACATTGCCATATTCTTTTAGCAGCCTGGAGAGCCATCTCAGTTAATGTAGCTCAAATCCCCTAGAAAAGCAAGCTAAATAAATGTATAAATATGGAAGTCCAAAACCACACTTGTCTGTTTCTCCTAGAAGAATCCACCATGACTGCTGGGGAATGTTTGGCAATGCTTTTGTTTATGCTCCCAAATACTGGGAACAAGGAGCTATTTCTGGACAGTGCTCCATATCCTGCTGAAAGAAATGAGGGACTTGTCTTTAAAAACAAGCTGTGCGTCTGCTGGTAGATAAAACTAGCATTGAGAGATAAAAGAAACAATAGGAAGGATTCCATGATTGATGAATGGAATGAGGGAGATTTGTCTTTACAAACCAACTGTAGGTTTGCTGATAAATAAAATCGGGTACTGAGAGATGAAAGTAACAATGGGAAGAACCATTAATTCCAGGAATAAAAAGAAGAAAAATTTAGGGGAGGGTGATACATTAGAAGGGAATCTCAGGTATGAGGCATTCCGGGAAGTCTGTGCCTCTCAAATACCTCAGCCAATGGGGAAAGAAAGAGGGACATGTGGCTGGGAAATTGGGATAAAAAGGAGGCTGCGTCCTCCAAAAATTTGAGAGATCTCAGGGGAAATACCCCATGGCCTCTCCCTTTATTCAAATAAAGTAAAAGGATTCCTCTGTCTCCTTTTTGGACATAAACCTCTGGTGTTTGTGGATATATTTTCCTAACACTGTTATCTGAAAAAGGCTTGAATGGGAAAGCTGACACAATCACCTGTATCTCTTCCCTTCCCTCAATGTATTAGCAGATGTATGAGATACTTATGGCACACATTATTTCCTATATCCTGGGCCTTTTGTTACTGAAGCTTGTTAATAAAACACTTGGATTCTCCATTTTCACAGCACTTCTGATTTAACTTTGTAAGTAGGATGGTGTTACAGACCTTCACTCTATACCAACACAGAGCAAGCAAATGTCATTGTGTTTTAAATACTTTCCACTCCTATGAGAAAACAGAATAATAGTAAACATACAATTACTTTCTCTTGAAAGTCACCAGATATATTTGATTTTCTTTCCTTATAAAAAATAATGGGGATTGTTCTCACATATGAAGTACAGCAACAGAATGATGTAAAGTATAAGAGAAACACTCAAAAATTGAAAAAACTTAATAATATGGTATAAAAACCAACAACCAAAGATGCTGGAGAACCTCCTACTTCTGAGGGAGGACTAGCCTCTGCTAGGAATGCATATCCCTATGACAGAGATCATGTTCATCTGTTTCACAAAGATGGTCTATTCATCTAAGGTTTGTGAAATCCCACTAACATTCAAGGAGGCTCTTTCCCTTCTTACCTTTATCTGAGTGACATTTCCTTCAAGTTCTGTAGATGCCTGGAACTTCCACTTCTCCTTGCCCTCTGAAGCCTGATCAGATCCTGCTGCTTTCTTCCACATTGCTACTCTCCCCTTGCTAGTTCCAGCTGCCAAGAGACCTGCCATTCACAAACATTTCAGGCATTTCATCCTGGACCTCAGAAAAACAAACCCACATCAGACAACGCAACAGCCAGCGAGCTCTGGTTCTTGGGTTCTGAGAAGCCACCTTCCAGCAGCATTTCTCACTTCACTGCAAACCAACACCCCAGTCCTATACTGGAGGACTGTTCTGGAGAAACAATGGGAGAAATCCCATGTGGCAAGGTGCATCTTCTAAGCTACCAGATGAAATTATTTTTTAAACTTATCAGACTATTACTCCATTTTAACCTTTTCTTAGAATATAGAACTAATGAATATCCTGAGCTGGAAGAGAACCCAAGGGTTATCCCAGTCCAGCTCCTGGCCCTGCACAGGACAGTCCCAGGAATCCCAACATGTGCCTGAGAACGCTGTCCAAGCACTCCTTTACCTCTGGCAGCCTTGGGGTCATCCCCATTTCCCTGAGGAGCCTGTTCAGTGCCTGACCACCCTCTGGGGGAAGAACCTTTTCCTGATATCCAATCTAACCCTCTCCTGGCTGGACACAGCTATGGCTGTTCCCTTGGGTCCTGTCACTGCTCACAAAAACCAGAGGTTAGATCTGCCCCTCGTGAGGAAGCTGCACCATGGATGCTCCCCTCAGTCTCCTCCAGGATGAACAAACCAAGTGACCTCAGCCATTCCTCCTATGGCTTGTGTTTATTTTTAAATAGCTAGTTTTGTAGTCACTTTGGGCAACCAACCACTGAAAACCATTCCAGCAGACATCAGCTGTGCCTATGCTGGCAAACAAGGTGGTGCCCAGGAGCAGATCTGTGGAAAAGATCTGTTGTAAGGACCTGGCATCCACACAATACATGCCACTAAGTTCTATTTCGCATTAGCTGTAGTGCAGGCTTGTAGATTGAATGCCCAAAACATGCTGGAGTGCATTAGGTATATTGCAGGGGTACTTCTGTCAAAAGGAACCCAGCTTATGCACCATGAGACAACTCCACAGTGATTCCAAGTGTAATTGAGTATTGAATTATTTCCCTGCACCTTTCAAGGCACATTTCTGATCCAAACTAAAATCTTCTACATCACATACTACCACTGAGATCCTCAGTCAAAAGACAAACATATTGAAATGATTACAAGGCATGGAAGGCTGAGGTTTGTCAAGGTTTAGGACCAGAGATCACAGCTGCCATGTTATTTCTCACCTTTAGCACTGCAGTAAGAAACACAGTTAATACATTCTCCCTGCTCAAAGCCAAATTGTATATCTAGGGAGAGCACATAGTTCTCATCTCGATCCAAATCCCAGAACCTAAGGCACAGAAAACAAGAGTGTTAACAATCCTTTTCTTTCCAGGTATCTTGCCAAACACAGTCAATATGATGCTCTACAATACCTAGACCATTTAATTTTTTTAATTGTCAGCAGCTGCCTCTGGAATGTGAATTTCTTAATCTCCTTCCTTTTCCTCTGACTTTTTAATCTGCAGCATGTTTAGGGATATTCTCCTATGAAGAAAGAAGTCAGAAGCAAGTGCAACTTTAAGAAAAAAAAAAAAAAGTGAGGGCTAGTTGCAATTTTCTTCCTTTCTAATTATGCTTCCTCCTCTATTTTAAGAATATTCCTGGGTTAGCCAGTAGTCCTTAGGATTCCAGATTTATTTTCTAGAACTAAATATTGCCATGAATCTATTCCTTCTTGATCCTTGGTCTTTATTGTAGTCTCACAAAATTAACAAAAGATTCAGTCTGATAGTAGTAGACAGAGGTTCAATAAAGGGAGCTACTGATATCAATGGAACACTCTCACCGTCCCAAAAGGTTAGAGGAACAGGTCGAGCAGGTCACAGTAGAAACAAGGAAGAAAAGATTGCAAGAAAGGTAAAACTACAGAACACAGTAACATAACAGCATGGGAAAGCAACATACTTTAGAGGATTAGGGACAGAAGTAATTGAAATACTTGTCTTATATTATAGTAAAGAAACATCCTGAAAAGTAAGCACTTTTTTCTGGCTGCTGATGCTATGAGTATCCTAAGGATCAGACAGTAACACTGGCAAGAACAGCAAAGAGGTTGTATTTTCATGCAAAACCCCCAACTGGATTTATTTACAGAAGAAATCAATAACAGCACACAAGGAATGAACAGAATAGGTAAAACTGCCTGAAAAAATAAAACACTTAGAAAGCAAGCCATATAAATTAGTTTCTGTCCTTGAGAAAAAAAATTTTCATTTCATTTCTCTACTTATTTTGACAAACAAAATTAGGAAATGTTGGGAGTTTTTCATTATTGGTAAAAAACCTCCAACCAACGTTTCAGCAAAATATTCAGTTCATTGCAGACTGTAACTAATTTTAGCTGGCCCTTTTCAGGGGCAGCCAGAACAACTCTCATTCTTACCTGATGACTGTCTCACGTAGTGCTGTAACAACCAGGCTATGGTCTATTAAAATCACGTCTGCAGAATGACCAGGCTTCCCACTCAACTTCACCTGTTAACCAAAAGCAAATAAATACATTTACAGAAGGTGGGAGGAGCACGCTGAAGGACACTAGGCATCTGAACTGCACAGTTTGGCTAGGAAGTAAAAATACAAAAATAACTAGACCTATCTGTCAGTTCAGACAGACATATTCAGACAGTGAATTCAGATGATTCAGACAATGATCACCACAAAATGCATCAAGACTGCAACATATAAATTTAATAAAAGAAACCTTATAGTTGGTTAATTAAGTAGGTAAGAAGTAGGATTTTACTCTTGCACTAGATCTTCTAGAATTTAATAAAGATTACTTTAAAATGTGAAATATCAAATCTTACTTCTGGTCAAACATAAATAATGATCAATAAGAAGTAGACACTTCTGTAATACACAAGTGCCCAGTATTTTTCTGTCTTGGATAAAAAGAAACATCTTAGGAAAGTGAAGGTTTGGGGTCTACCCACAAGCAGCATTTTGTAGTAGCATAGGGCAGGGTGTGAGACATTTCCTCTTTCATTTCCTCTTTAATTTCTGGATATCCTCAGTCAGACATTCCACTAAGGAGACACATGGCCGTAATGAGGTTAGAGATAGTTTGTTCATATATCTGGGGTTTGGTAACCAAATAGTCCATGTTTTGTTCTCCTTCCTTCCATAACTTCACTCCCAATGAGTTGGGATACGATACCAGCATGCTCTGTAGGAATTTCCGCCATATGTTTTGCATATATTGGATGTTGTCTGGATTAGGGAGTTGCTCGTTATTTGAAAATATTATCTCCAGCACAGTTAATTCTCTCAGGTTTTAGATCCCTTGCTCCATGGTGTTCCACTTGTCTCAGTGCACTAAAAGGTCATCTTTCAATGAAACATTTCCCTCACATTTGTCAGGAGTTGCGTCCAGAGGCTGAGAGTTTCTGGTCTTTTCCCAATCCCCTGGTCAATACTTGCATCCCAGGACATGGATCCCAGTTGCAAAGTGTCACTACCATCTCATTTCATATCACAGGCCACAACAGCCCAGCATCAGAGCAGTCAGGTCACCACGGGCTCACCCGACTGGAGGCTGAAATCTTTTTGCATGTCTCACAGCTCACTCAGGGATAGGGTTCAGGCGATTATCTCTGCCTCTGCCACTTCCTCCTGTTGTGAGGGCCCTGCTTCCTCTTCACCGCTCACTACATGAGCTAATTTGGTCTTGGATTTCTTCTGAATATGGGCAACCACATTTAGCACAGGTTGTTACTGTGAGTCAGCTGCAGTCTGAATGGCCATGGTGCCTGTTGCTCTGCTTTCCTTCTCCTCCCTTTGAGGACGCTGTATAGAAACAAGCAGTGTCCAATAAATAGTAGCCAGGGACACGTCTCTTGTGGAAATCTCTGTCCTGAATCTTAACACGGTATAGACTGTATGTCTTGGTTTGAAAAGACAGGTGTCTGCTAAGGAAGGCAGGAGCCTCCCCTGAAGTGGAAAATGTAAACACCCTCCCTCTGAATTATTATGAATTTGAAATTAAGGGGCTCTCAGGCAAAGATATGAGAAGAGGAATAACAGTTCTTTTAATAGGAAAATTAAAATAAAATGCAGTAGTACAAAACACTGCCGGAGTCAGAATCCAACCTGACACCCTGTCAGTCAGGGTGTTGGTAGCAGTCCCATTAGATGGGGGCTGCAGTCCTCCTGGAGTGACAGACGTGGTTTTGTTGGAGCAATGATCCTGTAGAAGGCTGGAGTTTTCCTCTGAAGGCCCAGTGGTAGCGTAGAAGGGTCCACTCTTCCTCTGGGAATGCAGTGGGAAAGGCAGCCTGTGGTTTTCTGAGTCTCACATTCTATCCCGGTAGGGATGCTTGTCTCCTCCCACCTGAGTGGAGCATCTCCCAATGGAATGATGGAATTTGATAAGTCCTGCAGTGAGACTCAATGGCCCATGAACAGAGGATATATCCCCAGAGGGAAGGATGGGTGTGGGAGAGATAAGGAACACTGCCCCACCTGGTTTGAACGGATGGCAATAGAATACAGACTTTTCGTTACATCTTGCATTGCAACCTAATACACTGTACAGAGGAGACATAGTAGACATAGCAATGAGGGCATACTACCCTTAACATCCAATGAGAATTCAAAATTCTCAAAAGCTGTTGTAGCAGACCTGAAGGAGGAGAAGAGGATAAAAGGCTGGGAAACGCCATCCTTTCTTCTTCCCCCCAAAGACTGGGTATGATCATTAATGAATCCTCAGTGGTAGGGGCCAAGACCAGGACAGGGGAACAACCCTAAATATATATCACAAATGACCCCCATTGCCTTTGATGTTATCATGCCATAAACTGGTATCACAGAGTACAGCCATCTTGATCCTTCTCCCTGCTTTGAAACAGATCACCATGGTGGATACACGGAGCATATACAGGAGTATATACAGGGTTAGGTATCACATCCACATGAATAGACCAAGCAACACTAGAACCAGGGAGTTCTCCACCCAAAACACAAACACTTAGATCAAAGTTAAGTTATCTCAATCCTCTTGAGCCTTACTTTGGGTGCCAATTAAATGTGGTGGTTTAACACCAGCAAAAAAATAAAACTCCAAATAAGCCATGGCCCTTCTTTCTCCTGCCCCTTCCAGTAAGGGAGGGACACAAGCAGACTATGGGTTGAGATAATTTAATGAATGCAAGAAGCAATGGAATAAGAAACACAGTAACAACAGCAATATGAACAAAAAAAAACCAAACCAAAACCAGAAGGTCTTTTAGCCACAAAAAATTAGTTTTATGTGGCTGCTGAGACCAAAACCAAAACGGTGGATGCTCCCCATAGGTTGTGTCCACCTGACCTCCCTAGGTTCCCACACGCCGTTGCAAACAAAGGCAGGATGGCAAGAGGCTTCCTGCCCCTCAGGCCAAGACAATGAAAAACAATGGCAAACAGACCCCCCTGAAAGCTGGGTCATCCAAGACAGGTCACACTGCAGCCCCACTCAGTTCCACTCAAGTGCGCACACTGTCACTTCTACCACTCCACTGTACTGGGGGTTGATCCTCCAGGTTGCTGCCACTTCCCTGCAATTCTGCTTCACTCCTTTTGGCTTGGCTTAGCTGGAGTGGGCTTGGCTGGGGGCCTCCCCTGTCCCCCATGCACAGCCTCCCCACTGGTGCTGCCATTCAGTCAGTTCTGTGTTCCACCGCTCTCCTTTCACCACCGTGTGCCATGGCTGTGTCTCAGAGAAATGGAAGAGGCTGCATGGCAGGGGCAGAAGGCAGAGTCTGCAGGGCTGATGCTGACAACCTTCCCGTGAGAGAGAGCAAGGCAGAATGGTTCCCACTTCAGGGGTGTGTGTGTCTTCTCCCGGAAACCAGTGATGATAGAGGCGGTATAGAATAACAACTTAGCTGCACATACACAGTGCTAAGCATCGCCCCCTCTGCAACCAGGACAACTGGAATTTCCAACTTTTCTCTAATTCACTAAGAAACTGAAATTAGGTGTAAAAGAATTAAGACAGGGTCAAAATGAAAAAAACTGAAAAAAGCAGAAGACAAGATGAAAACCATCTTTCCAAGTTCAGTAACACATCACTCCGTTCCACTTTCAAATGAGCTATTTTTGCTTCTTCATCAACATTATCTGAGAAACAAATATGAGAGTTGATTCATCTGAAAGCAAAATAGTGATAATCAAAAAACTCCAAAAAATACTTAAAAAGAATAAATATTGCAACTTTACCCTGTAATATGACGCTTACCTTCATGAGCTCTTCTGCCTCTCCGTCGGGAGAAAATGCATGTAAGGACAATTGCAGATTTTCTGTTACTACAAGTAAAACATCTCTTTCCTCTAGCAACAGGAGCTTTCGGACCAGACTGTCCATGGACAGTATCTGCCTTGTCTTCCCTTTCTCATTCACATAGTGCACAGAACCTGTAGCACAAATAAACAAGGTACAGATTTTAGTCAACAGCTTTTAGCTACAAAAGCTGAAGTTGATGCTTTCTACCTTAATAAAACATTCTTCAAGTGCTGAAAAGGCAAAAATAACAAAAATTCTTTCATTTTCTAGTTTGTCTCAGGATAAAGACTACAATAGCTGACCACAGCAATAAACCAAAGCATGATTTTCCCCACTGAGAAAATCCAAAAGGGAATAATTTAAATAATTTTAAACTGCAAGTAAACCTTCTGGATGAATGATAGCTTCTGAAATCTTCAGTACCAGAAAAAAATCTGTCTGACCTGAGGGAGGCAGAAGGGGTAAAATCCTGCCCTACCCTGCTGCCCATACTGTGGGATCAGCCCAGCACACAGGGAGTTTCTGGGTGCCAGCACACACAGCTGGGACATGTCCAGCCCTCACTCACCAGCACTCCCAAGTTCTTCTCAGGACGTTTGGGAGTTATAGCAGATCACTAGATTAAGAACTGAGTCCAAAATACATATGCCCAAACCAACCTAAGCAATGAGGCTGCTCACTATGAACAGTCAGTGTCGTTTGATTGAAATTTGGGAAGTTTGACAAGGAGGCTGTCTCAGGGTCACTTTATGATACTGTATCCCCTATTGTCTGCTTTATGCACACATATGGGTCCTGCAGCTTTAAGCTAGGTCCGGGAAACGAGGGGGAAGCCAGGGGAATTATATCAGCGGTTTGTGTTCAAACACACACACTCCCCTGGGTCTTTCTCAGGAGAGAGATGGAGAGTTCAATTCTTTGCTTTTAGATAGCTTATTTGCTTTGGCTGAGGCAAGAAGTTTTCCTGGGACTGTGGCTGCTTCTTCTGGAACTGTTCAGCTTTGCTCCGGCCCAAAAACCCAGACCATCCCCAGGAGCCCCACGCTGTGGCCTGGTGGGGGGAGGCTGCAGGGACAAGGAGGCTGCAGGGATGCCACATCCTGGCTCCAGACCTCAGGGGAAGCTGAGCAGGGCTCTAAAATCCACGAGCTTTCTCCACAGCGACAAGGTTTTAATATCTGATGTTATTCATTCTTCCCACACCTGCGTGCACTCTGTGTGTTAAATAAACAGTTTTTTCACCTTCCTCCAAGAAATTCCCTTCATTTGGTAGGGGGAGGCTGTGCTGAAACCTGCCTTTTTTTCAGAGGAGACACCCCTTCCAGGACATTTCCTCCCAACTTGTCTCAAAGGGAGACAGAGGCCCAAACGAAGGACAGCACCCGCAGGACACAGAGCCTGTCCCTAGATGGGGCTCTGCACCACCACAACAGCGGCTTCGGAGGTGAGGACGGAACGGACACATCTTCTCAAAGCTTCTCTCCTTGTACCTTCATGAAGCACCCTGTGTCCATTTTCCATTTAAATGGTACCTTTCTAGTAGAGAGGCTTGTAATTCACACATCAAAAGAAGGTAAAGTCTACTGCTCTGCAAACCAACCATGTAGCTGGCCCATGCCACTCCTGCAAGCTGTACCAGTGCTGTACTGGTGTAAACAAGGGTGTCAGTTCTGGTAGAACACTAAATCAAATTGTAACAGAACTGCAGAACCAGCATAACTGAAACGTTTTCAGAGCAGTTAACACTTGAATCAAGAGGATTACTCGAATCACCTACCAGAAATACCCATTATGCAACTTCTCACACATATTCTGGCTCCAGTTCAGACAGAGCAAGTTACAGAGAGATGGCATCATGAAAAGAATTGAGATGGGAAGAAAATTAGCTTAGAGCAAACTAGTACCCAGAAGACCAAAAAGGATAGGAAAGACAGGGAAGAGTAAAAATCAAGGAAGAGGAAAATGCAGAGAAGAAACAATATTAGGGAGAAAACTAACAAAACAGATTCTCAGACATTTTTTGCTCCATAAGACTGAAGCATCATTTCAAAGCATGAGAAAAAAGTGAAAAGCAAATTCAGAATTTATTTTAAGAGGTATGTTTTAGCAGAATTTGCCTATTTTTAGAAAAAAAACCCACAACACATGCATTATTTTGAAGCTTTGCACAAAAGCTAATTTTATCTACACTTTTGTGTTAAGAGATTGTTTTCCTCATACTCATTTCTTCAGGAACCTGACTACCCTAGTACCTCTGGTGTCCTTGTGACCAAGACCACTCTGAAGATGATGAGATTTCAATAATTTTATTGCAATAATTTTATTATTTCTTACCATTTCTTAACATTCTACAACTCCTATGAATACTCTACCCCATTGAATATATGAATACGAGGGATATATGAATATACCCCAGGTGTTTGATATATGGAAACAAGACTATCATGAACTGAGTTATTTTGAACCTCTAAGGAAACAGCTTCCCAGCCAAATGGAAAAGTGGTTTTGCTCTTACCATCTGTCAAAGTGATAAAGAAGGAAAGTCCTTCCTGGACTGCTGTTTTCAGAGGTGGTCCTATTCCAGATTTCTTCCAGTTAAACATATCCAAGGCTTTCTCATCACCACTCACAGCTGCTTTTGCCAGCTGTACAAAGTCCCTGCAAGGAGAGATACTTCATTCCCAATTCTTCTCATAACAGAGTAGTTTCAGTCTCAAAGAATGGATGAGTAGTTAACAAAACATATTGTATAGAGAATGAAGATGTTTCATACACTGATTGAAAAAAGGGCAAACTCAAAAAGATACAGAAAAAAATTTCAGTATTAGTTTTTATTTGCATTGTTACACCTTGTTTTTTTCAAAATGCATCACAGAGATGTAAAACAGAAAAGCCCAGACAAGGAAAACTCTTCTTTTTTACTACAGCTGCTTCCTATTTCTTGCTTGGAGAAGAAGGAAATAATAACGTTTAAGAACTGAATTTTATTTAATTATTTTTGACAATAATATAATAATAATTGTGTTTATGGCTTTCCACAATCAGCAATATTGTTAACTAGAAGAACTAAGACAGAAGAGTCAACAGCAATGGACAGAAGATGCAGACAAGAGAAAATAGATCAGTTGCTGCACACAGGACACAGAGCCATCTACCAGAGTAGGAGAAGAGCTTGGAAATAAAGGGCAGTTAGGAGAAGAACATTTTCTTATAGATTTAAAAATAGTTCATCTGTGGGTAGGACTTTCCTTCTGTAGAACAAGACAAAGACTTGGTCTAGCAGAGCTCTGACCAATACTCACTCTCCAGGAGGGGGTGGCCGAAAGACACAGTGACACGAGCACTTCCCATATTCCTGCTTAACCAGGGCAGGACCCTGGACTCTGCCTCGATGGTCCATTTTCCACAGAAACAACACACCATGCTAGAAAAAGACAAGTTAACTCATTACCCTTCGCACACAGATGAGAATCCAGACTCCAGCTACTCACTGCACATAAAAATAAATGTTTTACTGACAGACCAACACCCTTCCTTTTGTTTAGTTGACACCTACAATTACTCTCACTTAAAACTAAGCTGCAGAGAATCAAAGTTATCTTTAAGATTATATTATTTTCTTATTTAAAATCAAATTATCTAAAAAAAGCTTGTTGGTCCTACCCATTTTTAGTTAAATCACACTGCCAGAGCAATTAAATGGAACAGTCTAGGTTTTCTTCTTCAAGTAGCAGATGTAAATATTGGTTTTGATGTCCTTTCCACATTTTTTCTTGCAAGTAGTCTGATAGCTTATTTTTTAGCAACAGGAATAAAGGATAGCAGAGCATATGCATCCCTCAGTAAGTGCATATAACACTGATGTAGTTGAGCACAGGTACATAATTAGACGCGTGAAGTCACAGAATGCTGAAAGACTAAGGGCAGAATTTCTGAAGCTTTCCTTCTCTTTCAGAGCAGATATTCAAGAATTTACTTTCAGAAAAATAATCTAGTAACTAGAATAATCATAGATGCTAAAGAAAGGAGGTCTGGTTAGCTTCAGTCAACACAGGCCAGCCCTCGAGCCTAGCACATGTGCTGACATAACTCATACCCTGCAGTGCCAGCTCAGGAGCAACAAACTCCTGGTGACTGGAAAGAATGAAGACAAATTCCAACAAACAGACTTACACTACATCCTCATAGTTGGAATGCTAAGATGATTATTTATCATTGTTGTTATGCTAGTGCTTATGAAACCAAATTGCATTTAGGAACCTTCCATGCAAGCACTACATGAAAAAACCCAGCAACAATTTTCAATATCAAGTTCAATCTCATTTTATTTATTAAAATAGATAACAATAAAGTGGTATTAGAATTTGCTCTATTTTTATTTATTGTTTTCAATCAAGTATCATCCTTCTCCTAGAAGTGAAGGACTAGTAGCAGTGGTCACTTATTCTTTGTTATCAATGTATTGTCTCATTATGATTAAGGCCTCAGCTACACTGAGATGTGTCCATCTTTAGCTTGGGTAGAACCTAATCTTTCTAATAAGGAAGATGATAATTAAATTCTCTTTTTACTCCATTTTGAATTTCTGCATTTCTGTCAAATGCAGCAGCAGAACTTTACAAACAATTAGTTTAAATCCTGTTTTCCTCAAAATAAAAATACTGGCATATGGGTAAGAGCAGAACTGAAATTCTTGGGCAAGCTCAAGTTTGTATCAGGGAAAATACACAAAAAAATACCTTTTTTGCTTCATTGGCTGACTCAGGAAAAAGCAAAATCAGAATCTCTTATGAATACTTCATCCTGAATATTCAATAGCTACTTTCTCACTTCACTATGTAAAAGGGCAACCAGCTCATCAAGAAATAGTTTGTCACATTTCCCAATACTATCAATTCGACACAATTTTAAGGCATTAATAAAACCAGAAAAACAGAGATTAGCATGGGTTTCCTGCACTTAAGTGAGCACTGCTCTGCACTCACTATGGATGAATATGTTGTAGCTGGAATTTGTTTCTCAATATCTAGGCTTTATTCTTGAGTCTGCCATAAAATTTGTACGTGGACAGGAGCAAAAGAATTCAAATTGTCTATACCTCAATTACTCCATCCATGAAATAGCCCTAAACCTTCATCAATGCTCAGCACTCACTGAGATTAGACACACTTTTATTTAAAGAAAAATTACAGAACAGCAATTCTTTAATCATAGAATAATATTGTAGAAAAAGTTAAAACACTAAGATTTGATTTTTTTCCCTAACAGCTTTAATTTGCTGTTTAATTTCCTAAGGAAAGGAAGTTTCTCTCCCACACAACTCTCCCTTCCCCATGGATCTCCATTCCATGATCCTTTCCCATTGCAGAGCTTCCAAGACTATGCTCCACATCAAACACGTGGCGCTTCAGCTACTCACCCCATCCCCAGATACAAGGCAGGTACCACTTGGACTCCAGCTCAGGACTGTGATTTTGGCCCTGTGATTTAGGGGTACAGTGTGCTGCTCCCTGTCTTGTTTGTTCAGGATCAGAACTTCTCCTGTCTCCCATCCCGATGCCAGAATGCGTCTGGAAGGGTGCCAGGCAAGTAATGTGACCTGAAAGCTTCTCTCAACACGGGAATCAGACACGTGCTCTCCCTGCAAACAGAAATCAGTGTGAGTTCAGTCCAACGGAAACTCAGCAGCCACACCTTCAGATTCACAGCCCACAGCCCAGTCAATATCAAGCTTTCTCTCCCACATAAAGGATATAAGAAGGCTCCGAGCACATTTCAAGGTAAAAAGAAATTCTAGCTATTGAGAAAGAATAAAGCACATCACTAAGGACACAGAATAATCTAATGCTTCAACAGCTTTTAAAGGCAGATCCTCCTTTGGGCACAGTTCACAAGAATATTTCATGCGAATTATTTAACCTAAGTATTTATTTTTCCATTTGTTAAACCTGGATGACAATTTTTCAGAATATACTTTGGAAAGTATACGTTTTATAGGCTATAGTATTAACAGACTTATATGTTTCAGTAAGTCTGCTGCTAGTAGACTTGTGGTGCTACTTCCCTAAAAATTATGCAAACCAAAGTCTTACACAAGGCTCTCATGTAAAAGAGTATGCGAAAGAAGTATCTGTCTACAGGCAGAAAGTGTACTAGGAAACAACCTACTCAAATGGAACAAGCTGAGTCAAACAAATCAGTTCAGTCTTGAGGTGGTGGAATGATTTTTTAAATTTCCATTTCTTAGTATGTTCTATTCACTTAAGAGTTAAAAAACAGCAGCAGTATGTGTTCATTTACTTATAAGCCTGAAATTCTCACACTAAGAGAAGCAAAAAGCAAATCAGTAACTATCACAAACAAGACTTACAGGCTGTAAACATCAAATTTCAAAGGAAAGATCAATTTAATTTATAAAGACTTTTAAAAAATACATCTAATGAGTGACTGATGAATCTGTTGTGTTCTAGACAGCATAGAACATAGGCAGTAATTAAAATCCAGAGAGATTTCAGGAGGATAAGTAAGCTTGCAAAAACAGAGATTAAAAATGTGAAGTTTTAAATTAGGACAATGATAAAGGTTACTGAGAGAAGCTGTGACTTCTCACACATCTCTCACATCTCTGGAAGTGTTCAAGGCCAGGTTGGAGCAACCTAGTCTAGTAGAAGGTGTCTCTGTGCATGGCAGGGGGTTGAGACATGATGATCTTAAAGGTCCCTTCCAATCCAAACCATTCTGTGATTCTGTGACTCTGTATCAAGATCAAAAGCAAAGTTGATGATTTTTTACCTGTTCCAGGTAGATATCCACACAGCCCCCAGCTGCTGTGCTGATGGAAGCAACTGCCAGGAGTGGATGAAGTGGGTGCCATGCTATATGGGAAGGGGACGCAACAGACTCAGGAGCATCTGTTCGATGATCCACATACACAGCCATAAGAACAGGAGCTGCCACAGACTGTGCACCTGTACAAGGAAAATAAGTATCTCTTATGTAGGTAATCCATATACACTACATATATGCTATATTGTATTTAATTTATGTACTATATATAATCACATGTAGGGTTAAAACATAGGGGGAAAATAAAACAATAGCTTCATCTTGTTACGCATACTACACAGACATGAGAAAGGTCAGAGTGGTATTTAAAAAAAAAAAAAAAAAAGGAGAAACACTGAGCCTCATACTCTGTAGATTCACAGTGTGCATAGGCCAGTACCAGTCTCTCACCAGTGGCTTGTGCTGGCCTACTTCAAAGGACTCTAAAATAACTCAGACTTTACCAGAAAGTTAATTCCAGTACTTCATAACCAAAGATGTTAATTAAAGTACAGACTGAACTCTTTTATGTTGTAGTCTCATGTCTGGGCTTTCAAAGTAAGTTTCAACAGCTGTCACCACTTTGGAGCTTGTACTGTTGACATCACACTATCTGCTATTTACATTGGAACTGTTACTAACATTTGAATGAAAATAATAAGTGCTGATGTTGTACAGGAAAGAACATGAGAACAAAACCCTTTTCAGAGTTGTGGGTCAGAAATGGAAGGCATCACTAATAATCTGTAATAGTTTATATACAGAGATGGTCTTTGGGATTTCTGTCATGGGATCCAGTTGGCTCGGTTTCAAAAGAAAAACAGCTGGAACAAAATACCTCAAATTACTAGCAAATCATCACAGAGTCATAGACTTCAGTAGGTCAACTGGTCCAACCTTCCTGCTCAAGCAGGGTCTTCCCAGAGCACATGGCACAGGACTGTGTCCAGATCATTCTGGGATATCCCCAATGAGGGACACTTCACATCCTCTCTGGGCAGCCTGTTCAGTGCTCAGTCACCCACACAGTAAGGAAGTTTTTCCTCAAATTTAGATGAAACTTCCTGTGTTCCAGTTTCTGCCCATTGCTTCTTGTGCCATTGCTGAGCTTCATGGAGCAGAGCCTGGTCCACTCTCCTGATGTGGTCCCCTCTCAGCTGTCTTCTTGAGGATCAACAGGCCCAGCTCCCAGAACTGGACACTGTGCTCCAGATGTGCCTCACCAGGGCTGAACAGAGGGGCAGGATCCCCTCCCTGACCCACTGGCAATGCCTTTCCTCACACAGCCCAGGATACGACACCCTGGCCCCAGGGCACACAGCTGGTCAAAGACAGATGGTGACCCCCAGGTCCTTCTCCACAGGGCTGCCGTCTAGCAGGGAAGTCCCCAGCTTGGACTGGGGCATGGGGTTACTCCTCTCCAGGTACAGAACACTGCCAAGATCTAGTGAAAAACAAAACAAAACCCCCCCAAAAACAACACAAACAAACACACACAAGGAAAAAAAACCCCAAGCATGAAATGTTTAAAAGACTCCTGTGACATTTAAGGGGAAGAGATATTTTCTTCTGCACAACTAAACCATTAGTTCAGAACCTGCTCCACCAGCTCCACGTCCTTCCTATGCTGGAGCCCCAGAGCTAGAGGTACATCTAGGGGTCTCACCCAAATGGGGCAGAATTCACTCCTACCCTGCTGCCCACAAACTGGGGATAAGCCCAGGACATGGGGGTATCTGGACTGTGAGTTTGCATTGTCAGGTGATTTCCAGTCTTTCATCCACCGGTACCCCAAGTCCCTCTCCTCAGGACTGCTCTCAATCTGTTCGTCCTGGTAATGGAGATTGCAACCCTGTGCGGAACTTTGCACATGGCCTTGTTGAACTCCATCAGGTTCACACAGATGAACACTACAGACAACATTAACCACTGCAAAAGACAGCAGTGAGCCAGAACATGTGCACATATGTAAAAAACAATCGTTAACGTACAGGAAAAAAATGCTATTCTGTCTTTGGGGACAACGCTTAAAAAGCTGCTTTTATGCTCTGTCAGTGTTATCAGCACATTTAAGTGAGGCTGATAGCAACTTGTTTTGCTGTACCTGTGGAGCTGAGGACTTGCCAGGCTCCCAGTCACTACACACATTGTGAAAGGAATCTCTGTCCGAGCTGCCTTAACAAGACTGACAAGACTCAACAGTTAACATAGCAAAAGCAGAGGTTTTTCCTTTAATAAGGAATATTATCTACCTATATTCCTTTAATAAGGAATATTATCTACCTATAAGAATTGCTGTTTTTTCAATCTGCAACTGTTTAAAATAGCCAGCCCCAGGAAAAAAAAAAAAAAGGATAGTACAAAACTGCTCTACAAAACTGTGCTACAAAAAGATGGTTAATGACTATGTACAGTCTTCTCTAACTAGTAAAACAGATGAGGTAAAAACCCGGTTGAATCCTGCACCCGCACAGAGCGAGGAGGAGTGGGGAACCTGTGCCAGGCCAAGCCCTGGCTGCTGCTGCCGTGGGGCAGCTCCTGGAGTGCACCGAACCCCGCGCGGGTCCCTCGTCCGGGCCATGACCGTCACTCGCCGGCACAGAACAAAGGCCTCCACGAACGGCCCGGCTCCGAGAGGGCAAACACGCGGGCCACGCCGCCACGTTCGTGATCGCGGGCAGCAGCTCAAACAGCCCTCACCTCCGGCTGACCGCGATCGACCCTGCTGCCGCGGGCCGGGCCCAGACACAACCATGGAGCGCCGGCCGATACGCCGTGGGCAGCGCCCGCCGCCGGTTCTCTCCGGCCCGTAGGCAGCGTCCACCGCCCGCTCCCGCCCCTGCGCTCACCTCCCGCGCCGCAGGCCGCACTCGCTCCGCGATGCCGTGCGTTACCCCGACAACTGGCCGAGCGCGTAGCGGAAACTGCCGAGCGGAGACGAGGAGTGACGGGAACGGCCGAAGCCGCCCCGCGGCACACGGAGAGTGGCGGAAAGTGCCGAGCGCAGAGGGCCGGGCTAGTCGTGGCCGCTGCGCTGTCCCGAACACTGTCTTCAGGGTTTGGGGGCTTGACCTGTGAGGAGCTTCTCCTATCGCAGGTGATGCACTGTGCCGCCGCCCTGAGAATCGAGATCCTTCCTCAAACCGTCCCGGCCCCCAACGGTATCAAGCGCCTGCTGTGACAGTGCGTGACCTACCTGAACCTCCGTGAGATAGAAACGCACATCGTAACCATATTGTCCCACCCGGAACAGCGGCTCTTTCAGAGTTTTGGGGGGAAAAGTTTTTAACTTAATGACCAGGTTTTTCTATTAACATCTAAATGAAGACAACCCGTAAAGCCCTGCTACCACCCTGCACCTCTTCAGCACGCCACCTACAACCCACGTCAGCTACAGTCCAGCTCAATTCGTAGCTCATTGGGTCTGTAACCAGCCCTAACAGCCAGGTTTGCCTAACATCTTCAAAAGGGTTGAAAAAATTCAAGACCAAATCCTCACAGCACTGTGCTATCCACAGTCATTTGTAATTCCTCTGAAGTCACAACACTTCTATGCAAACAGATGAAAAGCAGCCCCACCTGGTACAGCTATGACAAGCAGCTCCTGAATACTCTGAGGTTGACTGGCCATGTGTAATATGTAATTTATGTGGTGTTTATCAGTTTCCTTTCCCAAATACACAGGGACTCTTCTAAAAAAAAACAAACAAAAAACCACAACAACAATAAAACTGTTTTGGTAGCAAGTAGGAAAAAGTACCCAGTGAGAGGTACACTGCATATCTTCTAGAATTATGGGCAGGCTTCAGGTAGAAAGGAAAAACACTGGCTTTAGACCATTTTGGTACAAGTCAGCAACTCCCACAGACCAGAGCAGCAGAACTGACAAAGTCCTGTTTCCTGGAAATTTTTATCTTCTGCCTTACAAGGCATCAGCTGTAACAGTCATTTATGGCATCTCTTCATGGTGGATCCTTGGACGTGCCCCGTTAGCTCACTCTGGTGCCACTCCCGAAGCAAAGTCTCAGTAATTCATCTCTGCCTCTGCCCAGACAACTGTTTTCACTGTAGCCTTGAGTTCATCAGACTAGAAGTTGAGGATTTGAGCAGACCATGTGCAGATGCCTTATTTTCTCAGACAACCAGGCTGTCATGGAAACTACTGCAACTACATGATACAATCAAGTCAGAACCACACAGCCAGCTGGAGCCTCAAAAAATCATCTAGTCTATCATCCCTTTCTGGGCTGGAATAAAAATAATCTAAACAACCCACTGACTGTCTCTGCTCAAGTGGCCACTTTACAGGAATTGTTTGGTTCAATGTTACACAAATTTTTTCCCAATAACTAAACTATATAACCATACTTGGTGCAGGCTTAGCTGGAAATGAAATTTTCCTGTCCTTCAATACTCAACAGAGAAGCCCTACTTCTATGCTAAATAGACAAGTGAATGTGGCATCCTAGGATCTTAACATATTCCCTTCTACTCATAAAATCATATAAACAGAATGGTTTGGGTAGAAAAGGACCTTAAAGATCATGTACTGCCAAGCCCCTGGTATCATAAAAGATGCCTAACAGCTCCAAGTCCCTTAAGTCCCAGGACTGGCTGCAGTAGTACAGTTGCTCACAGCCCATTTCCTCCCTTCCTCTAACAGCTTGACCTTACACACCAAGAGAAAAACAAAGTCGCATGACTAGGTTCTTCCTATTCTGTAAGCAATAAGGGATTAACAATAGCAGTCTGTCCTTCCATTTAAATCGTCTTACCTGCACGGGAAAGAACTGCTTTAGCAACACAAAGATCATCCATTATTGTTTGCCAGCATAAACAACTTTGGAGCCTTTTAAGAAGAAATAAATTATGAATGAAATGTGCTAGCTTCTAAGTAATCTAAAAGGAAAATACAGAACATTCACTATATTGGTGCCTTTTACTTTTAAGATTTTTGGAAAAGTATTTCCTTGTTATAATTCGGAAAGATCATACACATTAGATGCAAATTAAAAACACCTTAACATAGATCTAAAGTATTAACTTTGTCCTTCTGCTGGATAGTTCTGCATTGCTTGCTTTTATTTCTAGTAAAAAGGCAATTTGTTATTTATACCTTAAAATACATAGGATGTGGGACAAATCCAAGTTAATTTTCTTGCCTGGTCTGGAAAACCATGGTAACAAACACTGGAACATTATTTGCATTTTGTAGCTGTGCAGGTCTGTAAAAGCAGAATAGTGGGGAGGGGCCGTGATCAAAACCGAACAAATGGAAGCTCAAGTGTCTTTTGACGTCTCACCCTACCCCCTGCCTCTCAGCCCTTGTCCAAGTCCTTTTCAGTCAGCTTTTCTCTCACAAACATTTAGACACATGAGCAATTTCACACCTTAACAGTCTGCTGGAGGCAATGAGGCTATTCAAGCATGGAAAGTTATTTGCATACAGAAAGAATGGAAACGTTCAACTGGAGAGCTGAACATAACTCCACACCTCTCTGTTTCACATCTCATAGCTAAGCACCGTGGAAATACATGGTAGTGGAGATGCAGAAGCCATAATTTCCCAACAGTTTTGTTGAATTTGGTTGTGGCCAAGCCAAGGACCAAAAATAAGCCATATGATCTTATGCTAGATTATAACACAACTAAAAAATATTTTCCAAAAAATCCAGAAAAAAACCCCCAAAAATCCCAAACAAACAAAAAACCACACCACCAAACCCAAACATTTAAGATGTAGATTTAAATGCAAAGCTCTGCACTGGAGACAAACCTTTTAAGAAATTCCATTTAGAGCAGTCCATTTGGTTACTAGCAAATACACTTTACAGCATATTTGCAGGTGATGATACAGTGCTCAAGACACGTTCCAATTCTACCATCATAGATAATTGCTTGTAACATGCTCCACGGGAGCTCAATTCTCCGTAATTTAGACACTATCATGAGGTTTAAATAGTTATGAATTTATTTTTAAGCTTACAAAGATTTTCCTTCTAAGAAGACTAAGGCAACTTTTCCTGTTATGAGGGTTATAACGATTTAAAAAAGAGAATGATCTAATGTTCTTTCCACGAACACGTTATTAAGGGAAAAGTATCTTGTGCAGTATCCGTTGTAAGATTTTTTTTTAAATTATCTTGCTTAGCAATTAACGTGAAGTCACCACATGGAAGTATCAGTCCACACCCCCGCTGTGAAAAGAGGGATGCCCTGCAGCAAACCCTGCTCCAGCGGAAGGCCTCACAGGGGGAGCCCGTTCCCAGATGCAGCCCGAGAATTTCCCAATTGCTCCAGGGAGAGCGGCCCCACGGCTTTCCCGGGGTCCCGGCGAAGGGAGTAAGAGTTAGCGGTACTACCGGCCCGGTATGGTGTCGCCAGGTACCGAGGCCCGGCTCCGTGGCCCGCTCCCGGCGACCAGGGACGGTGCGAGCTGGGGACGGCCCAGCGGAGCAACACAGAGCCGCAGCGCCGCCGCCCGGCAGCAACAAGTACTGCGCCGCATGCAAGTCACTCGCTCCCTGACCAATGGAATCTCGGAGCCAGCCCAAAGCGCTCCGCCAGAGGGCACTCAATTGAGTTTTTCCAGCCAATCAGCAGCCAGATTTTGGGACTTCACCCCGCCCGTAGCGGACACGCGCAGCCGCCTCTTCCTCCGCGCGGAGCTTTCGTCACGCGCCCCGCGCCGCGCTGTGTTTGGCTCGCGCTGCGGCTGCGGCCCCGCCCCCGCCTCGTTCCCGCTCGCCGCTGGCCAATGGGGCGCATTGTTTGAGGGGCGGGGAGCGCCGGCGCTCTCAGCTGGGCCCGCGCGCCACGGCCCCCCACCCCGGCTTGGGCAGGGCGAGAAGGAACCGGAACCGCCGCGGCCCCAGCCTGGCCCGAGCCCAGCGCGGCCCCGAGCTCGGCCTACGGCTGGCTTTTGGAGCAGCCCAGGGAAGAGGTCGCCCCCACAGCTGGGAGTGGGGCTGCCGCCGCTAGCAAAACTGGGAGGGCCTCTGAGCTCCGCGCCGGCCGCCTCCGGAGCTGGCGGGTCTGGGCGCAGCCCCGGGGTGCCTGGGGCTGCGGGTGCCGGAGCAGCCGAGGCAGCCGCCGGCGGGGGAGCCGGAGCGCGGAGGCTGCGTGACGGCATTGATGCGGCAGGTGAGGCGGGGGGCGGGGGGAAACGGAGCCTGCGGGGCGAGACGCACCTGGCCCTGGGGAGACCGGCCCGGCCCCGCTGCCCAGTCCGGGCCGGCCGCGCTTGGGGAATGCGTCTCTGCGGTTCTTACGGGAGGCAGCGGAGGGACGGCCGCAGAGGTGTAGGTGACCAAAACAGCGAGGCTGAAGAGATTTTTCCTTTGGGAGAAAAAGGTAAAGGAGGAGCAAGGTGAAAACGAAAGGAGAAAGCAGCTGTAACGGGGAAACTGAACATAGGGCTTAGGCAGAATGCTGGAAGGAGGCAGCAGTTGAGAAGTGGGGCAGATCCTGGGGTGTGCTACTTGGGTCCTGTAAGGAGCTGTCCTCAAGGAATGTGTGTTTCCCTCCCCTCCCCGCCGCTGATTGTTGGGGGAGGCCAGTGAGTGGGTGCATCGTTTAATTTGCAGTATTAAAACCAACCTTGAAATTATGTAAGCCTTACTTACACGAAGTTTTTGAGCACATACTATCAGAACTGAAGATTTCCGTCCTCAAAATAACTAGAAACTGTAGATTTTGGGGTGTGGAGACCAGTTTTTAACTAGGGACTTGCCAGGTGAATAAATAACTAAATTTCAATGTGAGTTTAGATCCACAGTTCAGATGAGTTTATTGAACATTTTCAAAGAGTGAAACATTGCCCAACACAATTCTGGATGGGTTCAGTGGTTTAGCTGAAAATTAGAGGGAAAAATATAATTTTAATAGTAGGAATACAACCCATTAGCAGTAAACCCATGAGTTTGTACACCATATCACGCTGATGCATCTTCTTTATTTTGAACCTCGTTATCCTGGCATCAGCCTAATCCGTAGTCATTCCAATGTTTGTGATTTTCAGAATTTCCTCATCTTGTTGGTTATCTTTTCCCTAGACGGAAGTTGGATGGTGGCTTCTGCCATAGTGTTGATGCAGCTGCATCCCAAGTGCTGCTCCTTGCTGGGTCCTCTAACTGGTTCTTTCTTGAGAGTTGACTTCTTTTAGATATGCTGTCAGTAATATTTTTATGCTCTTTAAGAAAAACTAAAACAATTATTGGGTTTTAACAGATAATGTGATTTAATGCCTTAAGCTTCTGTCATATCTGGCATTTTGTTCCAAGTATTTGAAAAAAGACTTCAGAATTGAGAGGATTTGTGAAGTCAGCACAGGAAGTGGTCATCCCAGCAACTGGTCCTAATGTCTGAAAGTTGACAAATGCCTTTGAAAGTCCAAGGATGCTCCCTTGGCACATAAGGGTTCAGGGCTGCTCTGCTTGGCCACGGTCTCTGCATGGCCGAGAGCAACGAAGCAAGGGTGTACAACCGCTGCAGGTGCCTCTGGAGTTTATTGCCCTCCAAATTAAAAAAAAAAAAAAAAAAAAAGAAAAAAGAAAGAAGGAAAAAAAAACCGGGGTGGCGTTAATTCTCTTCCAGCAGAGGCGGCGGGCAGGGGTGCTGGCCTGGGGAGCCGGTCACTGCCCGTTCCCGGTAACAGCCCTGACCCGGCCCACGGTGCTGCCGTCGGCGGGGGCGGCAGGGTCGGGGCTGCCCAGCGGGAAGGAGCGCGGGGAGGTGCGGGGTGGGGGCGGAGGGGAGCGGGAACCTCGGAAGCTTCGGCCAGTCCCAGCCCCAGACACATACACACAGAGGAGNGGTGAGGCGAGAGGAGAGCCCCGGGCCCGGGAGTCGCGGAGGGCTGGGCTGGGATGGGATGGGGGAACAGCGCTTCCCCGCTCCGTTCTGCTCTGCCGGCCCAGCGGCTGCCGCTTCTCCGGCGCTGGCGAGCGCTGCCACACGCCCGAGTTTGGCCGGGCGATTTCTCGGCCAAAGGCGGCCCGGAACCCTTCGGGACGGAGACGGGGGGCTACTGGGGGGCCCTGGCTGCCGTTTGGGCCGGTTTGGGGGAGGTTGTGGTGGGGCTTTCCCCCTCCCGCCCTCAGCACAGGTTGTTGGGTCGGGACAGCAAACGAAAGGGGATTTAGTAACAAACAACGGCGGCCATGTTGAGAGGAATTTCTGCAGCTAAACTTCTCCCCTCTCAGCTCAGGGGTTTCTCTGCCTCCCCGGGGGGCTCCCCGGCCTGACTATGTGCCCCCCTCTTTTCTCCCTCTCCTCCCCGGCAGGATGACAGTGAAACTGGGAGAGAGCAGCGGGGAGGAAGGGGTGAAAAAGCTGGGCAAGAGAGCAGGAGGAGATGAGGAGTCCCTGGAAGAAGAAGGGGCAGGAGGAGGAGAGGCAGCTCCAGGCAGCAGCAGCACAAAGAAAGAAGAGAAGATCATTAACAGCAACACTACCAGCAGCCCTCCACCGAACCCCAACTTGTCACTGGCTCCTGCCTCTCTCCAGCCCTCCCAGAGCCAGGACCAGCATCATTTTCTCAGGTCCAGCGTCAGACCTCAGAGCAAGAGACTGAAGAAGGATTCTCAGGCATCCTCCTCAGTTGGCAGCAGCACTGCCGGGAAAGGCAAAGGTACTGTGTTTTGACACCCTAAAAACATGTAGGCAAGGGGGATGGCAAAGAAGGGAGGCACCTGTGGGGCTATGGGTTGTCATTCTCTTTCTGTAGATGCCATCTTTTGTTTGGTTTTGGGAAGGTGTTTTGGGACTTGTTTCTCATGGCTGAAATCTTCTTTGTGTCCCAAGGCTTCAGCTTCTCTGCTGCCCACTGTCCTCTCTGTGCTTCCAGAAACGAGGGGTCTAGATGTTTATATGGAGGAGGAAAAATTCTACATTATTGAAGCAAATCTTTTATGTTTTTATTTCATCTCTCTCGAGTTTTGGGAAATTCCTGTATCTAGCTAGCTGTGTAATCAGGTGGCTGCACTCTAAATTCTGTTCTTGGATAATAACAAAATATTCACTGGGTGCTAGTTAGCAAAGGGAAAAAAGACAACCCACAAGACATTGGTGATTTTCCCCAATTATTTCTATTATCCAAATAACTATTTTGGAAACAGCAATGAAATATGAATATTGACATATTTGTTTCTAAGATGTTGGGAGTCCTATTTCACTGTTTCAGAACAGTTTGGGCATCTATGTGATTCGAGTTTCTGTTAAAATTGGTTTGTATATATCTGAATGTCTATAGGTGCAGACATATGCACACCTGCTTTTTTGCTTAGCATTGGAGGCAAGAATTTGATTTTTTTTTTTGAGCTGTTTCTGACTTACATAGCTGGAAGGCAGCAGGGATATTTGAATATTTTGGTGCTATTGTGTGTGCTCAACAGTGACTAGATGACATCTTAGCACTGCAGTTGAGCTGTACTTGAGCCTGATTTTGGATATCATGTGCTAAAGTAGTAAAATGTTATTTTCTGTTAATTTTTAAGAAAAACAGCACTCTAAGATTGCATCAACATTTAAAATAATGAAATTTACTCTTGTCTGTTGAATTGAAGTATAGTTCCATGTAGTGTAAGTGTTTCTTGGAGGTTACCTCACTCTTGTCCATCGCAAGGGTGTGCACGTGCTGGGCGTTAAGTAAGCATTACAGTTATGATAGTTTCGTGTTGCAGTAATAAAGCAGTGCAAATTGGGGTATTTTAGTTATTGTTATATCAGAAAAATGTTCTTTAACTCAATTGCTAGAAAGTTGGTAGAGTTGACTAAAGTATTTCTAAATACCTTAATAAGTCCTCTTTAATCTCTTGAATGTTAAATGAATGCGATCTGTGGTGGTAGAGGACAGAAAGGCCTGCGAAATTTTTCTTCCAGTTGCATGAAACGAAACAAACAAACAAATGGAATACCCAGGAGTGTTTAGTTATGTATAATTAATTCCAGGGTTGTAAATAGTATTAGATGCAAGGAGGTGTTTCTTTGAAATACATCTTGTCCATGATTCACAAGTTGAATATGTCCATTTGAAATTATTCCATTGATTTGGAAGTGCATGTATGTGTGAACAAATACATGTGTTTGTGCAAGTGCATATTCACATTTGTGTATTTGTACATGAACATTTGTTTCCAATTCTAGAGCAGCAGAATTATTTTTAACGAGGAGTATCAATGCAATAGGAAAAGAAATGTCATTCATTTTTGCAATTCAGATTCCAAAACAAACGTAAGAAAATTACGTACAGAACAGAAAATATTATCTTGGTAATGAGTAATGGATAGTGCTTGCAATTACTCTACCATGTTGTCAGGTTTGGGAGAATTTCTTAAATTCATCAGGAGTGACAATGGTAGAATTATGACTGTGCTTTCACTTTTTCAATTTCAAGACGAGCCACGGCTCTGCCTGGCCAGATTTGGTGTGAATGTGTCCAATTGAGTGAATTCTCTGATATGGTTGAGATGATAATTGTCAGATTTTGGAGAACAGAGCTATGGAGCAGGATCCTTTCTAATTTGAGTTCTTTATGTTCAGAGATGCATAATGAGAGGTTTTCCAAGTTTGTCTAAATTCTCCCTAGTGGAGTGTCTTGTGATCAGAATTCATAGTGCTCTGCATTCTGAGCAAAGTGTCTCACAGAGTCAGCTTCTGATAGCAAATGAATGGAAGGATGGAGATGGCTAATAAAGATCAGATGTAAATCCTTTCATTAGCTGTCCCACTAACTTTCTCCTCCCTCTGTAAGTATAAAACTGATGAAAAGCTGGAGTGCATCAGCTCTGAACCTGGAAGCTTTTGTGTTGTTTATGTCAAAGTCAAGGTGATGGCTGCAGAAGTAGCTCTGACAGTGGCCAGCTGGAGTGACTAGACCACAGCTATGCTTGGTCCAGTGAAACCAGAAACTTGTTTTTTGCATAGGCGTTCAGTAATGCTGTGTAACTCTTAACATTTTATTGAAGTCATTCTACTTCTAGAACCTCTGTATTCTGAATGGAAAACTCTCACTTGCCAATTTCCAAGGATTGTGATCAGTGCACTGAATTTCTTTCAAATTGTAGTTGCTCAGCAGGCATTGGTTTGTCTTCAGAAAAGTTTTCAAAATAGTATTTTTTTCTGTGTGTTGCAAATTCCTTTTTACTTTTGGCATTCATGCTTTTAGGGTCCTTAATTGTAGCAGACAAATTATTGATAAACTTGGCTGTAAACTGTAAAAAGAGTATGCCCACTCAGCAGCTGCTGACTTTTCAACTTTATCTTACTGTGGTTCAGGGAAGGTTGCTCACAATAATTCCCAGGTTCTGCCTCGTAGAGTGTGTAAACATATTGCTAATAGTCAGATTACCCTGATGTACTCTTTAATTGCATCTTTGAATCATGCGTCTTGCCTTTTGTGTACTGAGGTGCACTTTTGAGTTTAGGGCAAAAATTACGTAGGAAGTAGTACAGTAAAATAAAGTCTGGAAACTATTTCCCTTCAGTAGTCAATCCATTTGGAATTGTGGGAAGGTTTATCAAATTTCCTGCACAAATATCTAAATCTCTGCATTTTTTTAGAATTATTATCATACTTTTTCCAATTTTTGGTCACTTTTTAATTGTATTTTCAAGGTCGTAGTCTACACCTCAACTGATGTGTGACTTTTGAAGCATGAAAGCTTGAAAGGAAGTCTTCAAGTAACTTGCATGAAACCATAGCAGGAACTTAAAGGACTAGTGGTGTGGAGACAGTTTATTGTGGGAGTTCCAATGCAGGGAGGTTTGTTGAGGGAGGAGATGCAGACTAAGTTAAAGTTGCTGAAAAAGAGGGATTTCTGAGAGTTTGCTTCTCAAACACCAACATGCCACATGGTTGCTGAGCACAGGTGTTAAGGTGTGTTTTGGGGCTTTGGTCCATGAAGCCAGAGTGGATGGAATACGTGTGTGTGTATGTTGTAACCACGTTGGTAAAAGGCAGTGCAGAATATATTGCCTTTATGTGCTGTAGATGTAACTTGAACTAGAGTAGAATATTGCCATTTCTATGTTTTTAGCCATTTTCTGAATACAGAATGAAGTCAGGAGGAGTAGCTTAATGGTGATGAGCTGAAGCTTGACTGTGTCTTTCATGTTGTTCTGGATTTATTCCTAAAATGTGTAGAATGGCTCGAACAAGTATTTGGGTGTGTTTTGTAGTAAGAAGCAGTTCTTTCTTGACAAAGGACTTACTCAGCTGAAAGCTTAGTTGAATTAAAATGTTCCATCTTTTGGCATGGTATAGAACTTGCTAAAAAGCAGTCTAGTTGGTTTCAGTGTGCCAAAATTTCATGTTTGGTAGCGTGTCGGTTAAATCAACTACTGTCTTCTGTAGAGAGGATCAAAATACCTGATGTATGTACTTAGAATCTTTATTTATTTTATTCCTAAGTTCATATGTTGCAGAATATATTGTAACCATCGTTTAAGATGTTATTCCGCCAGTATTATTTCTCTAGGACATAAACCACTGTTTAAAAACTACGGTCACAGTTCTTTGTTCTGGCATTCTGCTCAGTTCTAGGCTTCTCACTTGCACTTGGTACCTCTCCTTCCATTCTACCCTGGCATGCTTTCATTCATTCTTTGCCATCCTGCTTACCCCAATTCTCCTTTCCTCCCTTTGGAAGTGGCTCAGGACCAGGACTCCACAGTATCTCATCCCATATGGCAAGAGGAGGATTTTTCTCCTCGTGTGCAGTAGGTACTGAGCCCTGACAGGCACCTGCCCACAAGGCTGCATGGCTGCAGGGTTCAGTGGAACTTCATACTGAGGTTTAGGGGTGTATTCTTTGGGAAGAGCAAGAGAATAGTAATTTACGGGAGATGGGGCAGTGACCAAATGTATAATGAACCATGGAGGGTTTTTTATAGCTCTTCTTGGTTATCTCAGATAGTGCTGTCTTTGATACATTGTGTACTAAACATGTCCTGTCCTTAGAGAAGCAAGCCTTCAGTACAGGTTTTTTAGAAGGCTCTGGTTAGGAACTGACACTGTGTGTGCTTTAAACACACTCAGCTACCTCTGATTTTCTAACTAGTAAGAGTTAGAAGAAGATAGGCTGTCCGTGTAGGACAGTTAACAGTTGAGCCTGAGATTAGCTGAGTTGGTCAGAGCATGGTACTGAGAATGCCAAGGTCACAGGTTCAGTTCCTGTATGGGCCATTCATGTAAGATTTGGACTCTATAACCCTTGTGGGTCCCTTCCAACTCAGAATATTCTGTGGTTCTGTGTTTCAAACCCTGCATGTTAATTCACAACAAGAACACTATATGGCATAACCATGCAATAAGACATAAGCTGTTCTAGACTCGCCCTTCTCAAGAGTCCATGCTGTGTCCTGTGGAGGTATACAGGGTAGAAATTCCTTTCCAGTTACAAAGTTAGCACTCGAAGTGTTGACTTGCAGGAAACTTGTCTGTTACAAGTTGGCATTTGCATCTTAGGCTTTGGGTAGTGAATTTAGTCTTAACATTGCACATTTGAACTTTGGCATGCAAGAGTGTGAATGCACCATCTTGTTTATAAAGGTATTCCCAAATGAATGTTCTACCTACAGTGACTGGCGACTCCTGAAGAAGTTGAGATGTTGTTAGCTAAGCCTGTAATGCAGCCTGTGTGTTGGAATAGGAGGGTGTAGTGAGAATTTACTGTGGGGATTCCAGCTTCTGTGTGCTAGTAATCTGTCACAGAAGATACAAATCAGCTGGCCTCTAAGAGCTGGCAGTGGAAGACTGAAAGGCAAACTCTGAGATGCTGCCTAGAAGGAAGAACTTGTGGCAGCAGCTGTGATGAGATCCCAATACTATCAGTGTCTCAGTTATTTTAAACGTGTGTTCCATTGCTTGCCATTTTCATATCGGATTCTGAAACTGCAGTCTTTAAATCTCTTTATATAAATTTTTGCAAGTGTTCATGTTTTGCTTAGAACTACAGAGACAGCTTTTTCCATGGGAATGTAGTTTGAGATGATATAATACTGGTCACAGATAAAAGAAGTTTTAATAATGGGGCATATAGATGGGTAGAGAACACTGGACAAAAGGAATGAATAAATCTCTCTGGAACACTGGTGTTCTGACCCATGATTTTGTTGGGGGTTACAGTTCAAATACTGAGTACAAAAACCTGAAGTCTTGGCAAACTGTATATTGAAAGCTGAGGGAAAATGCTGGGAACTTGCATATCCAAATGACTGCCTTGTACCTTGTACCCAGGTACTGATGCTCTGACGCACCTGGAGTGAAGGGAAGGATTTGTTGTATCTGTAATGGTGTGGGTGTCCAGCTCACTGGCTGGGTGATTCAAGATGAGTAGACAGTGGGAGAATGTCCAGCTTGTCTTTGTCTTGTCTTTTCTATAAATGATTTTACATTGAACAAGAACCTGAGCAGGTTGTTAGAGTAAGCCCCCTCCTTCTCTCCAGCATTCTGCAGGAGTAATGGTATAGCTGGCCTCAGGGGACCTTCTTGTTTTAATGCATTGATGCAGTTTTAAATCATCCTTTATTGGGAATTACTTATAGAATCATCAGTCATTAAGGAGGGAATGAAAGCTCATTAGCTGTTCTGTATGTAACAAGAATTGCATACAGTAAGATTGAGTTAATGAATTTATGGGGGGTAATTTATTGATGTATGACTGGTTTTGGTTTTGCCTTTTATCCTGAACTGGTCTATAGTTCTGTTTTAGAATATAGTACATTCCATTGCCATACCAGGGTTCAGTATACTCTAGATTGGATTGGGATAACCCAATGGTAAACATTACCGCGCACAGTAGTAAGAAAGTTTATGCAAAGGAATGATAGAGAAAACCCCTTTTGTTTCCTGGAAGAATTAAATGGCACGTAAGAGCTCTGTAGAGGTGACAGGATATTCAGTTTTTTAGATCTTCATATACAATACTCTGAACAGCTGTCTGGATGGTAATTTATAAAAGAGTTTAAAACAAAAAGGATTCTGATAAAATTCCCGGGACTGCAGTTTGTCTTGTGGAATATAAATGTGCATAAAGGAACAAAAGATCAATTATGAGCTACATGTCCTGTGTAGAAGTTGAATCCATGGAGTCCTCAGCATGTCCAATAGAACTGTTTAGTCCATCTTTTACCTACAATTAAAATGTAACTGAAAATGAACTGAACTTTAAGTTCTAATAAGACCATAAAATCTTCATTGACACTTTAGCTTCTTATGCTTTTTAATAATGAAAACTTCATGTGTACCGAGTATATTGAACAATCTTTAGAAAATCTTTGATAAGATCTGTTCTTTGGGTAGCTGACTTTGGATTTTACTTACTTGAGTAAGTATTAAAAAAAAGAAAAAACCCCAGAAACCCCAAACAAAAACCAACCACCCAGCACACAAATGAAACCCCCAAATCCTGCATTCATTGTTCCTCTGAAGATTTTCTCAGAACTTAGGGATCTGTGATCATAATGGTGATTCTGGACTGAAATCCTGTACCTGTCTTCTGATAAAGGATGTCTTTTGTGTTGGGAACTGAAAGCAGCAGGAAATTGGAGATTGAGCTTGGGGAGTGATGTGTTTGACTTTCCCCTTCTTGACCAAAGATCTGTGTTTCATTACTGTGCAAATTGTGATACTCCAATCTCACATTTGCAGAACAGAGAAGTGTCAGTTCTGTGTCTGTGTTTGGTTCCTTCTCAGTCTTCTGTTAAAGTGCTCAGTTTTTTTCTTGTGGTTTCCTTTTTTTAAAAGAATTTATTTCCACAGTGCCAGAATTAAATGGATTGAATTTCAGTTATTTTATCAGTGGCTTATGAAGACATTAGGAAGTAAAGAAACTGTTTATTTGAGAAGTTGTTTATAAGTGCATTTTCATCTAGATGTCTAATGGTTTTTCATGTCTTGCCTTACATGCTTTCCTGTGGTGACTGTAATTTTCTTCGAAAGAGTCATCCCTAGAAATAAAAGAAATATTAACTCCAAAATGATCACAGTATCATATTTTATATCAAGTAAATAACTATTGTACGCTGGAAAAAAATGTACTTTCTCACATCTTGCTCTCTTCCAGGTTTGATTTAAAATATTCCCCATTACTTAAACGAATCAACTTCTTCAGGATTTGGAGAAATCTGATTTTGTCACCCAAAGGAATTAATTTCAAATTGCAGCTGACTTGTTAAGATTTATGTACAAGTCTTTCAAATCTCTTAAGCATAGTGGGCCTGTAACAGCTGATTCTTCTGATACTTTTTAAAAAAAATACAGTTAGAATTATCAAAGTGGCATCTCTGGGTTCTTGAATGAGATATATATGTGTGATGTATATATATAAAACACTAGCTTTGTCAGGTAAAAAAACCTGCTTCGTATAGTTGAGTTTGAAAAGATAACTGAACTTTTTAAGCCTAAAGAAGAAAGTGAGAATTGTGCTGATATATATGTTAGGGAAACCGGTTGGGACTGCTGTATTGTACAAGCTGGGTATATAAACAAATAAACTAAGGTAAGCCAATATATCATGAGGTAAAACACAAAATACAAAGCCCAGTAACAGGAGAAGAGGAAAGTGTAATGAGAATTCTTTTTAATGAGCAATGAATGTTTAGTGTTAAAAGACTTCTCTTTTATTAAGTACATGTCTGCATCCATAAGGACAGTCAAATCCTAAACAATTTTTTTAAATAAAATTCAAAATAATTTATTTTGGAAATAAGTTACTGGGAATGGTTATATTTTTACAGAAAAAAAGTGCATTTTGAGGAGCTGACCTTGGTTTCTGGATTTGCCCTCTGATATACAGTGTCAAACTAAGCATGATGTTTTGTTTGCAGATTTTCCATCCCATTTTCTTTCTATCTCCCTACTTGAGTAAACAGCAAATTCTCTCCATTTTATCTGGCATTATTCTCATTTTAGTATTTCCAATCTTCGTATCTCTTTTTCCATGTTCTTTGGATGCTGATAACTGATAAAAGGACAATCAAGATTACACTTCTGGGCCTTTTTCTGAAAGCCACAGCAGGATATGGGAAAGGACGATGGGTTGAGACTCACCTGCCTTTGGATAGCTGGAGTTTTCCTAGATGGGCCATGTCAGAGGTAGTGCTCTGAGGATCATATGGTTACACTGCAGATCAGATTGTGGAGATGCTGATACATTCTCATGTGATGAACTAAAGTCAACGTCTCTCAATCCTTCCCTTTCCACAGTTATTTCTGAGGTAGTAGGATCAAAACCAAAGACAAGGCTGTGACATTCCACCTGTTTTCCTCACAGACGTCACTTTGCTGCATTGGTCAGCTCCCTGTTCAGTACTGCCCAGGAGTTCCCCCTGGCTGCAGGGCAGGGACTGCAGAGCTCACCAGCATAGAAGCATCAGAGAGGGTTATCTGGTAGAGGCTGCTGTGGTCATTCCTGCTTATCTGTGTTACTTCTGGAAATACAAAATTAAGCCATTGAAACCTTCCCCTTGTTTTTTGCACTTTGAGATTTTATTCCTATAAAACAAATCCTGTTATTTGCCCATTGTATTTCAAATGAAAAAGGAGGAAATTCTGAGTTATTCACTCTGGTCATGTTTTTTTACAGCAGCAGATAATGGCGGGACTGCACCTGGTGGCACATCAGGAATTCTTCCCAGCAATCCTGCTGGGAATTCCAAGTCAGCAGCAAGGAACCTGGGCTCCTCAGCAGGAGAGAAGGAGGAAGGGAAGAAGGTCCGACGGCAGTGGGAGTCATGGAGCACAGAGGACAAGAATACTTTCTTTGAGGGACTGTATGAGGTACATGTAGAAGAAAATAACAGACTTAGATGGTTTTGGTTAGAGTCTGGATATTCCTAAAGAAGGTTGATTAAGGTGAGATTGGCAGGAGCAGAAGGCCACTTACAGATGAGCATTTGTGGGAACATACACTGGGCTGTAAAACAGCTGTCAGTCAAAGCCATGTGTCAAAAAGTGTCAAGTTTCTTAGGTTTGTTTCTTTAAATACACAGGAGATATTTCTGAGTTTTATGAATGAATGTTTATAATAATTTCAGTTGTTACTGAATTACAGTTCTGTTTCAGATGAAAAATTACTAAATAATGTCCCCATCTGAACTTTCAAAAGCAACACACTTGCTCTGTAATAATACCAAACAAGAAAAGCTGCTGTGTTCTAAAGAGAATTGTGTTTAGTCTTTGGCCAAGAAGAGGTTAGAGCCAATTCAGTCCTAGGGCTGAGAGAGAAGAAAAAGTTACATCATCTTATCTTCTGTCTCTTACAATGTATATGAAGGATACCTGGTTGTCCTGTTCCTGTGATTATTTCAAAAGCATATCTGTTTTGAAAATGCATGCCAAAGGTAGAAACAAAAGCAGTGATGGGGAGTTTTCTTTGCAAATGTGCATCTTTCTGAATTTTTTTTTTCATTATAGGCATGGTATCACATACATATATTTTGTGGACAGAATGAACACTTAAACAGTGTTTTCTTTTTTCAACTCCTCTGAATTGCGGTAATATTCTTGGGAATCAAGTAATTTTTAAGCCACGTCAGTGATTTTTTTTGGACACTGAGGAAGAATTTTAAAACTTTGTTTTAAGGTGGATCTGAGACTCAGTTTGTTCAGTCCCTCCTTCCATTCATTTTGTGGCACTGCCTTTCAGAAGAGGTTTTCATACTTTGTATTTAAATCAGTTCCAACCTTTTCTGAATACAAAAATTTTGTGATAGCAGGAGTTAATGTGTATAAAAACAAATTTTTTGAAACTCAAATTTTTTACTCCTAGTAACACTAACGTGAAATATACTGTAAATAAAAATGCAGCTGGTAAATACAGTATGTTTTTCATTTATTCTAGTCAGAAATGGTGAGGGCAATTTAGGGGAGAGAAAAGTAAAGAATGTTCAGGGAGAAAAATCAATGTTTTCAGTCCTGCTACTTAATACATTTGTAAGTAAAGTTGGGTGATTTTTTTAATTTGCTAGCAACTTACTGTTTTTATTTTTAACCAGTTAAAGAAACTGGAAAGTAATTAATTTGTCATCTGTACTGCATTTTATATAAAAAAAGGAAATCGGTGTCATTCTTTCACTGTTGAGTTCTGATCCCCAAAAATTTTGTTTATGGCCATTGAAATCCAGTTTTCCACAAAGAACCCCAAAGTCCCTCGCATGGTTTGACTTGACTTATGACAAGATCCAAGTTTGGGTTTGAGTATTTCAACTTGGTTTATTCTTTCTTCAGCATGGGAAGGACTTTGAAGCTATCCAGAACAACATTGCCCTGAAATACAAGAAAAAAGGCAAACCAGCAAGCATGGTGAAGAACAAGGAGCAAGTCAGGCACTTCTATTATCGCACCTGGCACAAGATCTCCAAGTACATCGACTTTGACAATGGTTAGTATGCACCACTGGGCTCAGTGCAAGGGATGGAGTCCTGCCCTTAGAGGTGAGGAAATAAATACTGAACATAGAGTTGTAGAACGACAGTATGGTTTGGGTTACAAGGGACCTCAAAGACCATCCCATCCTCTGACATGGGCAAGGACATCTTCCACTAGACCGGGTTGCTCAATGTCCCATCCAGCCTGGCCGTGGAGACCTTCAGAAACGGAGAGTCCACAGTGTCTTATTTTTGTTGGCATGGCCCTACCAAGGTTCACATTTTGTGAAAAATACTTTTCAAAACCTGGTATTTGTATCTCTACTATTCTCTGAATTCTCCACACCATAGTAAATGCAGACCCTGCTGTTAATACTGCGGAAAAACCAGGTTCAAGGAAATGTTTTTGTATTCCCAGGAACACACCAAGGAGAACTGCCTAAACGTTAATCAGGCATGGCTCCATCAAGCAAACTGATCCAGCACTACTTTGCAATTATTGGGGGAAGGTAGAAACAAGTAACGGTCCAATACAAGTGTAAATGGTTACATACCTGCTCCCACTTTAAAGAAGTTTGAAATTGTATCATGGGTTCAATAACTTATGATTCCCGTTGCCGTATTCCCCTTCCTGTTCTTTTCCCTCCTTCTGCAACTGGTTTAATGAAAATGAAATTGGGAAGTCAGATAAACTGCTGGTGGTTTATAACAGTAATAGTAACATGATAATTGAGAATGGATTTTTATCAAATCCATGCTACTTAGGAATGGGCAGAGAGGATTCAAGTTAGTCTGTGGGTGGCCTAATCTGAATAACAGGCTAAAGAAATGTATTCAGAGCGACCAGATTTTACTAAGATTCAGTTCTTTTGGCTTTAAAGTGTCAAAATGTCAGCTCTCCCATTAGCTTATTGATTAAGTAATAGTCTCCAGAGTTTTCTGGTCCTTCTGATGGTGTATTCTAAGTTGCTTAAGTCATGGCAGTTTGTGGTGGTTGAATTTTTTGGTCTTTGAGCAACTCTTAAATATCAGCAAAAGTTTGGATAGTAAATTCATCTACAGTTTGGGGCCAGAGCCTCTCAAGTTAAAAATAACTCGTCAGGGAGAACTGGACATGGAAAGAAGTTAAAGGATGCAAAGCTACTGTACAATACAGTCTCTTTATTGCAGAATCAACTAGGGTGGAAAAGACCTTTGAGGTCATCAAGTCCAACCTATGACCACCTTGTCAACTAGACCATGGCATCAAGTGCCACATCCAGTCTTTTCTTAAACACCTCTAGACAGTGACTCCACCACCTCGCCAGGCAGCCCATTCCAATGCTCAGTCACTCCTTCTGTGAAGAATTCCCTCCTAATTTCCATCCTAGACCTCCCCTGATGCAGCTTATTTTAAGACTGTGTCTTCTCATTCTGTGACTGGTTGCCTGGGAGAAAAGGTTGACCCCCATTTGGTTACATCCTCCTTTCAGGGAGTTGTAGAGAGTGATGAGATCTCCCCTGAGCCTCCTTTTCTCCAGGCTAAACAACCCCAGCTCCCTTGGTAGAACATAGGTGTGCTTGGATTTTGAGATCAAAGAGAACTGAAGTTTTGATGAATAGACAGGAATAACTATTTTCACTTGATTTGTAAACCACAAGACTGTCCTTGCTGTCATGGATCTTTAGATCTATTGGCAGTAATGTCCACATCTTGAAGAGAAAGGACAAAAAAAACCACTTGCAAAGTTGAATAAAATGTCAGCAAATTTTTGTGTAAAAATTTAGAATCTAGAATTTGCATCAAATCTTACAGTGTGTTTGTGTGCACAAAAAGTGTTCTAAGTCTTCTGGAAAATCCAGACCTACCTCTGAATTTTCATGTAAAAGAGTTCTGTATATATTTGCTTGTGGGCATCTGGACTTTTCCCTTAGAATTTGTAAACAGTTGATACTAACTTTATTATGAATTAGATTTATTTTGCACATTGAGCAGTTGCATATTTGTTTAAATTCTATAGAAGCTGCTTTGTTTTCCTGTAATGTAAAAAATGCCATGAAAAGGAAGTTGGTGAACCAATCCCATTATAGTGTTTCTTGAACCAGAACTTAATTTGCCTTTGGTCTGATTTGTCTCATCATTGAAAATACAAATCTTCTCCTTTTCAGTGTTGAAATGAGTATCTGCAGCCTGCATCTCACTGACACCTTTTCTACTTTCTAGTGTTTTCTCAAGGGCTGAAAAAATCTTCCCTGGAGCTGTATGGCTTAATCTGCTATGGGGAACTAAGGAAAAAGATTGGGGGATGTGAGTATGAATAACTTCAGATTATTTTTACATGATAGAATCAGAAGTTACTACCCGTGAGGTTGGCAGTGTCTAGTGCAGTTCCACTTTCGAGTTTTTGACTATTGCTGTAATCTGTAGTGTTATTTCTTCATTAACTGTATTTTTATTTTTACAGACTTTCTTAGTCTGTTGCATTAGTCCACCTTGATAGATTTCTTTAGTTTTATCTGTCTGCAGAATGCAGGGCATGTGTTTGCCCACAGGTGATAGGAAAACATACACAAAGCTTAGATAATCTATTCTGTTACTCTTGAAACTTAAGCAATTAAGAGTGTAAATGATACCATTTACACCCAGGATTATTTGTGTCTATGCGGTCAAAATCTGGGATGGTGTCTTTTTCTTAAGTTGTTCTCTAAATGTTTCCTCACTGTACCCTGAAGATGAAAAGGCACAAATCATAACTAGAAATAACTTTACTGGCTGAGCAAGATGGGTTCTGACCTTGTCAGTCCCAGAGTCCAGTTTTGTCCCTGTCAATGAGTGTAAGTGGAGAAGTGCGTGCCATAACAATGCTCTGCTGGCAGTTGATTAATTGCATTAGCAACATACCTGAGCTTAGGCTCACAGAACTACACAATGGTTTGGGATAGAAGGGACCTTAAAGCCCATCTTGTCCCAACCCCCTGCCATGAGCAGGGCCACTTTCCACTATCCCAGGTCGTTCCAACCCCCATCCAGCCTGGCCTTGAACACTTGCAGGGATGGGGCAGCCACAGCTTCTCTGGGCATCTTGTGCCAGGGCCTCCCCACACTTATAATAAAAAATGTTTTTATGTAGTAAAAAAATGTAGTTTAAATCTCCCCTCCTGGGGTTTAAAACCATCACCCCTTGTCCTGTCCTTCCAGACCCTGCTGAAAAGTCTGTCCTTGACTTTCTTTTAAGCTTTCTTTAAGTACTTCATATGCTGGGACCCCCAGAGCTGCAGGTGGAGTCTCTCCTGAGTAGAGTAGAGGATCCTTACCTTACCCTGCTGTCCACGCTGTGGGGATGAGCCCCAGGACATGGTTCCTATGGTTTTCATGGCTTCCAGACCAGAGAGAGCTCTGACATGACTGGCTTGAAGAGTGGGCAGAGGAACATGCCCTGTATGTGCCAGTCTGTGTGCATACACCTTTTTATCCATGTATTTTTTTATTTGTCCCGAGGCTTTTTGTACAGTGATACCTCATAGTGCATCATCTACTGGCTTTGTTTAATTTTTTGAGACATGGAAAAACCATCAAAATACTTTCACTTCTTTGTAAAGTCATAGTATTTGTAAAGTGAAATGGACACGAAAGCATTAGTGAGTGAACATGTACAGTTCCTAAAAGGATTGTGGGATTTTGGAAGGGTTTTTTTGGTATGTTTTTCCCTTACCTGGGATTGCTGTCATAACAGGTAATGAACGAGACTGCTGTGAATGTTCATACTGACTTTATTCTGTTTGTTTAAAGATTTCCAGTGTGTTAATTGGAGAAGCAGTGCTCAGCTTGAAGAAGCAATTTTGAACTGTTTGATGACAAAGCAGGTGCAGAAGCAAGGCACATTGCCCTGTCGACAGAAATCAGTTTTAGTGTTTCTTTCCTGTACCCACATCTTGTTTTACAAGCTGACCCTTCTTGCTATGACTGCTATGATTTCACAGTCACCATGGCAATGCCTGCAGCCTCTCTGCTTCTGTCTTTTTAGAACTTCGGGGCTCAGTTACATACTTTACTCCCTGTAGCTTGGAAAATTCTTGTCTCCAAGACCAAATGTACTCAAGCTGCAAGACTACACCCCCACTCTACAGATGTACTCTGCAGCTGTGGAAAGCTGTTTCTTCCTTCCCCCCACCCCCGTTTTTTTTTTCCCCTCGTCTGATATTCACAGTCACAGAAATGGAGAAGACTTACTTGAGAGCTCTTGGGACATGAAAACACTTCAGAAATACTTTTAGCACTGCCAGAGGGAGGTTAATTGTTAAGTAAATAGATCTGGGCCTAACTGTCATATGAATCAAGTTACCAAAATGTCCATTTAAAAACATGCTCTATGATGCATGGGAAAAAAGTTAGGGTTGCAAGTGCATTTTATTATTTTTATTTGCTTTTTTGTTGTGTTAAGATCTAGGATGCTGTTTCATTTTGCCTTGCTGCCTTAGCAACAGAGATTGAGCAGGAAGAAGCTTTGCTTTTTAATATCTCAGTGTCAGATTAAAGCCCAATGTTCAAAGATGGTTGTAGTACCTAACCTAGGGTCATTTAATCTATGTGTAAAAAGTAATTTTTGTGGCAAGGATTGTGTAAAGCTTGCTTGTTATGAAAATACAAACCTTCCAGAAGAGCTAGGTTCCAGCACATTTATGCATGTTAATCCTGTGTGTGAATAAAATGTAATAGCTTTGAAAACCCAGCAGGAGACAGAAAAGGCCATGAGTTTAGCACTGTAAATCCTAATTCACTGTTACCTCATTTCCTAAAAAGGTATGGATGACAAGAACGCAGCTAAACTCAATGAGCTCATTCAAGCCGGGTAAGTAAGAACTTACTCCTGAAACTCAGAAAACTGTGTTGTTCTGTAACTTGACTGTTGTATTGATCATCTAGAGTCTGGGGCATTTCTCTATTTTCAAGAGCTGAAGTTTGATTCTTTATTTCTTAGTTTGTTTCATATTAGGATTTTTCTCCTCTTTTCCATGAAGCCTTTAATTGTTAATAATAAGAAATGATGGGTTAAGTTAATAAAATAATTAAATGAAAATTCTTTACAGAAGCTACAGCACTTAACCATGTGGATTCACTCAGGGAAATCATGGAATTATTTAGGTTGGAATCCAAGATCAAGTCCAACCATTACCTCAGCCCTGCCATCACTAATTCTTGTCCCAAGAGCCACATCCATAGGTCTTTTAAATCTCTTCAGGGATAGTCACTCCACCACTGCCCTGGGCAGCCTGTTCTACTGTCTGACCACACTTTCAGTGTAGAAATTTTCCCAATATCGCATCTAAACCTCCCCTGGCACAACTTGAGGCTGTTTCCTGTTGTCCTGTCCCCGTTCCCTAGAAGCAGAGCCCGACCCCCACCTGATTGTCCCCTCCTGTCAGGGAGTTGTGCAGAGCCAGAAGGTCCCCCCTGAGCCTCCTCTTCTCCAGGCTGAGCCCCTTTCCCAGCTCCCTCAGCTGTTCCTGGTGCTCCAGCCCATTCTCCAACTCTGTTCCCATCTCTGCATACACTCCAGCCCCTCAGTGTCCTCCTTGGTGGTGAGGGTTCATCTCCAAATCATTCAGCCTCAGCAGGGCTCACGAGTCCTGACTTTCAGACCTGAAATGACCCTTCAGCACACTGGAGGTCCCAGCCCTCCAGTGATATTTGCATCTCCTTGACATTAAGAACAAATGTTCTCTCTCACTTCTAGAGAGTATTGTGTAATTTGGGGGTGCAGTCTATGAGCTGATGTACTCTTAGAATGCAGAAGGGGTTAGAAGTTGTGTATTACTAGAAATGAGGGCATACCTGATGTATTTGTGCATAAACTTTTCTAAAGTAGTTCAGCTTTTAGAATTAATCTGTTTTAAAGTGAAATCTCTTTCAAAGGAAAAGGCATGTGATTACTTAGGAGACATTGATGTGTCCTTAATCCCATCTTTAAAAGTGATTTGAAAAACCTTATTTTCTGTCTTTTACGGGTCTGCTTTTACCTTTTGCATTCTTACTTTTAGGGTGTTCACTGTAGCAGACAAGTTATTGATGAAGTAAACTTGACTGTGGACAGGAGCAGGAGTTTTCAGTCTTTTGACTTTACCTTGCATAATATGGATACTTGGTGTTGTACCTTTCTCATGTTCTCAAATGGAGTTTCCAGATCAGTTTCTTAGGAGTTGAACAATCTTTCCTGGGAGATGCTGTTTGTATGGTGTGCTTGTGTTGATGGTCTTGAATGTGATGCTTGAATCACTTGTTCCTTCTTCTGTTAACTGCAGGGTTTTAAATTAGAAGAGAAATTCCCATTTGAGTTGGGTTTTGTACAATTAGGAAAATATGAACAGTATGTTTAATGGAATTATTCTTAAAGCAAATTGCCACTTTAAATTAGATTTACCAGTTAAAGTGAGCCTGGGATGAGCCTTCATCTGTAGTTTCCTGAATATCTCTGTAGTTCAGAATATCAGCAGTTGGATTAGTCACTCTCTGGTATACTAGAGAGCCTTTCCTATACTGGGTCATCCAAACAAATTAAAACATAACAAATGAGCCTGATGACATGTAGTGAGCTGTAGTATCAGTCTATCACTTTGTATCATTCAGGCCTTAGTTCTTCTAATTAATTGTTAATGAGGGCTAGTGATTTCTGTGAAGTGTAGGTGTTTACTCCATGAAAGCCAGTCTCATAACAAACCGTTTTGGGAACAGGAGTCTTTGCATTTGAAAGTATTAATTCTAGTCTTCTATGCCAAAACTAGAGTGTACATAGCATTAACTAGTTCAGAATTAGTTGCTTTTGCATAGGCTATTTGTCTACATATGGGAGACCCATCTTTGCTCCCCTTTTTCTCCTGCATCTCTTACCCCATTTGGTAGTGAACTTCGTGAGCTGAAGAAGAGCAAACTGTGTCTTCATTGCCACCTGGATGTCTGCACCATCTGCACATGCAGGGCAGCCTCATAGCTCCCAGAAGCAAACACATTGCATGTACCTGGGATGGTTCAATTTCCCATCTTGCTCAGTGATGGTACAATTCTATGATCCTCTTTCCTATTTGTAATCAGTTCTTTCTTCAGCTCCTAACATGTTTCTTTCAAGTGTGACACTCCTCTCCTGAATGCAATGTACTTTGTAAGGCTTGTCACTGAGGAGAGCTGTGAAAGAAAGTGAATCCAAAGTGATTAAAAATGAGGAATGTGAACATGCATTATTCTGATAATCTGCTCCTTAAGTAGGTAAACATTCTCCTCATTTAATTGGTAAGAAATTTGAGAAAGGATAAAGTTGTGAGGAGCTGCTTGGCAATTTATTTGCAGCACGACTCCAGACCCTGGAGTTACATGCTCTAATTCGGTGCTTTGTTTTGCATCTCTGGTTTCTGTACTAATTTCATGGAGTATGGAAAAACAAATGACCCTGTGAGGGACTCATAAGAAAATCATACTTAAAAGCTTCCTAGTTGAGCTGCTAACCCAGGTCATGGCTACTAAGGAGTGCGTGACAACTCCAATCAGCTGACTCTGGCAAGTACCAGCGAAGTCTCTGTGTGACATATCCCTGTTTGGCTGTTGGAGTTAGGCCATTCGCTGTTACACATCTCTGTTCTTGTCTTTAGAGTGTCAGTAGCAGGCAAATGAGGCTAGTCAATAGCCAGTGGTACAGGAGTTGTTGAATAAATGGGGAATCTTGCAGAAAATAGATCAGAGTTTACATCTTTATAAATGCAAGACAGAGCTAAGAATTATTCTGTCAGCTTCTGTAACTGTTCTGAGTAGTTCAGCATACTCAGGTCAACACTGGCCTGCTCCACCTGCTGAAAGACAGGACCACTCTCTGTCCATTACAGATTTTCATTACAGTATTCTAATTTTACTGTGCATTTATTATGTCGTTGATTAGGATATATAACAAGAAAAAAGGATTTATAGTGGTATAGCAGAACTGCTCAGTAACTAATTTAAATAAACTTAAACTGAAGGTTTGTTGTTTTGTTTCATTTTTTGTAGGGAAACATTTTTGTTTAACTTAGGTTTTGCAACACTCTTGCATTTAATAAAAAACTACATATGAACACCTACAAATATTTTCTTGATCTCTTAGTAAATATGTAGGAATTTCGGGTAAGTTAAAAAATCAAACCACAAGAAACACATAATTAAAGAAGTATTCTAACTATGCACCAGTTAAGCAGACAACTCTTCAGTGTCTGGTAGTGTATGTGGTTTTACCCCCCAACCTGAGAGGCTCTTTATAGCACAAGGTAGGAAAGACAGAAACTATTAACAGGCATTAATTGCTCTGTTTGGTTCAGGTTCTGAATGTACTTTATGTGGGATAGGAGTGATTCTCCACTGCCTTCCAGTTCCTTGGGAAAGCTCTTTGGCATGCTGAGGGGAAACCTGTAACTCTCTAAAATCTTGATCATAAAATAGCAGCTTATTCTGAAAAAAAAAATATATATAAACCAGACCATTTTAAGTAGGCAGGTTATGTTCTTGGTGTCAAGTCAGACTGGTAATTCTGAATGCATAGTCAGTAGAGTGACTGTTTTTAAGACTTACCGTTTTCTGCATTTGGAGACATCCAGGATCTAGGTAACAGAAGAAAATAGGTATTTTGAAGCTAAGAGTAGTTCGGTTGCAGACTCACTCCTTTAATGTGCTTTCCTCTTAAATTTGTAGAAATAGTCTTTTTCCAGCCTCCCAGCCACAGATATCAATTAGAAAATTAGAGTATCTAAATACATCTACTTTTATATTCGTTTGATAATAAGTTATTCTTTAGACTCTGTCCTAGATTGCTTGAAGCTAATCATACTTAATGGAAAAGGGAATTACGGGAAGCAGAACACCTGAATGTGGGGAGCTGGGATATTCTAAAGCACATGTGAGGGAACCATGAAAATAGCATTGATCGCTGTAGTTGTGGAAGAGAGCTGTAGTGGCAGGGTGAAAACTTGCATGGGAAGTCTTTAATATTTTGTCACGTTTATGTGTGCTGTGTGTTTCTTCATTTACTGAATGGTGTACTTTGCTTGCTGACTTCTTAACTGTGCCATTTCCCTTCATGCTCAGTAGTTCCTACTTCTTATAGATATCAGCAGGTTTGCAGTTGTTTGGTTTCCTCCAATGTGATTTTCCTCCTAGTGTTTTGCTGTTTTGTTTATTTTTGCTTTTGTTTTTTTTAATGATATCTTTTCCATAATGTACTTATATTTTTCACACTTCTTTTCTAGCTTTTATCTTAGGTTTTGGTTGGGTGGGTTGTTTTTTTCTCATTTCTCTGCCCTTTGAAGCACAGATGGAGATGCAGTCAGGGGTTTGTGATGCTGATCCATGTTAATTTATAAGCTGCTCTATGGTAACAGATGGTGGATACCTGCAGCCCCAGGTCCACCTGCACAGGTGGCAGACAAATTGAGCACAAGCAACTACCAGGAAGCTTGACTCAACAATAAATGCTTTATGACTAACTAGCTGGGCTCTTGAACAGAAATAGGAAATATGAAAAATGAACAACAGCACTTTTCTTCTTTTTTTTTTTTTTTTTTTTTAATCAATTAACTCAGCTGTTTTAGGCAGATCAAACCTTCTGGGCCTTCTGAGCAGCCAGGCCCTTCATGTGATGAAACAATTTCCACAAAACCTGGTTGGTTTATATAGTTTTTAATATCAGTTAATAGTCGTTATCAGTTAATATAAAAAATTGTTCTCTCCCCAAACCCCTTCTTACTTGTACTGTTATAATGTCAAGGTAATAATTATGATGATGATAATAATAATAATGCTATTTATGACTCTTCACTCACATGCTTCAACGGGACATTTGATAATAAAAAATTGAATTAGCTAAAATCGAGGAGAGTCTCAGCTTGCATAAGTAGTCAAATGAATTTGCTGTATTAAAACAGATTACAAATACGGAAGAGGATCATTGCACAAAATGCTGATTTTCTGATAAAATCATATCTACACTTTAATATAAGGCTATATACTAGATGATACGGAGTCTCATGCTAAGGCTGAGGTGCCCAGGAGGAGGTTTTACTTTCTGTCCTTACCTTAACTTATTGATTAGATACCCACAAGGGTCTCTGTGTCGGTCTCTAAGAGTCTTTACGCTGGCAGACACAGACAGAGACTTTACACTGTTGGACTTGGTGGGACCAACTGTCTTCAAACAGTTCTTGTTTCAAAGAATTAAGTTGAAAGGAAATCTGCCCTTCCAGCCCCAGAATATTCCAAATCTGTAGAAGTTCACAGTTCAGTAACTGAAACGTTTGAGTTGCTCACCCCATCAGCTCCATGTTCTCAGGTCTGGCTTTACTTCTGCTGCCCTTTTGTAAATTTTCCTCTTAGCACTCTAGACAACAGCTCTTCCTGCGTGGTGGTGTTTAACTTACAGCATAGAAATATTCTCTATAATTTATTTCATTTTACTGCAAAGACTTGTGTTCAATCCCGCTGCTTCTATGCTAGCTGATCCTTAATGCTGCAAGTATTAGGTAGTAATACTGCTGTTGGTAATTTGATTTGGCTCAATGTCTGTCTTTTAAGTCCCTATAAAGAAAACAGGACTGATGAAGTGACCACTGCCCTGGGGAGCCTGTTCAGTGCCCAAGCACTCTAGGGGAAGAAGCTTTTTTTAATATCCAACCTAAACCTGCTCTGACACAACTTTAGGCTATTTGCACTGGTCACCAGCACAGAGAAGAAATCGGTGTCTGCCCCTTCTCTCTGCCTCATGAGGAAGTTGTAACTGCAAGGAAGTCTCCCCTTAGTCTCCTTTTCTCCAGGCTAAACAGACCAAGTGCCCTCAGCCGGTCCTCATACAGCTTCCCCCTTCACCATTTCCGTTGCCCTCCTTTGGACCCTCTCTAATAGTTTAATATCTTTCTTATATTGTGGTGACCAAAACTGCACACAGTACTCAATGTGAGGCTATTGCTGTGCAGAGCAGAGTGGGACAATGCCTTCCCTGGCTCAGCCAGTGAGGCTGGACCTGGTGCCCCCAGGACAGGGATTTCCCTCCTGGCTCCAGGGCACTGCTGACTCAGCTCCAACTGGCCCTCAACCAGGACCCCCAGGTCCTTTCTGCAGCACTGCTCTCCAGCATCTCATTTCCCAGTCTGTCCATACAGCCAAGGCTGCCCCATCCCAGGTGCAGAATCCAGCACTTTCCCCTTCTAAACTTCACATGGTTGGGGATTGCCCATTCCTCTCATTTGTCAAGCTCTCTCTGCAGGACCTCCCTGCCTTCAAGGGAGTCCAAAGCTTCTCCCGATTTTGTACTGTCTGCAGACTCGCTTACAATCCCTTCCAGTCCTGTGTCCAGTTAATGTATGAAGATGGTGAAGAGCACAGGGCCTAAGATGCATAAGTCTGTATTGACACACTGTTGTTACTGGTTCCCCTAAGTACTTCTCTTTCCATGTATCCAGGGCTACAACTGTTCGTTACAAAGGCAGAAACCTGCGTATAAAAGCTCCCATGTGCAGGGCTTTGAAGAAACTCTGTGATCCAGATGGTGAGTAAAAGATGCTGGAACATAAGAGTGTTCTAGAAGATGGCTGGAAGCATAGACAGTAAGCAGGCTTGTTTTGGTGTGTCCATCACTGGCAGGAAAATTTAGGCTGTTGCATGTTTGTCCTGGGCACAGTATTCTGTGTTGCCCTATTTGATTGCGTAACCCCAGTAACTTCAGGACTCACCCAGTTTTCTTACTAGCTGAGATTAAAAGGAAATACCCACAGCAGACCAGTTCACTGCGGCTTTACACAGTGTGCTTTCACTATATGTGAAGGTGCCAGTGAGTCAGCAGCAGTATAGTTTTTAGCACTGAACATTTCCAAATTTTTTACCTTCTCCTATTCAGGTGTGTGATTTCCTTTTGGTTTTTTTTTTTTCCTTCCTCATTCCCAAGTAAGTAGAATCAGGCTTTTCAAAGGTCTGAAATACTGTACTTGCTCAAAGTTTCCAGACATCTGATTTTTGACACTGCTTGCTCAACTGGAATCCCCAGTTGGACACTGCAGTGTTCAAGGATAAGAACATATTGGAACAAAAGGTAATTAAGGAAGCAGGCTCCACTGGTGAGGCTGAGCTGTCTGAGTTGTGTGTAGGGGATGGTGGTGTCTGATCTTTTGTATTGTGTAACTGAGCTTACAGCATTGTGACTGAGTTGTCCTTGCTTTGACCCTTTGTGCTTCATCTCCATTCAGGTGTGAGTGATGAAGAGGACCAAAAGCCAGTACGACTTCCTCTCAAGGTCCCTGTGGAGTTGCAGCCACGGAATAACCACGCCTGGGCTCGAGTACAGAGTCTTGCCCAGAACCCACGGCTTAGGTAATGGAGAACTGATCGTGGTGCTCAGAATAGGGAAATAGATGGGCAGCATCCTAGCCCCTTCCTCTTTCTTCAGGATTCTCTTTGCTAGTTGAGCAGTTCATCTTTGATAATGCAGTTGGCCTTAGTGTACTTAGTCTGAAGCCTTTGTCCAACCAGAGTGCATGGTTTGTAAACATGAGTTATCACATGGGAAAATTAGATTATCATTGTTCTTTATGTTTTTTAATTTGAGTAATGAAGGAGCTACTACCTTTGGAGATTAGTATAGTTTGTGCCACTTAATGTCAGAGCAGAGGGCAAGTAAAATGGAGCTAGTAGCCTTGGTTCTACTAAAATTTGTATTGAATGTACCGCAGACAGAGAGAAGGGAACATACACAGTGGTCAGAGGTGCCTGCACCAAGGCTTTGAATATTTCACCTGCACCCAATGATTAAAGCAGCATGGAAGGTGTTTGTAGCTTCTCCCTTCCAAAACATCGTTGGTGCAGCTGTTCAGTGTCATCAGTGACTGTTCATCCTGGTACTTATATCTAGTCCAGAACTTGGGGTAGCAAACATGAGGCCTCTATGATGTTGAGTGTTGTTTCAAATGCAGCACTTCAGTGCAGTGACCAAAGATCATGGTAAAAATATCCATTCTCTTCTCTGCATTAGATTTATTTAGTAAAATGCTTTCAAAAAGTAAATGTTTAAGAGTCTTTTGTGCCCCTTTTTTCTTTCTATACTTTATGTGGTAGTTTTGTGCCTTGCCTGTGTTTTTGCAGTTCAGCCAAGTCCTGCCATCTTTTCCTATCTTCTTCCATCAGGAAAAAAAATAGTTTCTTAAATCACAGCAGTTAGGTTTATCTCACAGACTTTTAGAATGTGTGAGTTGTCACAGATGTGAGTTAACCTAGATTTTAAAGCTGTGGGATAATATATGTTTTTGGTTTTGTTGTGTTTTCTTTTTCTTAGTGCTTGGGAGTGTTCTTTGTGCTGGCATTATAGAATGCCAGTTCATTCCTTAATTCCCCTTCTAGCATTGTGGTTAGGACTTGGAGCTCTTGCTGATAGCTGTTTTCTGTTCCCTTGCTTTGCTTCTCTTGCATACAGGATGATCGTGGAGTTACATCGGAAGGTCTCCAGCCTCCTTGAATTCCTGAAGCAGAAGTGGGCTCTCCATGAAGTGCGGATTGTATCCTTTTCCTACTCAGTCTGTTCCATGTGCTATGTCCTGGGAGCAATTCCCTTCCTATTCCAAGTTCAGTTTTGCATCGGAAAAGTCAATCTACTTCATAAATGTACCAGTCCCTGCTTAGTAAAGATAAAGTCTTAGCATCACTAATGGAAGCTTTTGTGGGGGATCCCATAATGTTTTGCTTTTACCTCAACTCTTCTCTGTTATGATCTTGTGAAGCTAGTTAGGAAAAAATTACATTCCTGCCTTTATTTCATTTCCTCAAACAGTGTTCTTAGTCTGGTTCATTTTCAGTGGGTGACCCACATACAGCCTGGATAATAACTTACAATTCTGTTTCCAGCTTCAGCAAACAGATTAAGGACAGATCTTTGTACTTTGTGCAGTTTCACCAATGAAGCTTTTTGTCCAGGTAGCTGCTGCTACGTGCAACGTATCTCTGCACTCTCTGAGCCATACAGCGTGCAGGGTGTCCCTGCCTCTGAACTTTTATCCATGCAATAGAAGGATTTGTGAGTTAACAGCTGTTCTGTTCTGAACCTAGTCCTTCTGACTTGTAGGTTTTATCCTCTTCTTGGGCCTTTAATTCAGGCTTTTCTGTTCAATTTTTGAGCCTGGAAGAAGCAGCAGCATAGCACTTCAAACTCTCAAGGATGTCAGAATGTGTAAGGAGTTGCTGCACCCATAAGAGGCTGCTTTGCTGTGCAGTGTTCGAGGTTTTGCTTGGTTTTGTTGATAGGGATTTTTTTTTTTTTACAATTACAGTGGTGTGTGAAACAGAGAGAGGTAATTTTGTTTGGAATAGATATTTATTTTAGGTTTGTAGCAGGTCTTCACTGTAGTCTTTATCACCACAAAGGACCTAATTTCTGATTATAGTGTCTTCACTATTATCTGTGCTGAATAGAGAACATGTCCTTGGTCAGCTAGGTTTTCTTTCACTTTTTTTTTTTTTTTTCAAACTTGCAAAATAGGCTCCCAGGTGCTTTTTTGGAAGGAGCAGATGACTGTTACATTCTTTGACACATCTTTTCTAGCGTAAAACCCTTGAAGAACAGCAACTTCAAGACTCCAGAGACTTAGAAACAAGAGGCAGCTTCTCAGAAGAGAAAGTGATGCTCCATCTCTTTCCGGGGGAGAACTGTACCCTCACTCCACTGCCTGGGGTAGCCAGAGTGGTCCACTCCAAGGCCTTCTGTACTGTGCATTGGCAGGAAACGGGCAAATGCAAACAGAACACAAAGGACTCTCACTTACTCCCCCCCGCCCAAATCCTTGGCATTCAGAGTGGTCAGGGGACAGCAAGGGGACAGCTGAAATACCTGCGGGGAATGGAAAGTAAGGGTGTGGGAAGGGCAGAGAGCACTATAGAGCCCAGCAGAATCTTACAGCCTACAGCTGAAGTTTCTGCAAGCACTGAAGATGGTGCCCTAGAGTCTGTCCTGGTGGAAGGAACAGCCTCAAATCTTGGCATCACTAATTCCCTCCAGAAACCACCTTCTGGACTTCAGGATCCAGGAGGGCACCAAGAAAAGCTGAGCTCAGTGGCCCCCTGTGAGGAGGGCGGGGAGGCCCTGGCTGGTGACCAGGCAGCTGTGCTACCCTCCTGCAGCACAGTGTGCACTTGCAGCAAGATCCCTGATGTGGAGGAGCTCTCTCTGCTTGATCCATTCCCACGGTACATGAAGTCCTGCCAGGACCTAATTGTCCCAGAGAAGTGTTCTTGCACAGACAAATTGCATGGGAAAGACTCTGTGTCAGCAGCTGGTGATGCTTTTCCAAGCAGGAGGAGTGCAGAGACCTCCGACTCCTGTTCCCAGCTACTGAGAGGTGGTGTGGCTTCCCCTGGCAGCAGCAGATGTGAAGCTCAGGCCAGCCACAGCCAAGGCCAGCAGCTCAATGCTTGTACCAAGGATATCACGGATGCAGTAATGGAGGATTCTCAAGAGAAGCTGGCCTCCTTGTTTCCACCTCCACCTCAGGGACAGTCCAGTACAAAGTCTCTCAAGGACGACCCAAGTCGGCTCTCCCAACAAGTTAGAGAAGAAGGATGGAGTCTGCGAACCTCTGAGAGCCTTACGCTGGCTGAAGTCTACCTCATGATGGGCAAACCGAGCAAGCTGCAGCTGGAATATGACTGGTTGGCTGTCTTGGAGCCAGAAACCCAGGATGCTAGAGAGCAAACCTCTGAGTCAAGTGCTGTCCCTGCATGTCCTACCTTTCACAAGCAGAGACTCTTAAATTGCCTTCTGAAACTCATCTCTACTGAAGTCAATCCCAAACCAGTAAGTAGATCTTGTTCGTGCTCCAGATACTAAACTCTAATTTGCCCAGTTGTGCATTCACAATAAATCAATAACTAGCTATGTCAAAAGCTTTGGAGAGTCCTATGTTTAAATTACACAAAAACCACAACACAAGACAGCTGGCTACAGAGTGGACTTTGCTTCAATATGCTTTTTACACTGCCTTTTAGCTTCTGGTTTGCTGTGAGTCTCATTCGTGTTCCAGTGAACATTTAATATTACTACTGGAAAGATCAGTTATGAGGTAAGGTGCTTTCTGTTCTCCCCAGATTCACAGAACCTTAGAACTGCCCAGCTTGGCAGGGGCCTTGGAAGATCATCTGATCCAATCTTTTGTGGTAAATGGAGCCTGGATGAAATTAATATTCCAGATGAAAACTGCATTGATTTTCAATGTTTATGTAGATCAAATTACACGGTGTGAGAGTAAAAAGAATGTATTTCTTCAGAATAGCAGAGTCAATAGAACTGCACTTACCACAGTTGATTGGTGTAAAAGTTCCCAGACTCCAGGATAGCTGTTTAACAGTCCCAGAAAAATACCTTCCTCCTTAGGCAGACCTTAGGGAATGAATTTGCCTTCCTTCTTGGGCTTTGTAACCTGTATTTAAGATCTGCCCCAGTGATACCTGGGCAGCCAATTCCACCTAGTGCAGCCAATTGAAACTTAGTAAAACATCTTTTAAAAAGACACAAAGTTCAGCAGATCTGCTCAAATCCCTGTGGTAGATAGGATGAGTGAAAGATTATGTTCCACCGAGGATGCAAATCTATCACTGTTCTCAAACACGGAGTTCTTTGATCCTTGTTTGTTGGCGATTTATCCCCTTTCAAAGTTCCTTTTGATTCTGATTCTACAGATGAAGGATTTTATAAATTTAAACCCATTTTTGTTCAGATGCAGCTCCAGATACAGACTTTGTTTAAACTGCAAAGGCTTTTGGTCTGACATCTCACAGATCTGGGACACTATGTCCTACTTCACATCTCCTTTTACTTCAGGTGACACAGGTGACAGCTAGGCATGGCATGATGAAACAGTCACAGACTATTAAGAAGGACATCCCTGAGACTTGGAGGGAGAGGAATTGAAGAGGAGGAGAAACCAGCAGTTAGGATTTGCATTTATTTTTCTGTCACTTTCACACTCTTGCCGGCTTAATCAAAGTTGCATAGTACTCCTGAACAATAAAGGAGCTCTTTAAGGATATGTACCATATTGTACATTCTATCAAAAAGAAGGAACACAACCTTTGATTTGTCAAATACCACTTTATTCTTGCTGTTTTTCAGAAAAACATAAACTCTCCTTGCAGCATGAATGTTGTGGCACTGATATTGCAGAGACCAGGAAGATATTTACTGCCTCATTGCAAGTGTTGTAGACATCTTGAAAGTTGCATTTCATCAAATAATGAAAGGAACCATGATATTTTTGCCACAGGTTATTTTAAGAGGAAGGATTGATTGTGTGCATGCTTGCTGTTTTCTCCAGATAATCTGTAACAGCCAAAGCAGCCAGCTGTGCTGTGGTTCATTCCTTAAATGAAAATCATCAGCATAAAACAAACTGTGAAGAGGCATTGCAGTTGAGGGGGTGTAATTTTAAGCCTGTGATTGCACACAGATTCCTTAAAAAGGGAGAATTTTCTAGGAAGCAGTTTAAACAACTTAACGAAACAACTGGATAGGCCTGGAAAATTATTGAAGCACATGTGTGTCTCTTGTTAGTGCTGTGTTACAGTGTGAAAGAGAAGGGAAGGGGAAAAATTCAAAACTCTCCTTGATTAGAATTAAGAGAGAATTAAAATGTTTTTTTTCCGGATGTCTTGCTCACCAGAGCAGCCCCCTAGATGGAATTTATGAAAAACAGTTTTGCACTGAATTAAAACCAACACCTTTCTTTTTCTCTTTCTTTATATCCTGCGGTGATCTAGCACATTGCATGAAGCTTGTTGAATGTTAACTGAATTGTAGCATAAATTAATATATTGAATTGGTGACATCCAACACTGCTAAATGGGCAGGAAGGTAATTTCAGCTGCCCCTTACCCCCAGTAGGAGGTATTGCTTAGAGTACTTTAGGGTATTGTAGTATATCAGATTTTAATTTTAAGGCTTCCTAAGTACAGTGAGCTTCACAATACATTTGTTGTAGCGGCACACAATGTTCATTTAATGTGCGTTTTCAGACACCTGAGATGAGCTCCATTGCCACATCACCTATAAAGCCTGCTCAGGAGGAGCAGTCCCTGACTCCCCCGGGAAAGGTGATTGCCGTCAACACCAGGAGTCCAGGCTGCACACGGAATCAGTCTGCCCTTCGCAACAAGACTTTCTCTCCTGGTGCTGTTTCCAGTTCCTCAGGTGAGTATTCCCAAAAATCTACTTGACAAAATCAATGTATTAATATCTCACACCATGATGAGAACTTCCCAGTGATGGAAACTGGAAGGAAGAGTGCTCTTACTCTTAGGAACTTCACAGTCTGAGAACATTAGTGTATGTTAATTTGCTTTGGAATTGTCCTAAGTCCAGTGTTGAACTCTCCTTCATCACTCTTAGAGAAAATGCTTGGATTTTTTTGGGAGCTGTGTCATGGTTTAACCCCAGCCAGCAACTCAGCCCCATGCAGCTGCTCAGTCACTCCCCTCTGGTGGGATCAGAGAGAACTGAAAAAGTGAGAGAGCTCATAGTTTGAAATAAAAACAGTTTATTAGGGAAAGCAAAGGCCATGCACGCAAAGCAGAACAAGGAATTTCTTCCCTGCTTCCCCTGGGCAGGTAGGTGTTCAACCATCCCCAAGACAGCAGGGCTCCATCATATGTAACAGTAACTTGGGAAGGCAAATGCCTTCACTCTGAATGCCTGCCCCTTCCTTCTTCCTCCCCCAGCTCTGTACACTAAGCATGACCCCCCATGCTGTGGGATGTCACTTTGGTCAGCTGGGATCAGCTGTCCTGCCTGTGTCCCCTCCCAGTTCCTTGTGCATACCCAGCCCCCTCGCTGGCAGTGTGGGGTGAGGAGCAGCAAAGGCCTTGACCAGTGTAAGTCCTTCTCAGGAGTAACTAAAGCATCCCTGAATTATGAACACTGCTTGCAATGCAAATCCAAAACTGCCACTGAAGAAAATTTAACCCCTTCCCAGCCTGAACCAGCACATGCTGACTGGCAGAGGGTGTGATATCTCAAGGGAGTATCAGCTTACAAAACAGGCGAGTAAATGCACAGTGTAAAATCTGTTGATAAATAATTACTGAAAATTTTCTGTTCCATCCTGCCACTAGAAGTTTGGATTAGATATTAGGAAGGCATTCTTCCCTGTGAGGGTGGTGAGAACCATGGCACAGGGTGCCCAATGAAGCTGTATCTGTCCCTGGATCCCTGGAAGTGTCCAGGGCCAGGCTGGATGGGGCTTGGAGCAACCTGGGATGGTGGAAGGTGTCCCTGCCCATGGCAGGGAGTGGAATGAGATGAGCTTGGAGGTCCCTTCCAACCCAAACCAGTCATGTGATTCTATGATTATAAGATAGAGAATGCTTATGAATTTCCTTTTCTTTAATAGGAGGTACAGCTGCTGTAACTTGTGAGCCCCAGCCATGCAGGCCAAAAGTTTTGGTTCTGTGCTTCAGCCCAGTTGCATTTGCCACCAAATGTTTATGACTTTAGGAAAGTCTGTGGTGGTGTTGGGGTTACTTGGACCAGTTGTGATTCTTAGGCAGTCCCTTTCACACCCCTGCTCTGAGAAGCAGTGAACCCAGGAGCAGGTTAACTGGGTTAAGTGGTGCTGTAAAGCACCTGTGTGGAGAGAGGCACATCTTGGGTACCTCAGAGTGACAGGCTAACAGTGCTGGCTTTCATCAGGTTTTACTTATTTCATTGTGCCAAATGTATTTTGAAGACTGGAAAAGGGAAGGTCTGGGACGGTCTTTTGGTAAATTGATCCCTGTTCCATCACCAAATTGATTTTATTGGAGTTACACTTCAAATTACTATAGGGAAAGCAGGGAGTGTAAATAAGTCATAAACACTGTAAAATGGTTCTGTGTATTATCTTCCCCTACATAAGAAGTGGTGGATATAGTTTGTTTACTGGGATAGGCCCTCAGGTATGCCTACAAGCTGAACAGATAAACTGGTTATCACGGTCTGTGTGGGGCTGAAAACAGGGCTTCAATTCTACTTTCTTAAGTAGTGTAAAATTACATTTAATCGCTTACTTTCAAGAATTTCAAAGCAAGTGAATGTTAGTGGTATCCATAGTAGGTAAATACTGTCAGTTTGCAGGTGAGACAACAGAAATATGGAGAGATTCCTGATTTTGGAAACAGCTGGTGACAGAGCCAGAATCCTTAAGTCCTAGCTCTCTACGATCCTTCAGTTACTAAAGAGTTGTTTCCTTTTTGTTTTCACTTTATTTCATTCAAATTGCTGTTAAAATCTTCTAGGTTTGAGAAACCTCCCTAGACCTCTCTTGGTGGCTAGTCCTTCAGGTTCTGGGAGCACTGAGGCTGACAGTGGATTGTTTGCAGTCCCGACAACTCTGCCCCCCAACAGCCGCCATGGGAAGCTGTTCCTACCCAGCAAGGAAGCAGAGCTGAGCTTCCGGCAGCACCTGGACACCATCAGTGTAAGTGAGATCACTGAATGGAAAATGCAGTGTGGTGTGCATGAGCTGGCTTCCAGGAGGTATCACAGGGATTCTGAATTCATCAGAAAGTATGGGCTGCCCTGTGAAGCTCTGCTTCTTGTGATGCTCAAGTTTAGCATTGTATTAACTGAGATGAGTCAAGTTTTGACTATGTAACTGTGCTTTGAACTGACATTATCTGTTCAGGTAATTTGGGTAATTCAAATCTGAATGCTGTCACACAGCCCGATGACACCGATTAGCTGTCTAATTAAGTTGCTTCAGCAAATATATGTGCTAGATTTAGCAAAAACTGATCCCCTTCTGATGTGTAGCTAACTTTAACACAGCCTCGTTGCTGTATTTAAGTCAAATTCTAGTTTTTATGTACACAGTCTCAGTAAGAATTTCATAGGAAGCTGAAGTAGATAAGTAGTGAAATGGCTTTTTGGGACAAAGCTTTATCTGCATTAAAAAAAAGAAGAAAAAATGCATTCTTGGTGGAAAATATTGAGACTCTAGCAGAAAGGATATTGTGCTGTCTGAAACAAAAAACAGTATTTTAGTTAACTCTTAATTAATCTTTATTGAAAATAAGAACTTGGGGGGGTATAAATTATTCTATGTCTGGATGCTTAAAATAGTTGTAATGCATTTCCTGTTGTTGTTCAGATGCAGTCGGACTTCTTCCTGCCAAAGCCCAGGAAGTTACGGAACAGACACTTGAGGAAGCCACTGGTAGTACAGGTCAGAGCAAAGTGTAAATGCCTGTTTTGCTCCCTTAATTGTCAGTAAGGCTGTAGTGATTTGCACATAACAAATACAAAACTGAATTTCCCTCCTGCATCCACTGGAAATGTGAAGCTGAAATTATGAAAGAACAAACACTTCAGTCTCTAGTGTAACTAGCCATGTGACATTCCCTGTATGAAGAATAGCAACAACAGCGGAAGTCTGGTGCCTAAGGTAGTTTGGAAAAACTAAAAACTCTGACAAGCTTCTGGAAGTACGTTCTGCCACCTGGGCCTTCTGGCACTGAGGCATAGGCAATGTGTCCCTGTGCTGTCCTGTGCTGGCAGTGTTGGAGCTAGCAGCCCTCTTAACAACCAGATCTTCCTTTCGATCCTTTTCCTGCTTCGTTCTCACCAGTGAGTGTTAAACTATGGTGGATAGAAGCCTCTGTAGCGAAATAAGCCATAACACACTTTGAAAGAAAAATGATTCCTGGGGAAAAATGGGGCTTAGAAGGAGAGGTATGGAATGTGTGGCCTGTTGTGGTGCTTTGGTGACAGACAGGCATTACCCTCCTTCAGACTGCTCAGGTAACCCTGGGAAAAGACACATGCCACTGGGACACCAGAGGTAGAGAGAAAAAAGAAATCTGAAACCTAAATAATGGTAACCTACTGGGGAAAATGAAGTTCCCAAGTGTCATTATACCTTTTTTTCTCTTCTGTTTTGTATGAGGAGGAGATGCAGAAATTACCCCTGGACTGTTTTTTGATCCTGAGATCTTTAGATCTGGGTGATTCCATGTGTTTTTAAGAGCTCCCAAGTATACACAGCTATCTCACTCATCCACACTTGCTGAATTTTAAGGGCATATCAGTTTGTACACAGACTAGGTCCCATGCTTTAGATCACTGCTGTAATTCTGAGAGAGATTTGAAAAAATCACTGCAAGTATAATCAGAGAGGATTATAGTTCTAATCAGCATTCGTCTGAGAATTTTCCACATGGAAATACTTTCTTATAGTAGTTTACAGAGAAAACACATCATTCCTTTCTGTAGCTTTTTTCTCAAGAGCACAAAGATCCCATTGCTGTGTCTGATGCATGATAGTAATGCCACAGAAATACTCTGCTTATTCAGGAAGGTCTCATGAACTCCTGCAGCTTATACAATGAATGTTACCCTCTGTCTGTTTTTAAATCTGTTCTGATTTATTGTTTCTCTTGCATAGAGAACACTGCTCCCCAGGCCGTCTGGAAATCCGTCCCAGCATGTCTGTTCTTTTTCTATCTTATCCAACTCATCCATTACAGGTGAGTCTAGCACTTCTATAAACTGAAAATTGTTCTTTAAAACTGCATAAGGAAATAATTTATAAAAAGAAGAAAATATTCTTTCAAAATGACAGTGTTACCAGCCTGCAAGATGATGGGATTGCTCTCCTGGATCCTTGTTAAGCAAGTTGGGCTTGTGATAAAATTTTTTTCATAAATGTCCCCAAATGGAAATCACAGAAGAGCAAGGAGTTCTCAGCAGGGAGAAGAAATTTGGAATAAAATATTTAGATAGGAAATTTTGTTCTGTAGGGTATAATAATTTGTCTAGATTTTATATTGGATTTTCCCTAGTACCTAGGATACTGTCTAAATTTTATACAGCATAAGCAATCCACTGCCTATCTGTCCTTTTCTGCTGATAGACTCTTGAGTACAGTGGTAGTACAAGTGATCCCCCATGAAAGCCAGCATGAGACCAGGAGGGTTATCTTCACTGACTGTGTGAGAGCAGCTCCAACAGCACAGCAGCACTTGCTGTTGAGTGTCTGTGGCAAGACACTGCTTAGCTCACATCACTGTTTTAGCTCTATTCCATCATCTCTGCTGCATGCATCCCTGCAGCTTGCTGCTGTTTGGAATTTATTTGCTTCCGTTGAACTGTGTTGTGTTCTGCTTTAAAGGTGTTAGATTTCATTTGCCTGAAAGGTATTAATGCTTCCCCCCAGGGAGAGGTTCATTTCGGCCAATCCAGTCCTCACTGACTAAAGCTGCTGTTTCTCGTCCAATTGTGCCCAAAGTTCTCCCAACACAGGCCACCAACCATCTGTCTAGTAAGTCATCCTGAATTCTGCAATAAAAGCCATGCTGGTGTCCTCTAGGCAGATACTGTCTCACAGCAGAGATCGAGTTCCATAATTAGAACAAGTAATGAGGTGAAAACTGACTGCATCTACATAGTACCTAGAGAATTCTTTTGAGATGAGAAGACATTCAGATGTTGGAAGTGCATTTTAACAGATCTGGGTGAGGTTGACCCATACAATGACTTACTATTTTCACATTGAGTTTACATGGCTGCCTGAGGCAAGATAACAAAATAAGGCTCTATTGTTTCTGGAGTTCCTCTAGTAACCCATAAGAAATTTCTGGAAATTGCAAAATGAAATACTTACCAATTTTGAGGACAAAAAAAGAAAAAAAAAAAAAGCCAGAATAAAAGGATGGGAGGGAAACTGGGATGTTTCTCAGCTATTTTGATGTATTTGGTAACAGGTTGGAATAAGGCCAAAAAGTTGAACATTTTAGCTAAAAGCAGTGTTACCCTTGATGCAGAGAAGCAGCTGACTCAGATGATCAGATCATTACCATTGCTGCTTTTTTACATGGGTTGAGTTTTGACTCTGGGTAAGTTTAAAAAAATCATCTTTTAGAGAATCATAACAAAGTGAAGAAGAAGCTTGTAATACGTTTTTTGGTTTTTTGTTTCACACAAGGTGCTATTGATTTGGCAGCTAAAAGTGCTGGCATTATCCCTGGTAGCCCCATGCCTGTCCTGGATGCAGATGGTTTGCCAGGTGTGTCTCCATTGTCACCGGATGCAATGCCCACGGTGGTGGCAGGCCAGGAGTCAGCAGCAGCACATCAGAATGGAAGCTCCATCACTGCTGTGGAGGTCAGAGGCTCTTAAATGATCTTTTTTCAAGTGCTTAGCTGTCTTGCTCTTTCATCGTATAAAAAAGCTGTATTATTGTGACTCCTCAGTGAGCTTTCTCCTGGAGCTTGCGGTTAGCCACTGCTGTTGTGGCAGTCTCATTCTGTGTTGTGTAGTGTGTATTTGGGGTTGAGGGATCAAATCATCATCTCATTGAACGAATTTCCATCCTGTAAAATGGTTTGCAGCTGGCAGACCATTGAACTTGGCCATCCAGAAATCTGGCTTTGAAAGAAACTATGTCATTTCAGGAATTCTGGAGGGGATCTGGGGCAAAACGTCGACTTTTTGGGATTGTATTTGGAATGGAAGCTACATTCTTCTTGCTGTTTCTTTCATTGAGACACAGATACATGTTAGTCCATGTGAGTCCATTTCCTCAGGGAGTTGAGGGACAATTTGGAAAGCCATGAGATGTATAAAGAGCAGGGATAAATGGTGATAGGCCCTTACGTGTTCCATGCCCGGCTGGTCACTGTTGTGGTTTCTGTTGTGGTTGCAGGGCTCAGCCCCGGCATGCCGGGTGCCATACGTCAGCCTGCCGACCCGGCCTGAGCAGGATGGCTTCCAGGTACAGTGTGTGCTGAAGGAACAGTGCTCTGGAATGGGTAATGTTCTGTGAAAATACCACTGCTATTGCTGGTTAAAACTCCATCCTCCCAGGTAATTGTGTACCACTGGTACTGTCTGGTGGAAATGAAATCCCCAGTGTCTGAAGAAATCTAAAGAAATTTAGGAAAGCTGCCTAAATATGTGTGTGTGCCATTCTCTAAAATCAAAGTGAAGCTGACAGTCCTGTGAAGGACAAAGAGGCTTTACATATCTCTTAATAGAGTGGAGGGGTTTTTTTTTTACTCTGCTATATTTATGTGTGTATTTTAGACATCACAAGGAGCGATTTCAGCAGTTCGCAGTCCTGCTGCCTCCATGTCACAAAAGGAGGAGTATTAGTACCAAAAGTGTGATTGTAATGTCAGCATCCTTTCCAGAGATTCACTGTTCTTTGTGCTGGGTCCAGTAACACATAGATACTTAAGAGTAACTGTGATGGCACTCAAATTGTAGGAGTACTGTCATCCTGTCCCCAGACTCTTTCTCCAGGGGGATCCAGGACCTGGTGCTGGATTTTTAAGCCTCAGAATACAGGCTCTTCTTTTCTTCAGTGGAAGCACTTTCCATGCTCCCTGTGATGCCTGCATGTGAAAAAGGTCAAATTAGTTTGATTGGAGAGCATAAAGGAGATTAAGATTTTTTTATGGGACATGAACCTATGAGGCATTTATTGTGGTAATGGGGCTTTGGGTTCTGGTTCTTGCTCTTAGGACAGCTATGTATACACTACATCAGAAAAAATATTTCAGTTCTACAATGAGGTACTGGTAATGAGACTCCTTAAAGATCAGTTGAATTTTGGGAAGTCTGGCTGTAAAAAGTGAATAAATGTGAGTTACCAGTTTAAAATATCTGTATACTCTTCCATCAGTTAAAGGAGTTTTGCCTATACAAAGGCAAATTAATATATATCTGTTTGGAACTATCTTGTAGATTTATCAAAATTATGTTAATTTTAAGATTATGCTTGTTCTCTTATGTAGGCTGTTTTAAATATTCTTTGGAATGTTACAGACTCATGTTTTTTCAGATGATTTGGCAGGATATGGGCTGAAGCATATTTGTTTATGCTTACAGGTACTTTTCATTAAAATAAATAACACGGATTTATTATATAAATAGTATATTCCTCTAATTTAGGTGTATTACTTACTGGATTTTTTTCCCTTAAAAGTCTGGTTTTAATCTGTTACTCAAGAGCCAAAATGTTGCTTTTTAGTTTTCCAAGTTCTTAATAAATTTATGAACAGTTCATTCTGTTTCTTGTGACAGGGTACATCAGTCCTTTCTCTGCCAGAACTGGCCAAGACTTCTCTCCAGAATGGTCTGTCCACCCCTCCACTTCCCTCATCAGAAGCTTCCAGTACTCGGCTTTCTCCTCCCAATGTTTCTGCTCTATTGGATATTTCCTTGCCTGGACCACCTGAAGATGTTCTTTCCCATGGGGAGCCTGCAACTCAGATCAGTGATTCCATCATTGAAATAGCCATCAGCTCTGGCCAATACAGTAAGTAAGATTAGCTAAAGTCTGCCTATCAACTTTAAAAAAAATCCCTGACATCTTACATAGCAGCAGAAACTTTTCCAGGAAGCAGTTCTTGGGTTATGAGGTTTTTGTGGGTTTAGTTTTTTTCCAAGTATCTGTTGGAAATAAAATTCTGTGCCTGGCCTTTATTTTCTAGCAGATAGAGCTATTGTTGTTGTTCGGGTTTTTTTCCTTTCTGAACAAAAATTGGTGCCATGTCCTGTAACTTTACCACATTGACTGAAGTTGTGATCCCTGACATTGGTCTACAGGTGAAGGTGTTTCTCTCTCTCCTGCAAAGCTGAATGGCAGTGACAGCTCCAAAAGTCTTCCATCCCCATCCAGTAGTCCTCAGCAGAATTGGATTGCATCTCCCACCCACGATCCCCAGTGGTACCCCAATGACTCCACGGACTCCTCCCTCAGCAGCTTGTTCTGTAAGTGTCCAGATGCAGAGAAGTGCAACCAAAAAGTGCTTTCCTGTTAAAAAAAAAAAAAAAAACCCCAACATTGTTTATCAGAAGTGAATCCTTTGAAAAATTATAAACCCATTAGGACGTTTGTAGAATTATTCCAGATACTTCTTGCTTTCATTCCCACAGTGTTGCCTTGAGTACATTTTCTCTCTTTACAAGTCTGTTCCTGAAAAGATCCCTTTGCTAGATTGAGGCCTGTAGCTTAGGACAAGTAATTCCTTGGCAGTTCCTTGCACTCTGTTTGGAGCCTGACTCATCAGTTAGGGTGAGACATTTGGACTGTTGTGCCAAAATGAACAGATGCCTTTGGCTCTGCTGGTGGAAAAATAGACTTGGTTGTGTGCTTGATAAGTACTATCTCAAAGACATGAGATCACTCACTGGGTTTGGTTGAGGTTTAGTTGTTGAGAGGTTTTTTTAAATTAATAATTCATGGGGCCAATGTAATGAGTCTCCTTATTCTTAGCAGTGTGCTGATAGTATTGATGCTGGTAACACATAATTTTTAAAAGATGGAAGAAATGGATATCTGTCCTCCATTTTTAATTTCCTTGTCCTCTTTATCGTCCCAGTTGAAAACACTCAGTGCAGTGACTTACTGATGCGCCTTTTCTTTGTAGCAAGTTTCATCTCCCCAGAGAAAGGACGAAAAATGTTACCAACTCCAGTTGGGAACACCAGTGGCACCTCCTTACTGGGACCCAGCCTGCTGGATGGAAACTCACGGGACTCCTTTGTGTCACGGTCCCTGGCAGACGTGGCAGAGGTATGTCAGCAAATTACACTCAGAGTCCGCTTATTTTTGCAGTCCTGGAAGTTACAGTTACTGGGTACTGTCCCTCAGACCCTCCTGAGATACTTGAAAGGCAGAGGTGCTTTGACACTTGCACTTCAGCTCAGGGAGAAGAGGCTTACAGTCATAACAGGAAGATGTAAAATTATTTGAGGGTGCCCAACACCAGAGCTGGTGTGAGAAGCTGCTCTGAGCACCTTCAACCCAGGGGTTTTTTTGCTGAGGGAGGTCATATTCACCTGTTGGACATATCTTTGTTTTGACAGAGAAAGATTCAATCATTCTGTTGTGTGTGTCCTGCTTTGTAGAGCAAGAACTGAAAGTGCTAGAGATTAAGAGAAAGATTAATAGTGATGCAGCTACGATACGGTTGGAGGCCTGGTAAGAAAAAAATAAATAGGTCCAGAAGGAAGAAGTAGGACATAGCTAATACTAAGTCACCTGAGAGATGGCAGAAGGTTCTGTGCTACTGAGTTACTGTCTCTGTTGGCAGAGCTATCCCTTTGTTTTAAACTCTTTTGAAGGGGTAGAATTAAGCCCAGCAGTTTTTAAGGCTGTGACACACTTAAGGACAGACAGAGCTCCTTTTCAGAGGGACAGACAGGAAGAATGAGCTGCAGGAATGCTATGCAGCTTAGCAAGGAAAATGCAAAGTCCTGCCCTAGGAAAGAATTAAGGAATAACCCCACAGCAGTCTCAGCTGGGAACTGGCTGTCTGGGAAGTAGCTCTGCTGTACCTGGGCATGCTAATAGACACAAGCTGAGCATGATCCAGGGCAGATCCAAAGGTGTGGAATCAAAGGTGACCAACGATGTCATGAGCTGTTTTTAACAGGAGCATGGCCAGGATATTTAACAAAATGATGATTAACATGCTCTGCTCTGTAGAGTAGCAGAGTCTACCTGCAGTGAGACCATGTCTAGAATATTTTCACTGGTTTTGAGCACATATATAGGAAAGAGATTAACCAGAGCAATTCAGCTGAGGGTCACCAGGAGGAGCAGGCGGTGAAGAAAGGGTGATGCCTAGGCTTGTTCAGCCTAGAAAAAGGCTTCAGGGTGGGAGGCACCCTGGTGCCTGCCAGTGCCTGCAGTAGGGTCATTGAGAAGATGTAGCTAAGCCCTTTACAGAATGGTGATGGGAGGTGGGATAAACAAGCAAATGCTGAACTGAGAAAGGTTCTGCTACATCTATAGAAAAACTTTTTCACCTTGAGGATAGTCAGGCAAGGAAACAGGTTGCCCAGAGATGTTATGCAGTGGCTGTCGTCAGAGCTTTCCAGGGCTCACATCAATAGAGCTCCCAGTGAGCTGGTCTGTCCTCATAGGTGAACCTACTTTCAGCAGGTGGTTGAATTAGAGATCTCTTTAAGTCCCTTCCTCAGTCATCCCACAGTTTAGTTATTACCTCAGTACAACATCACATAACTTGTAATTTCTTGGGGATTTGCCCTTAAGGAAGGAGTGTGTCATTTCTTATTGCCCTTTGGACTTGGATAAGGAGGTTCTGAACAGGACCATGTAACCAGGAGCTCGTGCTGCAGCAAGCTCGTGCTGATTTAGTGTGATGTTGGCAGCTTCAGACCTAATCAGCTTTTCAGATCTGAAACACAGATCCACTTCTGGCATAAATACAAAGATCCTGTTTGCTTGGTGGTGAGAAGCTGTCAAGGTATGTTCCACTTAAAGGAATATATGATAATTTATTTGCATTAATTTGAAGTGACATTGCAGCCTTCAATATTATTAGCTGCCTTTAGAAGAAAATGGGATAAGCCTACATTGCAGCCCTCAATATTACCAGCTGCCTTTTGAGGAAAGTGGGGTAAGCCTCCATGTTAGACACAGCAGAGCAGCTCTTGTGGCAGAGGTAATATCTTCAGATACCCGTGCGCCTTAATACTAAACTGTAGCAGGTAAGGCCCATTGAGACTATAGGTGGTTAGGCTTTTTAGAAGCTTCCATTTAGTTGTGGATGAAAAGAGCTGTTCTCTAACTCGGGTCAAGTGAGATAAAGTGTGTCTTTCATATGAGGAGAGGCTGGGAATGAAGCTGAGGGAGCCAGACTCTTCCCAGGACAAAAAGCTGCAAGCAAAATTTGAAACACATTAAATTCCACCTGAAGACAAGAGATCTATTTTGAGGTAATCAGGCATGGAAACAGGGTACCCAGATAGTTTTGGAATGTCTGTGCATGGAGATAATTGAGCACCTGCTCAATTGAGCACCTGCCCAACAAGGTCCAGGGCAGCCTGTTCTAGCTGACCCTGCTCAAGTGAGATGGTTGGATAAAATGCTGTCAAGATGTCCCTTCCAACCTCAGCTGTTCCGTGAAATTGCCACTGACGTGTAGCTCATCTTCTCTTTCCTTGTCTCTTCCAGGTGGTGGATTCCCAGCTGGCTTGCATGATGAATGAGAACAGCATAGATTACATATCCCGGTTCAATGACCTTGCTCAGGAGCTGTCGATACCTGAGCCAACTCGCAGAGAGATCCTATTTGATGGAGGAGGTGGTGGTCCCCCAATAGGGGATTTGTCACAGTAAGGGGGTGACCAGCAGGCTGGTGCACACTGCTCAGCTAAGTTGGAGCTTGCAGCACTGGAACTTGACGAGGGCAGCAGCTGAGGCTGAGTTATCCCTGTCCTGTCTGCTTCTTTCTAACAGAGAACCATTGGTTTCAAAGGTCTCAAGAAGTACTTGCAAGTCCTGGAATGTGCAATATGCTGGCAACAGCCGAACATGGAATAACATTAAAGGCAATAGTGTGTCCCTGCACCAGCGATGTGAGATTGCAGGTTTGTGGGACAGTCCTGGACTTGTACTTTGGAATGGCCTAAGCAAGCAGCTCAAGTAGGGATGGGATTGGCACAAGCTCCTGTACATGAATTATTGTTTTGCATAGTGATCAAAACGCCATGCTTTTGCATCCATGTGAAAGCTGCGGAGGATGAAGGGTAGGGCTGAGTAGGGGAACCACTGTGTATCTGGACATGTCCTAGTTGGCAGTCTTCTTACCATTCAGTCAAACTGAAGTTCTTGCACTCTGTCCAGGGCACTGCCACTCCTCAATGCTGTGTTCTTACAGACCACTCTGTTCCTTTGGCTCTTTGACCATTCCAGTGCGGCTCACACCTGCTTGCTTGTTTGGTAGGGGAGCTCTAATCCACCCTTCTCCCGTGCTGCTTGGATCCCCTACTTTTAAACCCCATCACGTCACAATCATCATCATCACCACCCTGACTGCACTCATATTCTTAACCTTTGAGATTCTTCAGCACATTGCACAGTTCACCCTGTGAGTGGGAGAGTGCTTTATTGCTCTCCCTGAAGAACAGTTGCTTTTTAGGTCTAGAAGCAAAAGAGCTTACACTAGGAAAACTGTGTCATAATTAGTCTTGGCTTTGCTGGAAACATGTAAATATTGTCATCTTCACAAAAACTGAGGATTTACCTGGGGGAGGAAATAGGAAAGAATATTGTAATGTGTAGGAACAAATACTAGGTTAACACTAAAGCAGTTGAGATCGGTTTTGTATCACAAAGAGAAGTGTCAAGTCCTAGCTTAACCCCTTAGTCCTTCCCTGCTTCCTCTTTGTTCTGTGAACTCCGGGTGCTCTATAGTACCGCAGCACCATTCTTCATTACAGTCACTCCCAGGCATGAGTGGGTCTGGCACTCCCCCTCTGAAATTCCTGTGCATTTAATGTTGTGTTTTACTGTAGCAAGAACCCAGATCCTAATTCCAGTGGGTTCAGCAGGATACCAAGTTAATTTCTGGGGAGCTGGTTGTCCATCAGTTCAAGCTTTATAACTCAGGAGACTTTTCTTATTCCCTTTCCTTTCTTCTTTTCTTTCCTTTCCTGTCCTGAGCACAAATACCTGTGTTGTGCCCCTTTTGTAAGCACTTGTCTGCTTCTCCAGTTAGAGGTTGTCCCTTGGCTGGTGTGAGTAGCTCTGAACTTTTCCAGGGGGCTACTCCTATATAAACCTCAACTTTGTATTAATAATAAATAAACAAACCTTTTCCATCCCTTAGGCTGTTATCATGGGTTCATTTCCCAACTTGCACTATACTTGGTGGATGTAGTTCTGCCTGCCTTTAGCTATTTATACAAGGCATTTCTTTGACTAGGAGTCTCTTGTAATGTGCTCATAATGCACTGACTCTGTTTGCTGTTTGCCCAGAACCTTCACCCTGCTTTAGGCAGATGATTTTTAGCTTCTCTGGAGTTGGCCTTGTGTTTTCTGTCATTAGGAGAAAATTGAACAAGTTTTCTGATGCACACAGGGTCTGGTTTGAGAATTCTGAAAGAATTGTCAGGAAATCACATAAGCCTGGAATAGGAAAAGTTGAAGGCTGTCAGAAAAATGAATGCTAGGGCCCATTTTGTTCTGAGTATTCCCCCTTTGTATGGAGAGGACACCTGTTAATCTCAAAAGTCATTCCCACTAAAACTTTTCAGTTTTACTTAGAATTTAGCTGTGTTTTGGTTTGGACTTTCCCAGATTGCTCTTGGTTTTGAGTTCCTCCATTACTAATGCTGATTATTCTATATGCTGTGTCTCCAGAAATCCTTCAGATTTGCACGACAAAAGTACGAGGCACCTATTATGGCTGTGGATTACAGAACATGCAGGAGGAAATGCCTTACGTTCTAATCAAGTACTGTAAAAAGAAATCTAAACTCTCATTCTTAAATTTCTAAATATTGCAAGAGTAATGTGAGGGTCTCCAGTGTATTTGTAACTTGACAGACCTCTTTCATCTCCCCTACTGGTACTGGTAATGCAGTGGATACGACACTGGGTTTGCCTCTGAAGTTGCCTAGAATGAAGGCTAGTGTTGCTGCACCTGCTGCCGAAGAGAGCAGAGCACTTCACCCCAGTCCATGAAGGGTCTGCCTGCAATACAAGGAGCTGGCAGCTGCCCTGCCCGAGGGGGGAGGACACAACTGCAGAGTGAAGGCAGCACAAGTGGCTATTTTTGATGATGCCACAGAAAACTTCTAATACCCTGAACCTCTGCAAGTGGGCTTGAACCACCCAGTAATAACAAGAGTATAAATTACAGAAATCAGTTCAGCATTTAGAATGTTAGGGCTAGAAATGTGTTTGGTATCAGCCCCTTAAAAGTTGGCATTATGAGGCAGAGTTTGATTTCAGAAATGTAATGCATTGCAAACTGCATTTTAATAATAAAGCCCTTTCAGGACAAGGGAAAAACTTAAGAATAATTAAGATCATTGTGGTTATTCTGAATTGATGCAGTATTTGTTACCCTTAGTATGTGAAAGGCCATTTAAACACATCACTGATCAGACCAGCTCTAGATTTTAGGTGAATATGCTTTACAATAGTATTCATCATCAGTTTGTGCCTGAGATTGCTGAGGAGGTGGTGTGTACACACACACACACATGCACATACACACAAGTGCATGTGCACATGCAGATGTGCATGGTGGGGTGGTAATACTCACAATTTCTTCGATTTTAATTATTTTAGCTTCCCCAACAGCAGTAACAAAATCTGTGTGAGGGAAAATGTCTGGCTAAGCAGAAATCCAAGCAAGTGACACTGAAATGCACACAGTATCATTTCTGAGGTAGAAGTGACTTCATTAGGCTGGTACCTTCCTGGGGCACTCTGAGCTGTTGGAGAGGACTAAGGGATACTAACAGCCTCCAGGGCTAGCATTAACTGCTCTAGGCTTTTCCTTCTCAGTGACTGACTTACCATAAGGCAGTTCTGTAGTTGACAAGGTAAATGGTAGAAGATTCAGTGTCTCATCACCATGGGCTGGGTGCAGAGCAGTACCATAGCCCAAGGGTGGATCCACCCAGGTGTGTGTGCACACACTGACAGAGACCTGTGCAGGGTGTTGCAGTCTGATCACCCACACAATCCATTTAATCCTTTATCACTAAATCTTCTAAGCATAGGAATAGTAATTGTTTTTCAAACAGCATTGTTAAGCCTTTTTTTGACACCCTCTATATTTCTAAATAGAATTAAATGGCTTGATTCAAATTTAACCTATGAAGACATCTCATTTACTAACAGCAGATCCTAGAGTGGAAGTTCAGTTGCATTTTGTTTTCTACACTCAGACTTCAGATGCATTTATAAGGAAAGTACTGCACCTTTTCAAACCTTTGAATCTGTTAATTTCACAGCAATTTGTAAATGTTAACTAAGTGAAACCTTGGCAAGCACTACGGCAATAAGTTATCATTAATTACTGAAACGTGATAACTGCTATAGAGCTTATGGTTCTGGCAGCAAAATTTAATGCTGTTTCTTGTAATAATAGTTAAGCCATATCATCTAAGGTTTCTGGCTTGTTTGAGATGTGAATTTGTTTTATAGATTATAAATATACCTATATAGTGTATGTATAAAGCAAAATGCCTGTCCCTACTGATTATTTTTTGTACCATACTGTAAATTATATTATTTATTCTTTACCAATTTTGGAAAAAGGTGTTTTGGTTATTTAATATAATATACAAAAGCTGTTAAACTTCTTCCGTTTAAATTTCCAATTCAACTTGTAAAGCTGTTTTTATTCTTGTGCATAAATACATACTAATACTTGGTCTAACTTGCATCCAGTGTGTTCCTAGCTGTTCATGTCCTCTCAGATTTTTTCATTTAAGCTTTATTTACATGGTTGTGGGGGTTAAAATTTGTCCATAAGGCCATGACTTTCAAGGTGTTTTGGTTGCAGTGAAATCAGTCACCTGACTCCCACTGGCATCTCCTGTCCCAGAATTTTGATGATTCTCATCATGATCAGAGAAAATTTTGGTAGGGTTGTTTTTGCTTTATAGCTTCCTTTCTCAGTAGTGTCTGCTCATGGTGACTTTCAGAAATGTGGCAAACCAGAGGGCTGGCTACCATGGGCATCAGTAACAAGGGGGAGAAAGAAAAAAACAAACAAGAAAACCACCAAAAAAAATCCCAACCACCACCACCAAGAAGGTACAATAAAAATGGTAGTGAATATTGTGAGGGGTTGTTTATTTTTTTTTTCTTTTCAATTCACAGCTTCAGATAAGCAGAAACTCAGCTGTGGAGGTTGGATTCAGGACATCATGTTTTATACAGCCACTACTAGAAACATCTTTTCACCCCAGACACATAAGAACAGGAAGGCCTGATAGGGCTGCATAGCATGTGTCTTCAGAACTTCCTAAGATAAAAGTAACTAAAGCCCAGAGAAAGGTGGGCTGACCCAGCACACCCTGCTTTGGGCAAGTTAGACTTGAGGCCTGAAGTTCCTGTGGTCTAGGTCAATAACTAACTTCTTTTTGTACACTTTTAGAATTTTTGTCTCTATGACCTAAAAAGAAAGGCAGCTTTAATGTTGCACTGAGAAAGTGCAAGTGTGTACTTCATAAGAAATTAAGAATGTTCTGAAAAGCTCAACATAAGTTTTATTAGTAATATTTTGATACCTCCTTCCCATCCAAAAAGTGAGCACTCATTTCACCTACCTGTTTACTGAGAAAACTGGACTATGAACCTCTTTCTGTGCAGCTTCTCCCCTCCACTGGATATTGCGAGGGAAAAGCAAGGTTAGCAAAGAAGGATTTTGCTTGCTTCCCTGAGAATGGACTGCCCTCCAGTTGCTTCTCGCTTTGCAACTGGGTACCTGCTCCTTGCTGGGGGATGGATTGAGGATCTTTCTGTTGGCTACTCCTGTCTTAGGCTTCCTGTCTTAGGGAAGCCAGAGCCTGGTGCTCCCCAGCGCTGGGCCCTTCTCCCTGTGCCAGAGTCCCTTCTGTCTATGCCCTCTGTGATTTTCTAATAGTTCTCAGCTTTTCTAGTTTGTTTTTGTAGCTCTGCTACCAGGCTGGGCAGGTCATCCACCTGGTCATATCTGATGCAGCTGCCCATCACTGGTACAATCCACTGACAGGCTCAAGCATTAGCTACAGCCCGAAGCCCGGGTGGCTACATGGAGTTTTTGCATGTTTTGCGTAGTTTTTTGGGAGTTCAGTCTGAGCCACTGCCTCTTTTTAGGTAAGTTTAGATGACTCAATTCCCTGCTGAGTGGGCACCATATATTTGAGTTCTCTCAGCAACTGTAATGACCAGAAACTGAGCAAACTGCCTGCGCTGCAGCGCCCTTCCTGCTCCATGTCCTGTTCCCTTGCCCGGGTCGCCCGCGCTCCCTGGAGCCCCTTAAATCTCCCGCGCTGCCCCGGGCGACGCTCCTTCCGCGCCTGAGGGGCGGCCGGGGCTCGGGGCTGCTGCTCGGGCATCCCCGAACTCGGAAACACTGTGGAGGATAGCAGATTACGAAGTCTTCCCTGAGGTTATTCTGTACGATGATCTCCCTCCTGATTTCTCCTTTGCATCGCCGTTTAGAGGTGAAACTCTCACGTAAGATCCCGACTGTAAGGCTGCAGATCAGCCCAGACCCCAGTGCGTTAGCACGGCCTGTAGCTGCCTCACGCCGTCCCCTTAAATGCCCTCCGCTTCTCGCCCCGCCCTTCCTCCAGCCAATGGCTGTGCAAGTTCCTCTGACCGACGGGCAGTGCAGCCAATGGAAGGCATCCAGGATGAGCGCCGAAGACCGTCGTTTTAAGCTTCCCTCCCTCTGCGAGGCTGGCCGGACGGGCGGGATCTCGAGAGGGTGAGCTGCGTTCGATAGGCTGCTCGTTCTGATGGGCAGCTAAATCGGCCAATGGCCGCGCAAGGAGGGGCGGCCGGCGCTTCCCCGCCGCGTGGGTGGAGCGGGGCAGTGAGCGGAGCTGCCGAGTGCCACCATGTTCCAGGGCGCTGAGGCCGAGCCGGGCAAGCCGCGCTCCAGGTGGGGCGGTGGCGGACGCTCGGCGGGGCCGGGGAAGAGTCGTGCGGCGGCGCGGAGTCGTCGGCGGGGCTTTGTTCGGGCGCAGGAGTTGCAGGCTCCGGCTGAGGGGCCTGAGGGGGCGAGGGGCGGGTCGGGGATGGAGGCTCTGGCCGAGGAGATAGGGTCCCCCCTGAGGGGCCTCTTCGCCGCGGCGGTCGGAAGCGCAGCCCCGTACCTCCTGTACCGCCGGGTAGGAGCCAGCGCGCGGCTGGTGCCTTCGCCGTGCCTCAGTTTACTTGTCCCGCGCCCCGGGGGCTGGGCGGCGAGCGGCCACGCTGCACTGCTGTCGGTGCTGCCTCGGGCTGAGGCCACGCTTGAGGCACACGGGGAGAGCCCCGGGCCCCTGCGGGCTCCCACGGTGTAGCGCCCGGGCCGAACTCCTGCAGGGACTCTGGCGCGGGGAGAAGGGCCCAGCGCTGAGGAGCACCTTCTCCCGCCATGTTTCTACTCATGGGTAGCGAGGGGCCCCGCTACTCTGTGAAGCTGTGAGGGGGAGGATTCAGCACAAACGCCTGTAGAAGCAGATGCCGGCTTTTTTTCGCCCTACGAAGTTGAAGTATATTGCTTTGTTTGGAGGAGGGCAGGTACCCTGAATACTGCAGGGCGTGAGTGCAGTGATTAATCCATCTGCGAGCGTGCGGGAAGGAGGAAGGGTTTCGAATCGCCAAGGAATGCTTTAAGTTTTCCTGTATTCCAATCGCTCCAAGCTGTGACCTTGTTTTAGACTTTTGAGGATGCTCTGTCCTCGGTGTAGTCTCTGAGAAGTGTCTGTTCTCATAGTAATTTTGAAATCACGTTTAACGCATAAACTGCGTTTCCTGGCAGACCACTGCAACGTGTTAGTTTAAAATGATCAAAGGTGGCCTTACGGCTTGCTTCCCGTTGCCGTGTCGGGGTGTTTGTGGTGCCTGAGAGCAGTCAGCCTCTTACAGCTCTGTAGCAGAGCCTGTGGCAGCACCGCAGGAGCTTCCTTTAGCGGGATTGCAGCATGGTCTCTGAGGCAGTTGCTATATTGACTCATGGCCTGTGCCATCAAGGGCAAAAGTACCTGGTTTAAAGACACAGCTTATTCTGTTCATTCCATGAAAAAAACTTTGCTTAGTGAGAATGCAAATCCTTTTGCAGTTCTTGGTATGTAGAAGTTGCTCTAATTAAAACTGAGCCTAATTCCAAATCCCCTGCAGCAACCACCACCAGCTGTGGAAGTGGGAACAAAAAAGTCTTCCTAGCAAGCAAAGCGGACAGAGTTGTATCATTCTGCTGTTGTGCAGTATAAATATGCATTTTATTAACATACCCTCGATTCATCCTGTGTATGAGCAGTTTCACAACTCCTACAGAGAGCTGACAATGGTAAATTTAACCATCTTGGAAATTTAATACTCATGTTTCTCTACTCCCATTGAGGCCACTGCAGAGTATCTTGGAGCTTTCAGATCAAGAGCGTGGCTGTGTAACACAGCTAGTTGTTTGTATGTGAGTGAGCTGTTTAATGAGCCTTGAGTCTCTATTGATCCCACAGCAGGAGCACCCCAGGACCTCTGGACTTGTAGAGCCTGCGGTTCCAAACCTCAACACCTGCTTTCTGCTAGTCTGTTATGTATAATGCAGCTCTTATCTACTGTGTTAGAACAGTCTGCAAACTGGTAAAACTTCAGTGTTTAACTTTCAGGCAGGATTGAAAAAACCAAAAATTTTGTAGAGGGTATCTTGAAGTAGTGGATAAGCCTTTTGTAGGTTGGCTGAAAGTCTTAATGAGGAAAGGACATTCAAATCGAAGTGTGTTAGAATGTAGGGGATAAAAAGAAGATCAGAAGAACTAATTAAAATTCTTCAAATCTGCCAGAAGAGAACAATGCATTAGTAGGCGTTTTTAAACTTATGGAATAAGGCTCTTTATTTAGCTGTTTTAGAAGAGTTCACAGACTTCTGGTCGGCAGGAGGGAACAGAGGGAAAGGCAGATTTAGATTTTGTAAAAGACAAAGGGTTGTTTTTTCACAGTTTGAAGGAATAAAACAACGCCTTCCCAAAGGAAGAAAGACACAGCATACCTGGCTGCAAGACACAAAAAGTCTCTGTTATATAAACTGGCATAATACAGATGTAAACTAAAATGAGTATAAACTAAAGTTACTATCCAGTATGTTTTAAATTTCTGTGTACTCTGTTGAAGCAGCTCATCTTGGCTTGCTGAGTTCAGTGTGCTGTTTTCCTTTGGTAGGATTTACAGATGAAATCTGATTTTCTTACTTGGAGTGGGGGACCTGCATGTCTCACTCTGCTCGAGAACTGAGTACGTGGTAGTACAGGGAGGCCAGCAGTGCTCCAGAGGCTACACAGCAAGAAAATAGCTTTGTAGTCTCCCACATACTTGGTTGGAGGGAACGAGTTCAGAGGCCTGTCCTCTTTGTTGCTGTACTTCAGGGTTATTTTTGGTACTTCCTGTGAATGACTTAGTTATCTGACTTTGTATTAGTTCCAATTTTATTAACCTGGTTTCACTGCCATTTGAAAGTTTATGTAATGCTTGGAAGGTTCCCAGCATTTAGAAGTTCCTGAAATTGAGGTGGTAAATCCACTTTGTGTATGTAGAGTCAAGACATTATTTTGCATGATGCTGACAGAAAAGGTACTTGTGCCGATTTCCACCTTGTAAGCAGCACCAGTCATGCCTCTGGCTAATTTGTTCAACAGTAAGGTTTTCTTAGTGTGGATACTAAGCTGAAAATAAGAGGACAGTATAAAATTAATCAGTGTTGGATTTATTTTGCTGAAGTTTCTTTACTGAATTATCAAGACTTTTAATCTTAAAATGGATTTTCACTAGAATTTTTCTCTGCGGTAGCTCTTAAAACCCATTGCAGGAATGAGAAGTAATTTGATTCTTATGACTGGCTATTTTTCTTAAACCAAAATTCTGAATGTAGTTATTTTATTATTCCCTCCAATGCTTGTAGGCATGTGTTAAGCAAACAGTGGTAAATGCAGTGAATCTGGGATGTAAGAAACTCCAGCTGTACAAACAGCTTTTTACTTCCTTTCAGTCTCTTTGCTGGTATACTTAGTGTAGTTGGAATGCAAGAAATACTAGATGCAGTTAAAAAAATAGCTGAAAAGGACAGGTAAAGTCAAAAATCATTTAAATTATGTGAGAGGAGTCCATTTTAACAGAGACACCTTCCCAAACTACTTTTTTGTAGCGTTCCCTTTTGCTTCAGTCTCCCCACTTTAAATACTTAAACTGCCTCATGGTTTCTGGACTTTTGTGAATGATTGAAATTCATAATTTACCTATACAATGTCTGGTTTAATAGTGGGTTTCTATCTTCTAAAATACGTGGAGAGCACAGAGGCTCGTTGGATCTGTAGTCTGTTGGACGTTAAATTGTAAATAAATAAGTTTTGTATGATCTAACCTGTGCTTTGGACAGGTGAAATTCTGTCCTGTGAACAGGTGAAGACCTGTCTGCTGAAATTCTAGTTACTCCTTAAGCTAAACTTGTTTATTAAATCCACAGTCATACTAAGGATTAAAATACTGAAATTGGCCAAAGACAAAGATTGGCAAAGACAGTCTCTCTGAGGCTAGTACTGTCTACATAAACTATTCCCAGACTAAAAGAGGAACGTTTTTTCTTTCTTCCCAAAGGACCTGCAACTGCTTTCTGTGTCTTGAGATCTGAAATGCACACAAAGCTCATTTTCTGACAGAGCAGCCAAATATCCCTGCTTTTGTGAAATTAAATCTTAAACTGGAGTAGATCTTGGCACCAAGAGGAACCTCATTTTATGCTTGGCATAGCTCACCTGTAATAATGTGCTACTGTCACAGGGCTAGGGAGAGGAGGGGTTGTAATAATTCACTGACATTTGAATTGTGTTCAGGTAGGGTGGGATCAAGATCTTGCAATTTATAACTGTTCCTCTTGGTTTAAAAGCAAAGGTTACTTTAGGTTCCAGATCAAGGGTTCGATTAGAAATAGTATAATTGAGCTACTACTTTTGTTCAGCTGTTAAGGCTGTGGGTAATTGGTAGATGTAACTGTAAAAATTATTTTTGATACAGAATCCCAGAATCATTAAGGTTGGAAAAGCCCTCTGAGATGCTGGAGTTCAACCTTTGACTGCTTGTCAACTAGAGCAGAACGTTAAGTGCCACGTTCAGTCGTTTTATGAACACCTCTGGGGATGATGATTCTACCACTGTCCTGGGCAGCCCATTCCAATGTTTAGCAACCCTTCCTGTGATGAAATTCCTCCTGGTGTCCAGTCTGCCCTCTCCTGACACAGCTCGAGGCCGTTCCCTTTCATCCTGTCCCTGTTCTCTGGGAGCAGAACCCAACCCCCCCCCAGCTGCCCCTTCCTGTCAGGGAGTTGTGCAGAGCCAGAATGTCCCCTCTAAGCCTCCTTTTTTCCAGGCTGAGCCCCTCTCCCAGCTTCCTCAGCCACTCCTGGTGCTCCAGACCTTTCCCCAGCTCCATTCTCTTCTATGGATATCCCCCAGTCACTTAAGGTCTTTCTTGTGGTGAGGGCCCCAAAACTGCCCCCACGATTTGAGGTGCCTCACCAGTGCCCAGCAGAGGTTACTGGCCTGGTCCTGGTGGCCACATTGTCCTGGTACACGCCAGGATGTCATTGGCCTTCTTGCCCACCTGGGCACTCCCAGCTCATGTTCAGCCACTGTCAACCAGCACCCCCAGGCCTGTATTTTTGCTAAGCTTCTTTCCAGCCGTATTTAGGTATTCATCTCTTTCCTGGGCTTTTTCTGTTAATTTTCCAATTAAATCCACTGATTCTACTCCCAAATAGTAGTTTGATTCCTTTTTGGGGCAAGACCTGTAGTCTGTTGAACAAGACATAGGCATTAACTATGGATTTACTACTGAAGGACAAGCATGACTTTTCTTAATTTTTCAAGAAGTCAGATGATATCTGTTGTACACTCCAATTTTTCTGCAGATCCATTTGATATCCTCTGGTGCAAAGCTTTGGTTTAGTGGATTTCCAGCTTGACCACTAAAGAATTGGCTTTTTGGTATTCTGTCTCTCCATTCTAAACTACAACAGCTATTGTGATAACTGATGGTTGAGGCTAGCAAGTTTTTTAGTAGTTATGACATGTCTGCCTTTATTTAAAAGTCAGTGGGTTTGAATTGTATCACAGATTCAAAGTTGGTATGTGCAGTTTAGCAGACAGTCTGATTCTGTAATGGTTGTTTTTAAAATCCTAACCAGTCATATGGCTTCTCTTAATCTCTGTTGTTTCTGGAACACCACAGATAGCATAGCCATTTGTGTAGGTGGCAGTGTTAGGATCATTCCAAGTAATCATAGATACCTTAATGATCAAGTTGACTGACCAGGAGGTGGGCAGTATTTGTGCTGAACTTAAGAATATTAAAATGGCCCTTGAAAAGTAGATACTTCATGGATATAGCAGAATTACCTAAAGTAAATTAAAGTCAGGATAGTTAAATACAAGGAGAGAATGGGAAGGGGATATCAAATATGTTGCATGCTATAAATTTTAAATGAACTTTTGTATCTTGTTACTCATTCTGTGATACAGGGTATTGAAGCCCCCAGGAGGAGGTTCTAGTAATCTCTTTGGGAGTACAGAAGAAGTGTCTTCTTCAAGCAGAACACACCGGATGGCATCCAATATCTTTGGAGCATCAGAACAACCTCAGAACATTCCAAAAAGAACAAACCCTCCAGGTAAAAGCTGCCCACTCTTTCTGTGTGACGGGGCTCTGAGTTGCAGCGTACAATGGTTTTGTGTTCCTGAACTAGAACACTGGGATCTGTCTTTTTATGTTGCATTTTTATATACTGAGTAGGTTTGAAATCTCTTCAGACTTCTGAATATATTAATAATTTCAGTGATCTGCACATTCACAGACTTTTTAGCACATCATTCAAGTCTTAATTGTTTGCAAATTGAAAGGAAACAGCTTCTGTTATAGAGATGTATCAGCAGGTAGCTCAATTTGAGATCTGCAGGTTAATTTTAACAAAGAACTTCAACTAGGCAAATAAAATGAAGACCCTAGGCAGCAGGGTTGGAGAAGTCCTTGAATTATATATACATATATATATATATATATATATATATACTTTTTTTTTTTTAATATAGTGTGATAAAACTAATCTAGAAAAAAAGTCTTAACAACTGCCTTGCAGGAGGAAAAGAAAGTGGCATTTTTGAGGACTCTAGTTCTGCTCAGCCTCGTCCACGCATGAATCCACCTGGTGGGAAGACAAGCGATATCTTTGGGTCTCCTGTCTCTCCTAGCATTGTGCGAGCACACCCGAACAAGCCCAAGGTATTTGTACTTCTGTTGCTGGCAGTTCAAGAAGCCAGCAGCTCCAGGGTCCTGTCGTGCTCTGTCACGTTCCTGTGCTCTCCCTAAGAACAGAACTGAATGTGCACGGAGTGACTCTGAGTTAAGACAGTTATTCCCAAAGACTCTTTGATAGCTTGTTATTTTGGCTGTATCAGATCTCTGCAATTTGTTGTAAAAGTATTAATTAGACTGTGGATGTGCGTTCGAAAAAGAAGAGAAAAAAGCCTTTGATCTTCCTTGTGAGTGAGGTACAGCTGGGGTTCTTGACGGAGCCAAGAGGAGTTTAAACTTCATAGGGAGGAGAGATTTCTCCTTATTCTGCAGTTTGGCAGATGTAATCTTGGTGCAAACTTGGGATTTTGGTGAGCTGTAGTCTTAAACCCCAGTGAGCTACAGTCATAAACCTTTGGGAGGCCTGGCTGTGCACTTCACCTCTCTTAAATACATGTATCTACCTTGAAAGCACGTCAGCAGGAGATTAGGCTTAAGTGATGAACAGTGAAAAAGTGAATTTGGGATCAGTGGTGTCAGGCCCAGCCATTTGCACAAAATAGACAAAAGTGTCTCTTGGTATAGTGTTACAATTGTTATACATAGGTTATACAGTTGAGTTTTGATCTTAAGCTGGGATGTGTAAGAGTTGCTTGTCCTTATGACCACATCTGGGTTTGGAAAAAGCAGGATACATTGCCAGTTACTGTATTTAAGTGCCCTATACACAGATTCACAGCCTGCTGCCTTGCTCTAGGTAAATACTAATAAGTGAGTAGTTATTAAAGTGATAATGTTTTTGGCATGTCAAATAGCACGTAAATTTAACATTCTGTGCAACTGATGTGGTTTAGGAATGGTATTCCCCAGTTTAGTGTCCTCACTGAAAACACTCCAAACCGTGTACCACTCGTGCTCCCTTCCCCTTTCTCCCTGCAGCCGGGGACGGAAATTGAAAGTAAAAGGTAAAAATCACGGGTTGAGATAACAATTTACTGGACATAACAATGGGATAAGGAAAGAACAGTAAAAGCAACACAATTAATAACAGAGTGTACAAGAAGGATGAACAATTCACATGCAAGTGCTCACCACATGGAACACAGCACCACTGGCACCCAGAAGGGACCTCTTCCCCCCACACCCTGCAGATGATGTGGTATAGAATAAGCTCCAGGTCCTGGCCATGCCCTTCCTGGCTGCTGCAAAAATTAACCCCGTGCTGGCTGGAACCAGGACAGAAATTGCCATTGTGCTGAAAACAGTCTAGTTTTTCCTGGAAGCTTAGGAAGAAAGGATCAGTCCAATTTAACTTTCTTGCCTTTGTTTTTTTCCCCTTAAATTTAAGGTGTTGGTAGAGTGCTTTCTTTTTATGCATATTCAGAATAGTGTCTGGGGCCATATGAAAGGAGGAGGAGGATAAGATTGGGAGCTAGGTTTTGGCAGGAATAGTGCTGTTGGTCTAGGAGGGGGCTTTGCTCTGCTTCTCTGTACCCCTTTATTAGGATGGTCGCTGTTTCTTTTTAAGTTACTTTTTAGAAATGTAACTTTAATTCCCATGGATTCCTGACTAAACGGAGGATAACATTGTGGAAATTTTTATGTCATTAATTAGAGCATTGGAATTGTGGGAGATACTGAAATGGAAAACAGACAGCTTATTTACAAAAACTACTGCAAGTGGGGTTTCATGGGTGGGAAAGCACACTTCTCTGAAGTGTGGCTGTGTATTTCTGACAGTCAATTCAGAGTATTGGGGAAATGGTCTTACAATGTTTTGATTATTACCTGACTGTTGGGATACTTGCTGAAGACAGGAATTGCTGCATAAAAATAGGGTCTTTCACGGGTTGCTTGTATTATAATTGTGTGTACCTTCTCCTGCATGATAGCAGGTGCTTGACAGGAATGGTAATTCCTAACCTTAAAATCAATGAATCCTTAAGGTTGGAGAAAGCCTCTAAAATCAAGTCTGGCAATTAACCCACCACTGCTGTGCTTACCATTTTGATGATCTAACATAGCCTCTTCATCCGTGTTTCAATGAATTGTATGAGATGTGCACCTTGCCGTAATATAGAAGATTTGTGCCCCTGCTTTTGGGGTTCTGTAGAAGTGGAGGAGATGAAGGGCTGCACACAGCTTGCTTTTATTTGATCAGTGATCTATAAACTAAGAAGTGAAGCAAAACTTCCAGAAGGATTTTGTGACAGACTTGCTGTCTGAGAACTACACTAAAATAGTTTTTGATTTCTTTGCAGGATCACATTGTCTTGAAAGAAGAGGAGGTACCAAACAAGCTAGAAGGTCAGAAAGAGAAATTTTTTTCTCTGTTCTCTTTGGGGAAGATAAGCTATGAGGAAGTTTCTTATGCTTCTGCTTAAATACTAGCCTTAGCCTCATGTTTTTAGGATAATATGACTGAGAAGTTTAGTCAGAAATCTAATCGCTTGTCTCAGGGAAATGGCTCTGTTCCTCTTATTGAGGAGAACGCAGGCATGAGTTGTGATACTCTGTGTTTAGACTTTGCTTGATACCATTTGTATATATACAGATATGTATGGAATCTGTATATGGCAAAACATTCTGTCAGGTTTCCTCTTCCTCTTTTGCCATCTCCTTCAAATGGGTAATTTTGGCCTTCTGTAGTTGTAAATAATAAATAGGTGACTGACAAAATGTATTATTTCTCAGCTAATTGTTAAAGAATGATGGGAACCCTGCTTTCAAGCTAAGTAGGAAAGGAACAGTTGGTACATTGTATCTCTTAATTGCCTGTGACTGCCAAAATAATTCTGAAGGTGTATTGCTCAGTCTTCATATCCTTGTTAGAAATATTGTTGAAGGAAGAGAGGAATTGTTGTGAAAAGTGAAATTTTTTTCTTAGCAAGTTTCCTTCAGGAAAAATGAACAGATTATGAGAAACCTTGGTGTGCTATGGATGGGAGATGTAGGAAATAATGCAGCCCACAGAAGATGAGGCACTTTGTGCACTATAGAATAGTGAGTGGTCTGATGATCTAATCTCTTTTCTTGAATGCAGCTACAGAAAATATCAAACCACACCTGGAAGATGGAGGCGAGAAAAAAGCTCTGGGCAAAGAGGAGCGATGCAAGGAGCCAGAACCCAAGACAGACAATCATGAACCCCGACTAGGGCCAAGGCCACGCTCGCACAACAAAGTCCTCAATCCGCCAGGGGGGAAATCCAGCATTGCGTTCTATTAGGGTCATCATGTCACTGTCACTAATGGAGAAACTCCTGTCTGTGGTGGCAAGGTCACTTTATACATTACTGCTTGTGAATAGATTCTTAGGCAGATGGATGAGGGTTATGTTAGAGTGCATAGGAAGGATAACCTGGTGACTTGGGGAGGAAGGGCTGGGGAGGGAATGGGTACCTTGTGGAAGATGTGAGTATTGGCCTGCCTGGGTGGGTGACAGAGCTGGACATTAGTCTAACTTTGTGAAAAATCAGTACTACTTAGTGGTGAGTTCCTCGGACTGTTAGGTTCTTAGCTAGCTTGTGGCTTAGGACACTCTCGTGGAGTCAGGCTTCTCCATACAGTCAACATGTCAAACATTGTGAATGGGAAGGGGCCTGGAGGTCACACCTGAAGATTCTGAAGTACAGCAGCTAGCCTGGGCTTTCCCCTATGCAATGGAATGCAGCTTCACAGTGTGAGCTGACTTACAGTCATGTGAAAATATGTTCCGCTGGAACAAGTAGCACTGCCATGGTGGTTAAGAGTGTCTTCAGTCATTGCGCTTTTTTCTCCCTTCTTGCTTGTAGGACATGATTGCTGATACAAGGACAAAATATGCTCAAAGTTTCCTTTATACTCATAAAGCATCATATGTTGTAAAGATTGTGGTCTTCCCCTCCCCAGGTCTTCAGGTCTTTTGGATAGCCTTTAGTAATCTGCTGGTTACTGTGACTAGCTCTTCACATGTGGCAGTCCAACATGCTGTTTCATGTAGGTGCTTCTAGTTGAGTGCTTCTATGTTTTCTGGTAAAGATGTAGGTGCAAACAATAGCTTTATGGTACTCTTTGAACAGAGGCAACTTGGAAGTTTACAGTTACCATGGAGAATATGCTGAGGTGTCAACCAGGCCACTCTGACCCAGCCTGTGTAGAAAGGGCTTAGCTTCAACATAGGTTTTCACTTGGCTCCCAGTGGAAACTAGGACTATTCTCCTGTCTCCACCACAGTGAAATTCCTGTTGGTTTTGCCTGTGCTGAGTCTGTTAGTGAATTCTCCTGTCTTTCATCAGCCTTACCTTTGCCTTTGACTGTCTCAGATTTTTGTTGGTAAGGTTGGGAGAACTATGTGAGTTCTCCCCAACCTAGAGCTGTAGTTGATTTTGCTGTAGATTACCTTATTTGGAAGAACAAAGCCAGCACAAACAGAAGGTTTGTATTGCTAAAATCTGTCATAAATCATGTTTGGAAGATGTGCATGTTTTGCACAGATGTTTTTGGGGGAGGGTTTGTTCTCTGAATGGATTTTCTGATCATATCCAGAGCTTTGATATATGAATGTTAACTCTAGGTGCTTGCTGTTAAATATATTGAATACTGACCTTTTAAATCTGACATATCAAAACAAGAGTTGTTCAGGTACACCAAAGAACAAGTGGTCTTATTGTGTATATCCACTGCTGTTCTAGCCCACGTTCCCTGGGAATTGCTGCCATTGAGATGGGATGCTGGGCCAGGTGCTAAACCTCTCTGTGATTATAATGCTTCCTAGGTGACACAGTTCCCCTGTGTCAGCAGCTGTGGGTGACTGCTTTAAGACTTAGTTGCCTTTTCAAATAGTGAAACATATGGGGCAGTGCTAGGGTAGAAATAGCCATGGAAAGTAAGTACCTTTCAGATTGGTTTGGAGCTGCCTGTTATTTTTCCCTCCAGGAAAACAAGGCAGTAATTCAAACTGCAACCCTGGAATGAACTTAAGTTACTTCCAAACATGTATCTCATAGCAGCTCTTCCTGAGTGTGTTCTCTAGCCTCTGGCTGAGTCTCCAACACATTAGCTGTTTCAGTTCCTTGTTCCACTTGACAGGAAGATGTCATGTAGAAAAGTCAACCAGAGGCTGCTTCCTGCATTGCAGGCTCTGGTGCAGTTGACACTATCTGCAATACCAAGCATTTGGCATCTTTTAGTACCTGATGTGCGTTGGCTTCAGTGCCTGTCTTTTAAACAGAAACTTCTAACTAGGCCTTAAATTAGTTAAACTGTGTTAATTTTCTTGCTTCTTTTTTTTTTTTAAATCTAAACAATGTTTTCAGCTGTTCAAGTAAGATTGATCTGAGCATTTCTCTGGGACACAAGGGGATTGGAAATCAAATAACAGAACATGCAAATATCAATAAACCTCTGTATTTTGTTACATCATTGTGTGCTGTAGATACTTGCTTTTATAAATTGATCAGTACTCTATTTCACCGTAGATACACTGGTGATTTTTATCTGAAATGGGAAAAATTGTACATATATTTTCAGGCCTTCTGTACGTGGGACTGTGCTCAGGAGCTGTGACATCCTGCCCAAGGCTCCCTGTGAGACAGACACCTCTTATCCCTGGGAAGGGGTAGGATGGTAGCAAGAGCTCAGCTTAATGCCTTTTTGTGGGCAGCGTTCCATGATGTTCTGTACCACACTGGGATTCTGTTATGTTCTTCAGCAATATTGTAAACAGAATTAAATATTCAAATATTTTGAATATTTAAGGCTATTTGTAGAAGAAACATAGTAATTCCCCTTGAGTGGGGGATAGTCTTTATGTGGAGAAGTCATACCGTCACTTGAGTGTTTCTAGTGAGTGCATAAAACAGCCTTCACGTGCCAGACTGCCTTGGCTGACAGAGGAGGAAACTGCTGCTAACTGACATTGCAGTTGTGGGTGAGCTGGACACGGTGGCCTCTCAGCTAGGACGTTGTGTGTCTGTGGCATTCATCCCTGAACTTCCAGGCTGTTATGCTCTCGGAGCCTCTTGGCCAGCCCTCTACTCCTACAGTGACTTCTGTGTTTGGCCATTTACAGTTCAGAGCTCTCCTCTGAAGCATGTGTAGTACTTTGTGTGGGATCTGCATAGTGTGGGAATGTGGCAATGGCTTTGATAGATAGCACATTAGCAATGTCTTTCCTTAGAGCTGTAGCCAGCAGTAGACTGCATTATAGCTCCACTTTGCAACTGTGTGTGTTACATCATTGCTTTCCCCAAAACTGCCAGTTTGTAGCTAGGCACTTGGGATAGAATGTTACCTGAGTTGCTGTTTCAGTCTGGGAAAGAAAATGGTGTCCACAGTGAGCTTAGCCTAGGAAGTGTTTAAAGGAGGACTTGCATGCTTTCCTGAGTCATGTGGGGTTCTAGGCATATCTGATGCTTAGTCCCTGAACATGTCACTGTGTCTGTCCTGTACAAGACCTCAGAGCTCTAGTGAACAGCCCAGCTGCAGTGTGTCATCCCTCCTGATCCCCATGTGTGCCAGTTAACCCAGATCATGCGTGTTTTCCCCTGTGAAGATTGCTGGCTACTGTGCAAAACCTTTTAAGCAAGCACTGTCTGATAGTGTCCATCTGTTGCATCACTGCATCACACCCTGCATTGCACTCTCAGTGAGGAATATTAATGTCCTCTCTGTTGATGCTTTAAGCAGCGTTATTGTGAGTTTTTTTAATGATTTATACAAGGTAATCAGACTTGGAATATCCAAAGTACATTCTTGGGGCTTGTCTAGCAAGAGAAGATATGTAAAGTAGAGTTGTGCGGAGACAATTATGTAGGCACTAAATTAGTAACTGCTGTAGTATGTTCCCTGGAAGGTTATCAGACTTGCTTATGTACAATATGATCACACTGGTGTGTGGATGTCCAAGTGAATCTTAGCTACCTGGGTGATTGTGTGGTGGAGCTGGCCACCCAGCGATTTGTCCAAGCCCTCTGATGTGTCTCTTGTTGAATTTCAGCTTGAAGCTCTGCTGAAACTATGTATCACTTCCTTTGGAAAAGGTGATGGATTAAATGTCATTGAGACTGGAATTTTTCCTTGTTTCTTAAGGAACAAAGATGGGTCACAGCATCCTGGCTGTGGGGAGACTTGGTCACATGTAAGCTGTTTCCATCATTACTGTTCATCAGCTGTGCAAGAAGTGGACTGGATAACAATTTATTACTGGCCAAGAATTGATGCCCAGAAGTCTCCCAGCAGGCTAAGCTGGCTGCCTAGGCTGTGCCCAGTCACAACTCCTCCCTTTGAACATAGTTCGTGAGGAGGAAGAGGCAGATTTAAATTATTGGGCTAAATTAGCAATTCTGATTATTTTTGTAGCTTTATCTTGTTTCTGGGAATTAATACAGTTTCATCTTGAATTGGCTTCCCCTTTCTTTCAGGCTCCTTGTACTGCTAACAGGACAACCTCTTCCTCAAGCAGGTCAAAATACTGGCCATAGCCAGCAAGAATGCAGGAATTTGCTTTACTCATCAGCCTCTCTAGGTCCAGCTGCCTTCTAATTGTGGTGTCTTACCCACTACTTTCCTCCTACACATACAGACAACTTCAAAGGCAGAGAAATCACGTGTCAGTCCCCATCCTTGAGAGAAGGACAAACTTGTTAGAGGGGAAGACTTAAACATTTCAGCATGCATAAAATCAAGGAGCAGTGTTCTGCCAACAAGAAGTCCCTGGGGAAGAGCAGGTGAAGCTGACTGGTAGGACAAGGGTGTATACTTCACCTTGATTCTGACTCCTCCTTCCATAGTATAAAGTCTTAAGCAATATGTAAATATGAAACTTAGTCTGTGTTAATTAATAGTTCTAAAGCATTTGCTGAAGATTAGGAAACTGGTAGACCTGGCATGATTTAATAACGTTGGTTTTGCTACTGTCATGGTTTGACACTGGCCAAATGCCAGGCACCCATGAAAGTCATTCGCTCACCCTCCCCTACCCCAGCTGGGCAGAGGAGAGAAAAATTTAATGAAGGCTTCATGAGTTGAGATACAGACCGAGAGATAACACTCCAAAGGCTTAACTTAGAGGTACAAATTGAATTCATTACTAACAAAAAGATGAAGATAATGAGAAGTAAAATAAACGCTTAAAACACCTTTCCCCCCACCCCTCCCTCCTTCCCACCGACAGAGCAGGGAGATGGCATGGGGGATTTGGTCAGTTCTTCGCCGAGGTTATCTTCCACTGCTTGGGGAGAGGAGTCCTTCCCCTGTGAGACCATGGTCTCCCTCCCGTGGGAGACAGTTCTCTGTGACTCCAACATTGTTTCAATCTCAGGAGCAGCAGCTCCCTGCAACCTGCTGCAACATCAGCCCCTCCCATGGGCACACAGTCCTCCTAAAACTGGGAGGCGTGGATCACTCTTCCACGGGGTGCAGTCCTCCAAGGACAGGCTGCTCCAGCCCAGGAGCAGGGCCCTCTCTCTCCACCGGGTCTGCCCTGCATCACAGCCTCCTCTAGGCACCCACCCGCTCTGGCATGTGCACCTCCTGCCCCTCCTTTGTTATCACAGAGGTGTTACCACCCTTTCTAATTGTCACAGTTTGGGCCAGCAGCATGTCCATCTTCAGAGCCATCAGGGATTGGCTCTGCTGGGCATGGTGGAAGCTTCCAGCAGCTTCCCACAGAAGCCAACCCTGTGTCCTCCCCTGGCCACTACCAAAAAAACAGGCTGTGCAAAACCAACACCACTACTGAAAAGCTGCATCTCCTCAACACTTTATGATCAGAAAAGCCCCCTGAGGATCTTCCAGCTACTGAAAATCCAGCTGCATTAGAAGATGAGTCCTGGGTCTTCACAGCAGCAGGCACTAGCTAAACATCTCAAATAAGTACAGGAGAAATGTGATTTTAATCAGGTGATTTTTATATAGCCATTGAATTCAGAACCCCTCAGATCTGTTGCAGTAGAAATATCTGAGGATGTAATGTTTCACTGCAAGTCCTCATCTCAGCTGCTCCAACTACCGTGGTACCACTTGTGTGAGACAGGGAGAGGCTAAATTCACTAGAGTAAAAATATGTCAAAAGTGTCAACAGATAACTCTGTTTGCATAGTACAAGTAACAGAAAAATATGGCTTTGTTTCACTACCCTACAAACTTAGACCTAAGTTACAAAATGTGACATAATTCAGATCTAATTTTCAGTAGGGGAGCTCATGTTTGCAATAACATACTGCATCCAATTTAGCCTGGAGTTTGCTGTCGGAATGTTAGAGATTGACTGCGTTCAGATTAAAAAAAAAAAACCAAAACAAACAACTTGCAAGGTCTAGTTATTCCTCCCTGGCTACTGAGACACATAGAGAGCAGGTCGGTGACTCTCCACCTACTGCAGATGGCACATTTGAGGCAAATCCTCTCAGGATATATGGAACTAAATGCAAACATGACAGGAAAATGAGTCAAGTAAGAGTTAGGTGTTCAGAAATTAAGCTTTGGCACTCTGGCATCTCTGGAGAAATCCCAGCAATCTGCTGGGAACACAGTCTGAACCTTGAACAATAGTATTTTCCATCATCTGAGACTGCGACTACTAGTTTTTACAAGACAGAGTCATCCTCTGACCCCCCTGCACGGCTCTGTCTTTAAGCCAGCAAACATGTGAAGTGATGCCTGCAGTGACCAGGAGGTTTGGAGTTGGAGACTGAGATAGACTTTCCTTGTACCCTACCTCCAAAGCTTCCACGTGACTGCTGTCTCCCAGCCCAGGGCAGGTACTGATGGTCAATGCTATGGGTCTCCTACGTGCAGTGTTGTGAAGTCCTGACCTGCCTAATTGGTGCAGTGACAGGGAGCAGACAACCATTGAGCAAAGGCAGGCGTTATACTCCCAGTTATCCCGGCAGCAGAGAAAGCTCAAACCCCTCACTGGCTGGACCTGGTTCATGCATCTCCACGTGGAGATGCTGGTGTTTATATCCACTTCACGAGATGGTGTTCCAACCACAGTTCTAATTTAAAATATGCTGGATAAAACTCACTGTGGTACCAAAGGGACAAATATGAAAAATGTATCCGCATCCTGCAATGTAAATAATGGCGTGGAGATACTGGATTTATTTGCATAGTGAGTCTGGACACACACTTCCAATTTTTTCCTCCAGAAACATTCTGTTATGTTTTCCCCCTCTCAGGGAATTTTCTCCCATCTGTTGCCTAAGAGTTAATAACGACCAGTACTTAAGAGAGACAAAAGAAGTGGGAGGAAGGTGTGCAGCTGGCTGCCAGACTCTGAGCCGAGGGCTTCTCTCTCGGGAATGGCAGAGATATCTGGAGACTTTTGGCTGGGGGTCCAGGGGGCTGGGCTCAGCTCTTCTCTTGCTCTCGGGATCAGAGGGGAACAGTCAAACTACTACCACAGGAGAATTCGCTGCCATTGTGGAGTCCAACCCGGCACTGCTTTCTTCCTTACCATGGGTGAGCAGTTGTTGCTGCCGGTGCAGCAGTTGTTGGTGCCAGCAAACAAAGGTGCTGTCCTTTGCCTTATATACATCTACTTATCTATGCATATCTACTAGTAAAGAACTGTTATTCCTTTTGCCATATCTTTGCCTGAAAGCCCCGTAATTTCAGAGCTATAATAATTTGGAGGGAAGGGAATCACATTTTCTATTCCAAGGGAGGTTCCCACCTTCCTTGGCTGACACCTGTCTTTCAAACCATGACACCTAAAAATACTTGTTCTTTCACACAGCAAAGGTCCAACTCTCCAAGGGGCAAAAACCCAACAGTTAATTGGAGATCATATGGTTATAACAAAAGAATCCTGATTTTTCTTGCATAGTCTCAGTGTTTCTATCCATTTCTCACACCTTGTGTGTTGCCTTTACTTTGCCCACTTGGAAAGGTAAGTTCTTCGGGCCATAACACAATTGCATACCTATAGACAGTCAGTTTTTAGTATGCTGTTAGTGTTAAGCAAATAACTATTTCAATCCTAGATAAACTCCTATGGTAGATGCAATAAAATGCATCTATAAAAAATAAAATCCCCCAAAAGTGATAAAATAAGCAAATATTTTGCTGCCAGTGAAAGGAATGAGGAACTTGTCTTTATGTGGCGAATGAATCATCAAGGTTACCAAGGTTACAAGTTCTGTTACATGTTAAAGGTTAAGTGTTCTGTCAAGTGTTCTAATTAGTGAATGGCACCTGTGAAGTGTTTAATTGTTACATGCTGTTACATGATTATTGCATTCAGTTAAAACCCTTTTGTGAATTCCTGTTAAAACCCTCTCGTCGGGTTTGCACCACCGCTGCTCCCCTCTTCCCCATCCAAGATGGCGAACCACCCGGGACTATGAGGAGGGAGATTACGTAACCCAATATGCAAATGCAAAGCTTCCATAAGACTTAGCGAGGAGAGAGAACCTACTTAATGAGACCCCTAATCAAACGAGCCACAACACAAGTGGACCAAAGTGACACCTCTGGCCAGAGAGGACATGGGACACTATCAAAAACTCTAGACAGAACCTTTTGCTTCTGTCACCCTACCCATATGAGCCAAGGCAAAGGACTAGACCCAAGACCTGGGTGGGGTCTAGATTTCTGTGATAATAGTCTTTATGTGACAGCAGTCCTTGTGGGACACTCTTGCAGAGGAAGAAGACCCAGCAGTGGCAGACGAGCAGCTGCAGACAGAGCTTGACTGGGAGGCTGATCCATCTCCTCCTCCTCTTCACCATTGACGGGAGCAGTGGTGGTGTGCATGCACCCCTCGAGCCCCCAACCCAGGCTGTCATCACTTGGGAGCTGGTCTCATTTCTGATAAGCTGTGGGCCTGCTGTAGATAAGACTAACACTGAGAGGTATAAGAAACAACAGGAAGAATTCCACTGATTGATGAATGGAATGAAAGAGATCTGTCTTTACAAATAAACTGTAAGTCCACTGATAAATAAAGTTGTATATTGAGAGATAAAAGAAACAATGAGAAGAACCATTAATTCCAGGAATTAAAAGAAGAAAAATTTTAAAAGAAGGGTGTTATACATTTGAAGGGAATTTTAGGTATTAGGCATTACGGGAAGTCTGTGCCTCTCAAATACCTCAACCAATGGGGAAAGAGAGGGGAAATGTGGCCAGGAAATTGGGATACAAAGAAGGCTGAGTCCTCCAAAACGCTGAGAGATCCCAGGGGAAATGCCCCATAGCCTCTCCCTTTATCTGAATAAAGTAAAAGGACTCCTCTGTCTCCTCTTTGGACATAACCCTCTGGTGTTTGTGGATATATTTTCCTAACACCAACTTTCATCTGGAAGTGGTATTTTAACTCTTTCTCACACATGGCAGCACATAGCATTCCTGCCATTTCTTGACTCATCTCTAGACTTTAAGTTATTTATGAATTTATAAGTATAGGAATGTATATTTTAATGTACAATTTAAGTTAAGGCAATCACTGTCTTTCAGCAGGAGCTTTAACAATGTCACTGGACTTGGACCAGGATTCTGGTGTAGAAAGGAGAATGCAGTTTAGCTGATATCCCCTCCCCTCCAGGATGCCTGCTAGACCTGTTGGGATTATAGTCAGAAGAGTGGGTAATGCTATGAGCTCATCAGTCTCTGTGGTTCAACAGGGTTTAGTTTGTGTCATTTCCATTGTTTCAGTTTCTTATATATGTGGGCAAAGTGCAAGAAAACTTTATAAATGTTTTTACACGCTCTCTAGATTACATGAGATTAGAAGTTCAGTGTAATATGGATTTAGTGAGTAAACCTTACCTCTCTCTTTGCCTGCCTTGCTTCTCTCTCTGTTCACCTGTACATTTTTATTCATAATATTTTAAATGCAATCATGCATTTAATAAAGCATGCTCTTGTGTTTGTTGTCGTCCTGTTTGTTATGAATGACAGTACAGCTCATGGTCTACAGAGTTTGCCATACAAGACAAAGTGAATCATGGGTGATTTGTTGGGTTTTAAATTTTTGAACATTCAGTGCCTCTGACGAGCTTGGCTGGGCCTGCTCTGTGTGGAAACATTTGAAAATCTGGCTGTTACATTCAGATGCCTCGTGATCTATTGGTGATCCATCCCATAACTAATTACACTTCAGCCTCAATTATTGTAGGACCGTTCCAAGCAAACTACACCTTTTTCATTCAGTACTATTCTATTCCATTCCATTCTGTTCCATTCCATTCCTTCCCTTTCAATTCTCCATTTTTTTAGAGACAAATAGGTTTTCGCTATAAAAGCAACTGTCTAAAAGCTGCTATGCTCTAAATTTATAGTCTATCAGCATATAGTTAGCTATAATGATGTAAAATAGAACAAAACAGTCATAAAACTTAAAACTCTTAATTACCAGTGAGATGTGATATTCCCATTGCAATTAGGCCTTTCTGGGTAGGGTTACAGTTCTTCCCCTTTGTGCAATATGAAGCTTTTATGGTCATTGCTAGTCACGACTTTGGAATTGCACTCTTCTTCAGAGCTCTAGGCCAAATGAAGATGTGGGGAGCCTTTTTTCCAAATCAACCCGGTATTTCTCTCTCCTGCCAGGGTGGTCTCAGTACAGAGAATGATTCCTGCTGTCTTCCTCCAACTCTACAGCCCAAACTTAGCCGAACCCAGGATGTGACAGACTAACTTCTGTGACATCTGCTGAGAGTGCCGGAGGCTGCCGAGGGTGTTGGAGCTGCTGCCCGTAATTTGGCGTGTGCTGCTGTTGCTTTGGGAAATCTATGATGAAATTCGGTGGTTGTGCTGGATTTTCTTTTAGGACTTGAGATGGCCAATTGGGCCCTCTGGCTTTCAGTTCATCCCTGACTGAACAGGTCCTCGTCTGCTTTCTCTGTAGTAACTACGGTTGCCTGATCTTGGAAATACAATTACCGCGGCTCTCAGAGCCAGTGCGTGACCGAGATGCGGCGACACCCGGGCGTGCGGTGGATCCTTCTCGGTGTCCCTACGCGTGACGCCGCAGCGTGGGGCCTCGCGGGCGCCCCTCGCGCCTTGCGTGGAGCCCAGTGCGCGGCTGGTGCCCTTTGTCTGCCTCTGGGCTCGCTCCCGGCGCGGTGTGCTGCGGGGGCGGCTCGCCCTCACCGCCGCCGCTCGTGTCTCCAGTGCACGAAGCAACGCGGCGCCGCGCCGGATCTCGGCTCGGGTATCCCGCGCCCCCGATCCGGCAGCTCTGGGCGGTGCCGCCGCGCTCCGCCCCGACCGGTGCCCGCGGTCCGTGACGCGGCGGGCGGNGCCGAGGGCTGTCGGCCGGCAGGATGCTGGAGATCCAGCTGGACGATGGCGGCGTGGGGGGGTACCCGGGCGATGATTACTGCTCGGGGTCGGTGATGTCGGAGCGGGTCTCGGGCCTCGCCAACAGCATCTACCGCGAGTTCGAGCGGCTGATCCACTGCTACGACGAGGAGGTGGTGAAGGAGCTGATGCCGCTGGTGGTGACGGTGCTGGAGAACCTGGACTCGGTGCTCACCGACAACCAGGAGCACGAGGTGGAGCTGGAGCTGCTGCGGGAGGACAACGAGCAGCTGCTCACGCAGTACGAGCGGGAGAAGGCGCTGCGCAAGCAGGCCGAGGAGGTGAGCGCCGCCGCCCTGCGACCATCTTGGCCGCGGCCGGGCGGGGACCCCGATGCAAGGGAGCGGGAGGGCCGAGGGGGTGGCGGCAGCGGCTCAGGGCTGCGGCGGGGCCACCTCTCACAGGCCTCAGCTCCATCGCCCCGATCGCCACCGTTGGCGGGTCTCTGCTGCCCGCGCTCCCGCGGTGGGCCCGGCTCGTGGGGAGGCAGTGGGGGGCGACAGGAGCCCCGGGGCAGCAGCCGCCGGTACCTTCTAGAAGCGGAGGGCGGGGGCGGGCCCGGGCCCGCCGAGGCACATACCCTCCCGCGGGGGCGCGGGGCTCCCGCCCCCAGGACTCCTCTGACCCCGGCAGGCCCGGCCCGGCCCGGCTCCTCCGCCGCACCGCGGGGCCCGGGGTCACTGCGGCTGAGCTGCCCCGTGACAGCGGGAGGGAAAAAACCGAACCAAAATAGCTGCAATCCTGTGGAATTCCTGACGAATTGGGGATTCATTTTGCAATGCCGACAGCATCCGGAGGGGTCAGCATAATTTGTGGTGTAACAAATAGTTTTTAAAATGGGTAATTTGCGCAGCCGTTCAGCATTTTCAATGTCAGCTGTAAGCTGTTTCGTTGGAGCAAGGAATTGCCTTTATAAACTCTTATTTTTGAAACTTATTTTTACCAAAACGATGCCTTGAGTTTTAATAAAATCGTTCCCAAGTCAGTACCTGCCGTTTCCTGGAGCGTGGATTCGCTCCTGGGAGAGCCCGATCAGGGTTACCCAGCTGGTGGGGGTTGTTTGGAAGTGGCTCATGAGAAAGTCAACCCTTCAGATGGAGAGGCGCAGGAGAATCCTCGGGTTACAGGGACTCGGATGTAGACAAGGCAGAGGGGAGTTGATCTGCACTCTGTCATCTTGCTGCATCTGCGCCTGTCCCTGCTGAAATACATAGTATCCTCTCAGCCTTGAAGGCTGAGAGCCATAGGGATTGCTGTTCAGCCTCTTGGAGCTGGGATAGAGCTTTGGTGCTGAAAATAGTCCATCCTCACCACATCATCCCCACCACATCATCTCTTTTAAACTTCTTAAAAAGTAGAGTTTTTCTGTCTTTTAGACTAAGGAAGAGCAGAAGATTTAAGATTCAGTTGCTTTCCTAGGAATCAAGTTTGCTTTGATATGGGTTAATTAATAAAATAAAATAAGTGGTAATTAATGAAATTGTTGTTGAACTGGAGAAAGCACATGCAAGATTTTCATAGACATGTTCTTGTTGCTTAATACTCATGTGCAAGAAGCTTGGTAACTCAGTGAGGAGGACGCTTGTGGTCCATTATTGATACTGAGAGCAAGAGCCCATCAATTAAAAGTTTTAGTCCCAAGTTCTAATTATGTATTAGTAGACTAATAAATGATCCTAAAATTCTTTTGAATGCTTGTAGAGGTTGAAAAATTATTCTGAGTACAAGAGGCTTATTTATGTTGTGTAGAGACAGCATTTTGCAGGTTCTGAGAAATAATTTTTTAAAGTGCACTATTTATGAGGGAAAAATGGGATGGTGAATGAGGGTTAGAACAGTCCAGTTGGAATCATCTTGCATGTTTGGACTGGGGTGGATTTCTGTTCTGGGCTTACTAGATACAGGATGTGTTTTCTGGAAGCAAATGTAGTGATAGCAGTTATATTCCCTGCAAGGAAACTTGGGAACCGTGGCAGAATACCATTTGCCAATGCTATTTTTAAAAAGTCAGAATTAAAAAGTGCCAGTGATGGTGATGATGAAGATACTCTGTCATTCTTACACACAGCTCAGTGTAAGTGGGAGAAGTGTCTGCAACGAGACTTTTTATCAAAAAGGAATAGATAATGTGTTTCTTATGAGAATAAATGAGCATTCTGCCTCTACAAACTCCCTATTACAATGTCATATATGGAATACATGGCTGCCGTTTCCCTTGGTATATAACTAAGTACATTATTTATCTACACCTGTTTGCCATTCACTGCTTACTCTGCGGTAAATTACATGTTATAGGGGTGAAAAGTTTGTGCATGACAGGGAATTCTGCTGTCTACCAGGTAATTGTACACAATCAAACACCAGAAAACTGTTTTCGTCCCAGAATGTGCACTGTTGCTCTGAAACAGTGCCGTAGAGACCAGGAACTGTTCATCCCACATCTCCAGCAGCATCAGTTTTTTTGCGTTGTGCCTCAAGTCTTGGGTGGGATCTTCACTTCTAACTGGGAAGTTCCTCCCCTAGAAACAGGATTTTACCTCAGTCTTTATTCCTCTCTGTGTATGAGTGCCAGTTACAACGATTAAATTGACACTGAGAGGTTGGAGATGAAAAACTGATCTATTCTCTTGCAATATCCTGTCAAAGGACCCTGAGTTATAGCTACTTCATATTAATTTATTAAATTCAAAGCAACTGGAACCACAGGTGGGCATTGTTCTGGCATTAAAATGTGTGTTGTATTGGCTGATTACCAGCATGCAGAGCCATCACACCTTGCTGTTCGTCTTTATGCAGCAGTTGTACACAAACAGATAGTACAAGTAGGGTATGCTGTTTGATTGTTTCTTTGGGGTTTTGGTGGTGGGTTTTTTTTGTCCCCTACTTGGCTTCAAACTGAAAGAGAGCAGGGTTAGATTGGATATTGGGAAGAAGTTGTTCCCTGTGAGGGTGGGGAGGCCCTGGCACAGAGGAGCTGTGGCTGCCCCATCCCTACAAGTGTCCAAGGACAGGTTAGGATGGGGCTTGGAGCAACCTGGGATAGTGGAAGGTGTCCATGCCCATGGCAGGGTGCTGGAACAAGATGGTCTTTAAGGTCCCTTCCAACCCGAACCAGTTTTGTGACTCTATGCTCCTGTTAAATGCTTATAATGAAAGAGCAGTATTTGTAGTATCTGCTTTCAGAAGCCATTGGAATTGTACTGTTCTGAGACCAGAATTATGGATTTAAATCCTGTGAATATTCCCTGCCCTTAGGAAGGCTTGCTAATGGTTAGCAAGTGTGAGTTAATATCCACAGAGCTGTGGAATTTCATGTTTGGGCATCAAACATCTGGTGCAGCATTTAGGGAGAATTGGCTGGGCACAGATTGAGATGAAAAACATGAAAAGTGGGAGAGTAAATCATAAGGATTCTTTTTCTGTTATAACTGGTTTTGATGCTTTTTGTAAATATTACAGCCAGAAAATGTTCTGATGGGAAGGAGACTTAGAAGTCTGTATTCCCTTTGCCTGGTTATTTTTAGGAGGTTTAAAGGGTTGGGGTAATATACTGGTTCCTCTTCAAGTTACTGAGAAACTCCCATAGCTTCCGCAGGGCCAGTATTTTATACTCCCTCTGAAAGAAATGGAAAACATGAGATGCCAATGGATGTTTGTTTACTGAGTTGCATTCACTCAATAACATGTAATTGCAGTATGACTACCAAAAAAAAAAAATTAAAACGCTTTATGCAGTTTGTGTTCTCTGTTTCTCCTGCCCTGTTGTGGATTTCCAGCACCATGGGAAGGCAGGGTTTAGTGCAGAGAGCGCTGTGTGCTGGGGATACACTTGGTAGATTGAGTTTGGGCAGGAGAGATGCTGGAGCCAGTCTGGCTGCTCATCTGGGCCACTTGCAGCCATGTGCCTTGGGCTGGGAGCCACAGCTTGAGGTCCAGCATCGTGCTCGAAATGAGGTGCTGCCTCTGCTGTCTCTGGAGGCTCTCGTTCAGAGGAGTAACTCATATGAACATCAGGTGCCTGTTTTCCCCAACTTTTGGTGCAGCTTCGTTGTACTTGTGGGTGTGTTCACATCTCTGACTACAGTTAGTTAAGTCTCTGCTGCTTCTAGTGGCTACTGAGGCGTTTCCCTGGATGCTATATGGAATGTCTGTTGTGGGCTTACTGGGAAAAAAGAAAGCCTGCTTGGATACTCTCGTGAGAGCTCACTGGTGCCATGAAGAATCAGCAGCAGTGACATCTGGACATTAGGAACATATTCCTTGGGCAAAGCCCTGGCAGGAATCTTCTCCTTATTCTGCTGTGTTGGCTGCTCACTCCACTCTGGATTTGGGACTTTTCTTGCTGTCAGAGCTTGTGATGTGCAAGGAGAAGCTCAGGTGAAATGAGGTCTGATGTCAGAGCGGATACAAGGTGCTGCAGAGCCAGGAACTGGGTCAAGCCCTTGGGCCCCTACACACAAATGGCATCGTTTGATCTCCTCAGCACAGGATGGGCCATCCTGCAGTGCTTTTATCCAAAATGCTGTTCTGCCCTACAAACACTTAGGGCAATATTAATTTTTAATATCATTGTCTCCGTGTCTCTTTTCCAGGTGCTTAATTGATTTCTGGTTTTATGTTTCTTTGATTATTTTTGGGTTGCGAAAGAGACAGGTCTGAGCAAAAAGACTGAGCCATATTTGTAGAAGAGTTAATCTTGAAATCAGTTTCCTCTGAATTAAACCAAAACAGCAGTGGCAAATCTAGGAATCCTATTAAAGGTGACCTACGTTACTGGAATAAAATTGGGCTTGTACCTTCTTATCCTTTTCAATTTACTGTTGAGAAACCTGTGAATTATTTCCTTAACGTGCATTCATTTTTATTGCTTCTAAATCCTTCATTCCTGGGGGGGGTGGGGTGGGGTGGTGACATGTTCCTGGGTGGAGAGATGGGAGCAGGAAAGTGGTGAAAGCTGAGCCACTGCAATGTGATGGGGATTTAGCCCTTGGCTGTAATTAAAAGGATTCATCAATAAAGCTTTAGCACAGAGTGCTTCTAGCAAAATCCTGTGAGGAGATGGAGATTATACCAAGAAAAGACTCTTTGTTGGAATAGTTTCCATCAGCCTCCAGATGGAGCAAGTGAAACTGCTGATTCTCAGTTCTGTTGCTCATTGTCAGTGTCTGTTAGGACTTCTTTTCCTTTTTTACTCATTCTGAAATTATATTGTTATTCGGAAAAAGGTTTGAAAAATAAATCCACAAATTTACAAAGCAGGTTGTTTTATAAAGTTCTCAGAATCCATAAAACAGGTTGCTGGGTGAGTGACTAAGGGATTTAAATTTTTAATTGACATCTCAGGAAGAAATATATACTTAAAAATCTAAACCCTTGAACATTCTTTAAAAAGTAAATGCTTAGCCCCTGAGATGACTTCTTTATAGTGGAAGAAAGGTGTTGGCATTGCTGCTATTTCTAGAAAATTCTGTGCAAATCAACCATAAGTAAACCCCAAACCCTTATTACAGTAAATTTGGGCAGGAAGAGGAATAAAGTTAAAAGCCTGGTTAGAGATTGAAGACACTGTAGAACACCGAGTGCAGGGAAGCAAGATGTGGCTAAAGTGTGTTTGGTTGTTTCTATAAATACAGGTATGTAGGAATGCAAACTGAGTCACTGCTCCCAGGAATTTACTGAGCAGTTTTAAAAGTTTGCAAGAATCATAAATAATGTGGCTTTCAGTCATCTGCAGAGAGGATCCAATTTATAATGATAGCTCCAGTGTCCCTGTTGAGGTTGTGGCAGGTCAACAGAGGGGTGAGGAGCAGTTGCTGCTTGTTTTAAAAGTCTTTTATTGCGTGGTGCAGTCAGTCTTACGAGGGTGAGAAGTCACAGTCTATGCTATTATGCTAAAAAGCCTTCTTGTATAAAGCCTCAGTATCCCAGGCAGAAGTTGAAGCAGAAGCAGAAGACCCCTGCTAGCCCCAATACAATGCATTATATTCGTAAATCATCCAATGAGCTACAAACACGATTCTGTTACAGTTTTTTTGCACCTCTCCTGGTCTAACACAGCTATACAACAATGGTGTCATTTCTTACACAGGGTCTACGCATATAGTCTATCTCTCTATCTAACAACACTATGCTGTGTTTATGTTATGTCTAGATTTTAGCTAATTTTGTAAAAGGTTATGCTACTGAACTTTAAACTGGAGTATAGGGTTTTTCCACTAATGCAGTTTCTTATCTGCTTAAGGTACTTTAAGTCATATTTCTATGTGCTTAAAACCAAATCTACATTTTTGCTTCATGTTTGTGTGGCTTTATGTATCTCGGTTTCTCCAATGGTTTCAAATCAGCCCCTGCATTCGTCTCTGCCTCTAAGCTTATATGCATGGTGTCCTGAGCGAGTTCTATTCCATTTCCAACATGGCCCTGCTAGTAATTCCAGTAAAAGCAACAGGAAATGTGCGAGGGGTTTACCCTGAGAGTGCAGCAGTGCGGATTGGTTCATGTGCAGAATTTAACAAAATAATCTTACTGAGCATTTAAATGTGTTAGTTTCCCTGGGAGTCTTTGCCAAAAAAGATTCTTACTAGTGTCAGTCTCATTTCTACCTCTTTTCAAGTAAAACAAAGCTTTAATTTGTTAAATTGAAGTTCTCATGCCCCTGAGCAGTGATGTTTGTGGAGAGAACACTTCCCCCATGCAGACAGCAGAGGAAGAGGGATGCTTTTAGACAAAGGAGCTTTCTCCAGCCAGTGTGCATGTGCTGGTGAATGGGCCTGGGCCTAAGAAGGATTTGGCAAACAGACAGAGAGAGAGAGGCAGGGTCAGGAGCAGAGCCTTCACAGACCCCCGTTACTTCCTGTGGGCTTCTCTTGGCCCATAAACATTTTTAAGGGTAGATTAAAACCTACTTGACTTAATTTCCTTCTCATTCTCATCCTCAGCAGCTCCAGATCCAGGGCTGCTCCCAACCCCAGCCGTGCTCATGCAGCTCAGCTGTTGGGTTGGTGTTCTGGTTACTGCTCTGGTTGGTGCAGATGATGCTGTACTGCTGTCTTCCTTGGATGGAACTTTTCAGGAGTAATGTAATGAGACTTGAATTTTTGGATTTGTAAGCCAGGCCAGGACGAGTACTGCAACTGGTGGGATGGCTTTGCTGTACTATGCCCTTGTGAGCCTGGTGGTAACGTGCAGGCTTGGTTTGCTGGGGAGAGGCACATGTTCTCTGAGCCTTAGGGACCTTCCCACCAGTTTGTGTCATAGGTGGTACTAGAAGCAGGTGTTTCTAAATCTAGATATGTGGGTTATGGGTCATTATTACATTAATGTATTGTGCAGAAAACCTCTGATGACCATGTATCACACAAGAACCGGGCTGGTCCAGCTATATGCAGAGATGTGGAGGTGCATTCACTTCCCAGGGATCCTGCTTAGTTTAAATATTTCATGATACTTTGTTATATTATATGATTTAATGGTATTATATGATACTATATGATATTTCAATTTATGGAGCCCCTGTGGCTCCAGTTCCTACCATGAGCTGTGTAGTACCCCACAGTGGAGGTGAACATAATATTCCCCATGTTTTACTCTGCTCTTGTGTGCTGGTGTCCACAGCAGGGTGTAACTAAAGCTCGCAGGCGAGAAGTGACAGTTTACAGAAAAAACACCCCAAAATCAGGTATTTTCCTGTTGTGTTTTCATTGTGAAATGAGTGTATCTGTAAAACCTTTCCTTTGGTCCAGTGCAGGAGTCACACTGCTGCGTGCAGCTGCCTCTGTGTTGGTGATAATGGGAGTGAGCAGCACCAGAGTTGGGGCTTAGTTTTCCAAAAGGCTTGTGCATTTCTGCAAGACTTGTCCCCCACATGAATTTTGGGTGTAGCAGTGTCGTGGTTTGAGAAGTGATTTTTTCCCTGTAAGGAACTTGACAGCTTCCTTCAGGCCTGAGAGAACCAACTAGATGGCTTGTTCTAAGGTAGACACTCTGTTTAGCCACTTAAGAAGCTGAATACGCATCTGTGGCTCACATTTAAGAAAGGAGAAGCCCAGGAAGCTCTCTTGATTCTGGCTTCTGAACAGGTAACAGGGGGCCTGCGCAGCCCGACAGGGCCGGGCCAAACCCTCTTGGAACCCTCTTGGTTGAGCCCTGCCTGTTTCACCAGGCCGGGCTGGGCCAGGCAAGGCCCACTCGGCCAGGCCGGGCGCTGCTGAGATCCTGCCATAGCGGAATCCTGGCCTAGCTGCTGAGATCCTGGCTGCTCCTGCCTCCCCTCTCCTGGGGAAAGTTTGCAGCAGCTTCAGCCACTGCCCGGCAGAGATCATGTGACCAACAAAAGAGCCCAGGAGAGATACTAATTTACAGACATTAATCCTCTCTGGAGTAAGAGGAAGAGTGAAGACAGGTGAGGAAATGAACATGGAAACACCGAGGTTAGTGAAGAAGGAGCCGAAGCCCAAAGGGAGGAGAAAGAGAGAGATGCTTTAAGCTGAAATTCTTTTGTAAGGCCATGGTGATGGACTGTGATATATTAGACTATTCCCTGTAACTCATGAATGCATTGGGGGGATTCTAACTGTAGCCTGAGCAAAGGCACCTGTGCTGAAGCAAGCAGATGTTGAAGTAGCTGTGATCTAATGAGAAACTTGAACAGAGAGATGAGAGAGACAAGAAGCCTTGCTTCCAGAGATAGAAGACCCTTTGCTTTTGTACTAGAACATCTCATCCTTAAAATAGTACCCCATTAGACAGAGATGAGCCCTCGAAAGCAGTTGCAGGAAGAACTGTACGTTGAGGGAAGGGACTTTTCACATTGCGAATAGATTTCCTTTTCCGGGCGGCTGATTTGCTGCGATAGTAAAGCCACAAGAGAACTGTTTTCTTGTGGAAAAGTCTCCATGGCATGGCAGGAGAGACTCCTCTCCCTAAGTGAACTGAGGAAGAACTATTTTAGAGGTGGTAAACTGACTGAAAGTCTCAGGTTTTGTCTCTTTACGTTGTCAGTGGGAAGGAAGGGATGAGGTGGGGGGAGGAAAAGTGCCTGAAGGTTTGCTCTGATTCATATTATTCTTCTTTTAGGTCTGTTAATAAAGCTTTCTTTATACCGTTTAAAGTTTTGGGCCTGCTTTGTTTTTCTCTGAATCCTTATCTCACAGCAGAAAATGAGTAAATAAGCTTAGTGGGTGCCCTGGTGTTTGGCCAGAGTGCCCAACCCACTACATTAATTGGTGTTTCTGCCTGGTTTTGAACTGAACCCACTACGAGCTCTCTGCATCATTAGAAGAGTTAGTCTGAGGGTTTCTGACATAGGTATTTTTAACTACGTGATTGCGGAAATAAGATTTTCCTTCTGTGACACCAAATTAACAGGAATCAAAATTCAGCCTGGCACAAAGAAGACCAGCATTGCTGAAGATGATAGAGTTGTTCTGGTTCACAGAATTTGTGTTGGACCAGAGTTTATATATTTATTATGCATTAAAGATAACAATACGTTTGTCATATAAAATAGACTCCTCAGCTTGATTAAATGCTGTTGTGCTACTTACAGTACTTTAATATTCTTATTTCTGATTTTGTAATTTATATTTCTTCAGTTTATATTCTCTCAAATTTCTATTTTTTTGTGAGGAGAAGAAGGGTCATGGTAGGGCAAACCCACTTTACATATAATCCTCATCCGTGCCTCCTTCTCCACTTCTTCCCTATGCAGAAGTTCATAGAGTTTGAAGATGCACTGGAACAGGAGAAGAAAGAACTACAAATCCAAGTGGAACACCTTGAATTTCAGACTCGACAGCTGGAGCTGAAGACCAAAAACTATGCAGACCAGAGTAAGCAAAGCTGTGCACCAGACACCATTATACACGTCTTCCACACTCATACAGTACTGCTTTAAAAACAATTTTCATACTTGTTTTTGTTTTAATGTAATTTGTACAAAGCACAAAATATCTGGTTTTCACTTACTTTGATGTAAAATTCTGAGCCTTCCAAAGGGTAGGATGTACCCAACTAATTCAGTAGAGGCTACTTTCTTCTCTTTTGTGCTCAGTCTCTCCAGATGCAAGGTGGAAGATTTGGGCCTTTGGAACCTGGTTTCCAGTTTATACTTTTAGAATCTTCTATTCTTACAAATATCATCACATTAATTAATTAGTTAGTTAGTTAGTTTGTGTATTTGTTTTTAGAAATACTTCCTTAATATGTGCAGCCATTGAAGTTCCCCATAGAATTTGTTGGTGTTTTGTCCAGTACACCAGCTCCTCTAGTAGCTGGAAGAGCCAGTCCCAGAGGACAATTTAAATTGTAGCCAAAGGAAGATGCTTGCAGGGCACCAGGCTACTGCTGAAAAACTTCTGTGTTTTTATTGCATTTGTGGTGCAAAATCGCTGGTATTGGGAACATGCATGAACTAAGTTTGTAACAAAGACCAAATCCCAAAATTCTGTTTCTGTTTATTTTATTCAGTAAGTGTAAATTAATTTCTAACAAAATAAGCTTTGTTTCTCAAATAGTTTATTTTGAGAGCCAGGTGCATGTTAGCTGATAATTGTGATCTTCTCTTGACAGTTTCTCGACTGGAAGAACGTGAATCGGAAATGAAGAAGGAGTATAATGCTCTGCATCAGCGTCATACAGAGGTAGGATATCATCTTTCTAAATAAATAAACTCTTGGTCTATTTCAACATGACTATAGCATGTCAAAGAACTCGGCTTTACAATCCTAGTGATGACTAGAGCTTCTGAACTTTGGGAACATCAGAAATTCCTGACTGGAGGGTATAAAGGGGATGGAGCCAGGCTTTGTTCACTGGTGCCCAGTGGAGACAGCTGGCACAAACTAGGACACAGAAAGTTCACTCTGAACAAAGTAGTAAAAACTACTGCGAGGAAAATGAGCTGTGGCACAGGTTGTTCAGAGGCATGTTGGAATCCCCTTTCTTGGAGGTACTCATAGGCCACCTGGACATGGTCCTGGCAGCCTGCTCTGCGTGGCCCTATTTCAGTAGGGGGTGGACTGATGGACCTTAGGACACTCCTTCCAATCTCAGCTGTTCTGTGATGGTGTGCACAGTGTCCCACTACCTCATCTCCCATTGCCAACGAGCCTCCAGGAGACGTCTTATGTTGGTTTTGGGTAAGCTCTTTCAAGGCTCTTTGGTTATGAGATCCAGCTGAAGTTATTTCTGACACTATTTGCTGACAAGTTTTCTATCAGATTAGACCATTCACTTACATCATCAGCTTAGAAGGCAACAGTAAAGACAAGGAAGTGTGCAAAAACCCCAGGGAATTTGATATGGATGCCATAGAAAATTGAACAAAAGCAGAAAATGAGCCTTTCCTTCCCATCTGTTTGCCTCATGGATTTTTCTCTCCTCACAGATGATCCAGACCTACGTGGAACACATTGAGCGATCTAAGATGCAGCCAGCTGGGGGAAATAACCAAACTGAGGGCAGTGTACCTGGGAGAAGGTAGGGCCGTGACCTCTCCACGTATCAACTCGTGTCACCTGGGAACGTAAGACACTGAGTGTGCATGTTTGAGAGAGAAAACAGAGCAGGACTTTTCCCTGGGGCCACGGATTGTAGCTGAAGCTCTTTTTAATGGGTTCTGGGTGAGTTGTGGGTACTTGATGGTGAGAAGCTTTGTATGCTGTTTTACAAAGGTGAGGCTTTGTCATGCTGCTGTTGATGGGGCCTCTGGAAAACACGTTTATATTCTTAGGTAGTGTGTAAAGATTTATCTATAGAGTGGATGGAGGTGTCAAATAAAGTATTTGTGTGTGTATTTGTCTTTGTATGTGGGATAGGCAGCAAAACGTAGCAATTAAAAGCATTTAGCCGTTACAGGATTTTTTCACCTGCTGTTCTTTTAGAGGAAGCTTTCTGTCAGTCACCAAAAATCCTACTTATGTCCAAGAAATGGATTTTCCTCCCTTCCTGCAGTGTTTGAGTTCTGACTAGAAAGAGATTGTCTAAAATATAAGAATCAATTGAGAAGAACCAAAAAAATAAGCTAGATGTCAGCTTTCCTAGGCAGAAGAGACAGGCATGAGGGGTGTAGAAAGCTTGAGGGCACATGGTGTAAAAAGAACCAGTAGTTTGTAGGTGCTCATCTGTTCACAGAATCTCCCTTATCAGACTATTTTTCTTCATTCTCTTCTATCCCTCACAGTCTAGAAATCCCAGAGCTCCCAGAACACCATCTGATCCTAGTGTTAGAGAAGGAATGGGATTAAGTGTGTTAGGCTTGTTTCTCTCACCATTGACACAGAATATATCTGTGGAAGTGCTTACACAGTAAAATCTAAAAGTACTGTTGGCAAAGGCAAACTTAGATCATCTCTCTTGTAAAGGGTGGGTCCTGTGTGCACCTGCCATCTTTGAGTCATAGAATATTCTGAGTTGAAAGGGAGCCACAAGGATCATCCAAGTCCAACTCCTGAGTTGGACTGCGTAGTAGAAATGGTTTTTAATGAGCTTTTCCTTCCTTGACTCTCAAATAAGCTGATATTAATTGTAGCTTTATGTTAACATTCCATGAAAGAGCTGCCCAGTGAAAAGTGTTGCTAGTTGTATCTACAAGACTGCCAGTCTCTGTGGTGAGGGGCAAAAAAGAATTGCCTCTTCATGTCAGAGAAGTTAGTCTTTTACCCTTTAAGTGTGGCATATTGCTAGTGTCCTTGGAGAGAAACACTTTGTCTGTGAAAAGTCCATAATGGGACTGTGATCCAGGTCTGTAGGAGCTACCAGTGGGAAATGGGAGTTTTTCCTTAATTTCCATCTTTGCACTGTTAGTGTGTGTAGCTCTCTGTATGTTGTGCTTGTGCACAGGCACCTGGGACAGGTGTGTTTTGATGTCATTGGACAGCTGGAAGGAGGAACTCCAGTGTTTGTGGATCTTAGTGCATTGCGTGGGGGAACAGGCATAATTTCTCATGACCTGAGAAACAAATTTGGGTGCATTTATTTAAAATAAATGGGACTAGGGAGAAGTTTGTGCAGCAACTTTTGTGGGGGTGGTGTATATCGATGGCCGTCCAAGAAGTATAATGAGGTTGTACCCACTTCCACATGGCGTAGGTTGCAGTGCACGTGTACCTTGTGTTTGTGGTAGGTTGCATGTTTGCATGACATTTGCTCTCTAATGGTTGTTCTTTTTGTCTCGCTTTTTGTGGGATTGCTGCTGTTTGGCTGTTATGTTTGTCACTGCAGTCATCGCCAGTCCTGGAGGAAAAGGTAAATCCTATTGCTGCATCTGAATTTCATTAATCCAAATGTTGGAGGTTGCTGTGGAGTGGTGACAGTGTGATGCTGGGAATGTTTTGTACTGGCATATTTGCTCTCTGTGTCTACTGGCCCTGTGCTGGACTTGCTGGTTCAGGGGCGCAGAAGGAACCATGGAGCTGGGTTAACACAGCAAGGAGAAACTTGGGCATGTAAATGCAGAAGACACACAAGTTTGGTTCAAAAATGTCTGAGATGGGATGTTTATACGCTTCACATCCCCTAATGTTTTAAAAAGTCATAGAATCATAGACCCATAGAATCATAGAATATCCTGAGTTGGAACAGGCCCATAAGGATTATCAAATCCAACTCCTGGCCCTGCACAGACACTCCAACAATCCCAACCTGTGCCTGACAGTGTTGTCCAAATGCTTCTGGAGCTCTGGCAGCCTTGGGGTTGTACCCATTCCCTGGGGAGCCTATCCAGTCCCTGATCACCCTCTGGGGGAAGAATCTTTTCCTGAAATCCAGCCTAAAACTCCCCTGATGCAGCTGCATGCAATTCCCTCAGGTTCCAAGAAATTTATTTTCTCTTATTTTATTCTGGAGAACAAGCCATGCCTAATTTTAGAGTGGAGCAGAACAAGTGTGTCAGTGTCAGTAGCTTTCCAAAGGCTCTTCTGGCTGATGGTTGGGCAGGGAGTGCTGTGCCCGGAGCCTTCAAAGAGACTAGTTTTCCTCTTCAAATGCTGGCAAACAAACTCTAGTTTTGTTATGTTTGGTAAACTTTAGGATGTTGCTTGTAGAACATCCTAATCCCAGGTTTTGGCTACTGCAAACCTTTATTGGAGGGTGTACTGTTCACCTTGTAACTCAAGGTGGAACTAACAAGTGTTAAGACTCACCTTGGCTGAGTCCTGGAAAGATGTGGGTATATGGGGGTGACTGCAGCACTCAAAATTTAGACCAGCCCTGAGGATATTTTAAATTTGTTTGAATTTAAATTTGATAGTCAACACCAGGACTGGAAAACTGGAGTGAGTTCTTCTGAGGTGTTTGCACTTTCCCCTTTCCTGGGAGGTTTTTAAGAGGCTTGAAGGTGTTTCCAAAGAAACTCAGCAAGTAAGATTCCTAACAGTCTGTGCTAAAATTCTTTCCTGAAGATTCTACAGCTTCTGATTCTACAGAGACCCTGTACCTCTGTCTCTTTAACAGGGACTGTGAAATTCACACATTTCCTCTCCATTTGGTGGCTCCTGTATTTCCTTGTGTGTTAAGTGTGTATGTGTTTTCGTATTAACAAAAAAAAAGAAAAAGGGAAAGTATAATTTAATGTCTCTCAGCATACTTTTGGGGTAGATTTTATGTCTCAGTGTTGACAGTGAGTTACATCAGGTCATTCCAACATAGTCACTAAGATATTCTGGCTGCACCACCTGTTTGACAAGGACTATTCTGCAGTTATAGGAAACTTTCTCCTGCTCCATATACTTGTGAAGGCAAGATGCTCTTAAAACTATCATTCTATCCTGAAGAAAAGGAAAGATATAAAACTAATGGTTAAAGCATCTCAAAAAATGGGCTAATTTTTTTTCTCCATAAAAAGAGATTTTTTTTTAAAGTAGTCTCCTGGGGATCCTTGGGTTATTTCTTTAACTGTAAAATTAGGAATTTTCTGATTTTGTGGCATAAAGGGGCTCTGATTTCTGGTTTTGAATCCCTTCATAGTCTCTTACACATTAAGATTACACACCTTAGATTCTACTTTCTGTGGTGCTTGGATCAATGCCAGGGTGAAGATTTCCTAGGAGGGGAAAAATTTGCCTAGTATGTTATTTAGAAACTTTTGTAGAAACTTGAAACCCAGCAGTTAAAAACTTTCAGTGTCCTGGAATGATAGCAGTGGGATAAAAAGAGGTACCTACAGCAGACAGGCCGAGGTAATTGTCCTTTGGCATCACGACCTAGTAGGAGCAGGTGTAAGTGGCAGGTTACAGTCATAAATTGGGATTTAGACAAAAAGCAGTGGAATGTTTTCACGAAACTTTCAGCAATTATATGTCACAAGCAACAAGATGCCTTTGGTAGTGGAAAGGAAAAGCTACAAGGAAACTGACAATTACTATCACATAGGAGTCTTTCTGGGTTTGAATCTGTGGAGAAATGGTAGAATCCTTAAGGTTGGAAAAGACCTCCAAGATCGTCAAGTCCGACCTTCAACTGGATACCCTCATGCCCACTAAATCATATTGCAAAGTGCCACATCCACACATCTTTTGAATGCTTCCAAGAATTATGACTCCACCACTGCCCTGGGCAACATGTTTCCGTGCTTAATCACTCCTTCAGTGAAGAAATTTTCTGCAATATCCAACCTGAACCTACCCTGGTGCAACTTGAGGACATTTCCTCTTGTTCTATTGCTTGTTACCTGTGAGAAGGTTAATGATGTTGTGTCAGTGATTTGTGTTCCTCCAAAATCCAGTTACATGCCTCCTTTCTAAGAGGGTTTGTGTATGAAACTTCCATGTATGAGTCTAGTATCTTCAGGAGAGGATTTTAATGCGGATTCCTAGGAAAAGTGCATCCCAAGCAGGGCTGCACTGGAAACACCTTTCTGCCCCATCTTGCCTATCCAAGACAGGCCACAGGAGGCATTCTTGCCTATTTAAGGTAGGTACTAATGCAGCAATGCAGCATGCTGTGGTGGCTGGGCATTGCTGGCAGTGAGAAGGTTAGGCATTGTGGTTTTTCTCAGCAGACATTGTCTCCTCTGGCTGGACACTCCATCTCTGTCCTTCCTAAAAGAGCTGGCTGGTGTACCATTCCTTGTGTTTGCTCTGTCCCAGGACCCTGTAGCAGTTGTTTGCCATGGTCACAAGTGAGGTGGCTGCGCTTGTTTCCAGTGTAGGCATGACACCCAATGCTGATGATCAATACAGAAAGGCACATGAAGGTCTGCTGTTACAATGTGCTAGAGTAGGGCAGGTTTCATCACACCCCCACGATTAAGCAAAAACCCTATGCGGGAGTAGGTGAAGTTCGATTGAGTCTGAGTGTGGGTGCACATCACACAGAGAATCAATTTAGTTCAGCTCTGCAGGGACTTGAGTCAATTAGAGAAACCCTGGTTTGCTGGATTCGGCAAGCTGCTGCCACAGCCTTTCCACCTCCACTGCTTGCTCTAGATCTTCTCCCACTGAAGCTTGGTCTCAAAATCCGTGCCAGCTTTTATGTTCAGAATCAAATCTGCAGCTAGTGAGTCACCTGCAGTTGCCAGAAAGGAGAGGATGAACAGAACACACTTAGAGACATCTAGCTATATGCATGATGCATTCATTTATATTGTTTAGTTTCTGAATTGCAAGTGCATTGTAATATGGGTATGGAGGGAGATTCTCTTTCCTGCTTAAAATTGGAAGTGATCCAACCCCTTGGTTCCTGTTGAAGTTCACCAGATTTGGAGTGGAATGTCATAAGCTTCACATAGATGACACTTAAAAGCCTTATTCCTCACCCTGTGATGACATCTCTAGAAGCTATGGAGCTTTATTTTTTTTGCTGTGAGAGTTGTTTGCCATGGTTTATTTTCCCCCAGTACCTTTGTTTCTCAGAAGAAACACTGACTTAAATTGGCTGGTGGTTCCCTGCACTTTCGTGTTCCTCCAAATTTCTCATACCGATTGAGCAGTCAGTTGTACCTGTTATGGCCACTGACCCCCTCCTTCTTATGAGTTTCCCCAGGAGGAGGTATTGCTCTCGCTGTAACACCATGGGACTGAGCAGCCAACACCAAGGAAGTGTGGGAGTTGATAGTTCAGACAGCTGCCATGTGAGGGTAACAGCTGCAGTCCATTCTCTAGTAACTAATATTTCACATACACTAGTGTGCTGTTTATTTTCTATCAGAACCTTGTACATGGCTAACACGCTTTCCTCTCTCTCTGTTTGTCTCTTTAGCAGGAAGGAACGTCCCAACTCCCTGAATGTCTTCCCCCTCGCTGATGGCATGGTACGTGGGCAGATAGGGGCCAAGATCATCCCAACACTGGACCACTGGCACCTGAGGGACCTCGGCCAGCTGCAGTCCAACTCCAGCTACAAGGTTTTCTAGACCATCACAGAGCAAGGGTTTCCCACTCTCTCACTGTCGATAACATCTCACATTTTCATTAAGCTGGAGACAGTCTGTGTCCATAACCCTTTGCAGCCTCTCCCTATATGTTTGCTCCCATAGTAGCTGTGCGGGAGGTGGGAGGATATTCTTCTGCATGCAGATCTGGCATATGGTGCAGGAAGGATTTGACACAGCTCCTCGTGCTGCTAGTCTTGGGGATAATCTCCTTTACTTGGCTGGCCCCAAGTTGGGAGGGATATGTGTGGAGGCAGTTAGGGATTGAGTGAAGAGAAATCCTTCACTTCTTAATAGCTTACTGGAGAGAGGACATGGTGGAACCTGTTCCTTCTCTCCACTTTAAGAGCAATGGTTCTGCAAATCAAGTGGGGCCAGGCATTGGGTTGCACTTGCCCTTAAGTGTTTGCCATTTTTGACTGATCTCCTGGCCTTCCTATCTTCACTAAAATGGGCTCCTTCTTATCCTGTCTGGATGCCCAAGTCTTGCACTGCGCTTAAAGGCCTTATGTTCCTCCTATGCCTAGTCACTGTCTACCTTGAGCACATCTGTCACTGTTACTGCTCTGCCTTCTCCACCAGGTCTTCCAAAATCCTCATAGCATTGCAGCTGCACTGGAGCAGTTCTTGGTGCTGCCTGTTGCATCTTGTGCTCTGCTCTGCCATTCAGGAGTCTCTGCTTTGCTATTTGGAGATTGGTCTGAGGCCCAAGGCCCAAGTGGTGTGCTCTGAGCTTGACAGCTCACTGCAGCTGTTTACAGATTAGGCTATGCATAGTGACCCACATTTCCCATGAGCTGTACATGTAGACTTTGCCAAGTCTTTGTGCTCAGGATCCCACCAAATTCTTCTCTTTAAGTGGCTTTCCACAAATGCCTGGTGAAAGGTCTGAGAGTCACTGGTTTCTCTGCTGAGCACAGCTCAGAGTGTTCACTGGCATCTCACAGGGCTTCTGCTCTGCTTCAAAAGCATCTGATTAAATTTACCTTCGCTCTGCTTGGAATTTGTAGAACATTGACTGTTTTATGTGTCACATGTAAGGATTGGTCTCCTTTTGAAAAGTTGTGAATCACTGATCCTGTAAACTACATTGAGGCAGTGAAGGGAAAGAGGAGATTAAAAAAAAGAAATCCTCAGCTTGTTGTACCCATTCTATATGTCTCCAGATTCCATGAACGGGCTTTCACATGAGGGACTCTACAGCAGCGGGCTTCTTGATGCATCGACAAATTCACAGTTTACTCAGAAAACAAAGCAGCAAGTACATTTTCTAAAAACTATCTCTGTAAAGCAGCCAGGCCTAGCACAGCACAAATGTCAGCTCTCTGTCATTGTGGAATTTGGAAATCCAAAATATGTTTGCCTGGGATGGAGGGTTGGAATCCAGTCCTTACTATAGTGTTAGAGGCACAGAATTTTGGGAAACGTAGCAACTTGCAGAATGCCATTCAGATCCTACAGTTATTTCTGGAAGTCTCTACCTTGAATTAGGGAATAGCAGTGCCACAGTACAATAACATAATAAAGGGTGATGTAAATGAGGACAGAGTATGAATGTGTTTCTTCATACTAGTGCTGTGCCAGCACAGCCAAAATGGATGGAGCCCCAGCCCACCTCTGGAATCAGTTACTCCTCAGGTTCTCAAGGCATTGATGCACACCTTGGTGTGAACAGGCCTTCCAGTGATCAGGCTGGGCAGTGGGGGTTAGTTTTTAGAGAAGAGCTGGATGGACACTCTGGTTAGATCCATTTTCCACAGCCTTGCTAAGGTCTAATTCCTTAAGTGGTCCCACTGAGAACTTGGAAAAGAAATAACCCAGCATCTGCATTGCAGGGGAATGCAGCAGGGAACACACCCTGCACAGGGGTTGGAACTAGGTGATGCTTAAGATCCTTTCCAACCCAAACCATTCTGTGATTACTGACTGGATCTCTTAGTTATTTGGTGGTGGTGGTGGTGGTGGTGGTGGTGGTGGTGTCAGGCCAGAAAAATCTGGTTCCAAGAAAGCTTTGTGCAGAACTAGCAGTGTGCTGTTCCAAATGTATTGTGCTGGGATTCATGTTGGTGCTTGTTAGGGAGACTCAGAGTGGAATGCTGGGATAAAGAAGGCTAGGTGGTATAGTAGACGTAAGGAGCTTATGCTGTGGAAGACTTGGATGGGTAGTCTGTTATGGAGAATTTCCTGAGTATAGAGCAAATTAATGAATAATTAAAGGATGTGATTGACTGACTTGATAGTTTGGAACAGAGATTTTCCTTCAGTTCTTGCACACTCTGTGACTGAAATGCTATCTCTTAAATCTTCTGCGTGACTGACTTCTCAGAGGCGTGGCTCATGTCCCCTTGCCTCTTCTTCAGAGCTCTGATATTTTGCTGACATCCCTCACATGACCCATCAACCCAGTATGTACCTGACTATTCTTGCTAGTTTTCCTTCTTCATGGGGCCATGCTGTACTTACACTTTAAGTGTCCTTGTTTACTTTTATTACTATTTTCTATTTTAGTTGCTGTCATTATTTTATTTTTTATTCAGTTGTACATTTATTTTATACAGTGTTTTGGAGATGAAAATCCTTAACATTTTTGTTTTTATGTACTATGCTTTCAGTGGTATAACCATTGTGGCTTCTCATGGTGACGTATGACTGCTATGAATGTTGGGCCTTTACAGTGCATTTTGGAAGTCACTACTACAGTTGATGTTTAGGAGGTTGACAGGTATGGCTGTAGGTAAGTGGTGGCTGTGGAGATTGTTCCTTGGGTGAGCTATGGGTTTTGAAGAATGCCTCCTGTGCTGGAGAGAAGATCTGTACTCTTTAGTGCAATATTTAGCATTAACAGAGCACTCAGACAATAGAAGGAAGATACCAGCTTCTGGGCTGTGAAGAGGAGCGCATTGATAGTATTTACATTTGGGGAGGAATTTCTCCAATACAGGCTGGAAGGTTGAGAAAGTATGTTTTCTAGGTAAATATGAAACTCACATCTATAACCAAAGAATACTGAAAGACCAAGGTAATTACTTATTCATGTGTTCAGGGTAAGGGTCAGGTTACGTCAGTAAAGAAGAAGTTACAGGATATCGCTGATACAAATATCACCCTATAGAAACCTGATCCAGGGCTTTTGAATGACATCTGGTTCATAAGAACAAGGAATGACAAGTGGAGTGGACCCACCCAGGTGTCTCTTACATGGCTGAGATGCTCCTGACCTTTGGTTATTCTCATAGACTTAGAGTGGGTCAAAGAACATATCTGAATTCTTTCATCCAACAGCAGTTTTGTTTGAGGGAAGAGGTTTTATGGTTGCACTTCGCACTTGATATTTTTTGTCACTTTGTACATCTGAAAGGACAGAAGACAAACTGCAGTTGAGGTAGTCCAGACCTTACTGGAGCCTATTTATTATCAAAAATCCCATTTGATTCTTTTTTTCTTTACATATTAGGAAAATAGTTCCTAAACCAGAAAATGAAGTAGAGGTGGGAAGTGTGGTTTTCACATGTAGCAGCCTAAGTGCAAAGTTCTCATCTCAGTCTTGATGCTAAAACCAGCATACGTGCAGAGAGATGGTTTGGATATTCATGTGGGAATGTGGGTGCTGTTTGGACTGACAACGCAGAAAATATACAAAATGTGGATTGCATTTAATGGTAGTGCCATTTTAAAAAGCTGAGTTTCCAATATAAATGCGCAGATGCAGTGTAAACTCTTTGACTTCCATGGTGCAGTGTGCAGCACGGCATTCTAAGATGAGCATGCAGAGGCCAGTCTAATTAAAGGAAGATCTTAATAAGATTCCAGATTTAACAAAAATATGGCTGCAAAGGGTTAAGTCACCATTTTTTTCAGTCTTCTCACTTATCCCATATTGGATTTTTTTGTCATGTTGTGAAGCTGTTATTAGAACAAGAGAACGAGACTTCCAGATGAGCAAAGTGAAACCGTGTCACAGCTCCAGGGTTGAGGGGCTCAGAGCAGCTTCTGAGCAGAACCAGGATCTCTCTAGTACTTGCACAGGAGCTGAGAGGCCAGTCTGGATGTGCAGATGCTGAATGCCACTGCACTCAATTGCAACTCCCTGTTGCATATAACTCAGCATTAATTATGTCATCTCCCTGCAGGCAGTAATTAGAGGGGGCTGCTCTTAAGACTGGGGAGATCTCATTTAGGTCTGAGAGAGATAAGAATGCTGGTCAGGGCATTCCTTCTCTGACTGAAACAGTGCTGCTTTCCTTGATAAACGCGGGTCACAGTGTAAAACCCTGACAAAGCCTTGTAGCCTCCCTGTTCCTCAAGAGGGGATGCTACAAGAACTGGGGCTGTAATGTCTGTTAAAACCAAGAGCCATTTTGCACATTCCATACTGAGAATTCATCTCCTGTGTTCATTTCTCACCTTTCTGAATTCTTGGGTATTGTCATCTTGCCATGTGGAAGTGGGAGACCACATCTGTTTCTACCACATTCTCAAGCTGGACCCATGCCTGCCTAGCTCTGCATAAGGTGGTTTGGGGGCCTAGGTCACCTGTGTCAGACAAGCCAGAGCATCCTAGATCAGTTTAGTGTCAAAACCAGTTTGCTAATTTCTCATCCAGGTGTGGTGATGGCTTACAGTGATGACATCAGCCAAGACTTCTGAGGCCACTTCACATCCTTCCCAAGGGATATCCATGTTGCCTTCCAGCCTTGGGAAACACTGCCTAGTTTGCTGCAAGTGCCAAAGCCCTTCAGCTTCACTGTAGTCAGTATGATCTACAGGTGCTTTACACCTGTGATAAGGCCAGCTTTCTTGAGATCACATACCAATGTGATTTGTGAAGACCAGTATTCAGTAGTGAAGGAGGAAGGTTATCAGCCCTTTCACAGGTGGGATTTGCTTGTTGAGTTCATTGCAATAACTTGCTTCTTCACTGTGGTGGTAGTGCCCGGTGTCACCAGCAAATGATGGGACATGTAACTGGTACAGTGAGCAAGAACCATGCTCATAGTGCTTTGAGGCAGCCATACACCAGCAAACGGGACTTACTGAAAGGTATAATTGTGCTTTTCCCTTTCTGTTCTGCCACCCTGAAATTGCCACAGTGCCCCCAAGATGAAATGTCTGAATCTGGGCAGTCCTCAGCAGCTGCCACGCCGAGCACCACGGGAACCAAGTCCAACACTCCCACGTCATCTGTGCCCTCTGCTGCTGTCACCCCTCTGAACGAGAGCATCCAGCCCATAAGCGAGTACACCAATGGCACCACCAAGAGCAACAAGAGGGCACGAGAAAAGCGGAACAGCCGGAACATGGAAGTCCAGGTCACACAGGAGATGAGAAATGTCAGCATAGGTATGGCAGCTGGAGCTCAGGTACTTGGTCACTAACGTAATCGACTTCCCAGTGCTTGTGTCTCTCTTTTACAGGGAGAGGCTGTGAGACCGCACTGTAAGTATAGAATTTCAGGAAGCCTGCCTTGGAAAGGTACATGAATGAGACAGGGTTAATTGGATGTTAGCAGTTCTCTGTGTAGCAAATTTTTGAATATATCAGTTATATGAGTAATTCACAGGATGGGAACAGGTTACTTTGTTCCATGTCCTGCAGTGGCATGCATTCATGCCATGGAACGTCTTTCGTGAGCACTCAAGTCACATCTTAGGCTGAGCTTTTGAGAAGCTGTTTCTGGACCTCATCCAAATGACAGTTAAAAGCTTATATTTAGTTTTCTCTCTGGATTTATTTGTAAGTATTTTATATCCAGTTATTCAAATGCCAAATTTGTCAGTGAGATTAAATAATTAATTTTCCCTCTGTGTGCGCTTATCCCACACTCTGATTTGCTTAAAAAAAGGAATTCTACCCAGCTGTTTTTCTCAGCTAAATGAGCTGATTCCTTTTAGCCTCTTACTCATATAAGAATACTCCTAAATCTTTGGAAGTTACAGTTGTTTCCTCTCCGTTTTACAGAGTCCTTTAGTAATTTGAATTCATGATTTCTTGTCAGGAAAGCCATCATCTAAGCATTAGCATCAGGCTGTTAAATAAATGAATGGTGTAATAACATGATAATAACACAGCCCATTAGCTGTGTAGTGTCTGAGCAGATCTATCCTGGATTGTGAGACTTGCAGTGGCCATCAGAAATGAGAAGTGATCTGTTTTACAGGTCATGAACTCAAATACAAGAGCGCTGTAAGACTTACTAAAGGTCATTAGGATAATTTGCAGGAGCACAGGGGTAAACATGGGTCTCTGAGGTTGGCATCTGAACCAGGTGATCATCTTTTTACCCAAGTTATTCCTTGGGAAGCAAAAGTTATAACTAAGTTATTACTAAAGCAGAAATTCCTCTGCTAACATTCACAAGCTGGTTCCTAACAAAGTAAGATGATAAACCAACATGTAACATCTTTGCTGTAGCACTGAATGAGAACTGCCATGACTGAGTTGCAGTCTGTATTTTCCTGAGGGAGTCCTCAGGGTTACAGGTGTCCATCTGTCAGAGACTAGGGTAGTTGTCCTTGGAAGCATATGGGTTCTTCACAGCCTGCTGTTAGATTGTGGTCTGGCTATGATCCTGGCCAAGGCAAGACCATGAAACACTTATATCAGGAAAGCTAAGCATGGATGTCAGTAGTTTGAATGCCCTGTAAATACCCTGATTTTTACAATTGCTGCTTTACAAGCTCATTTACTATCAACAGCTTTCGTGGATCAAAGTCATGTCTTTTCTGCATGTGTGCGATTGTCAAGTGGAAGCTTTTTTTTTTGGCACTTTCCTGGTGAAAGTGTGATATTGTGGAATTTGCTAACAGCAGATAGTTGTGTCTTCCTTATGTGCTCTGCATATTCAGCCTTTCAGCTGTTTCTCACCCCTAATGCAAAATCAATTCTTCATGCGTAGAAGTAATGCACATACTTGAATTTTAATTATGTATTTTATGCATCTGTAGTTAAAATGTCTGTTAGTGATGCACGTGCCTTATAGCTGATCTACCAAAAATGATACTCAGAGATGTTTGCAGAAAAGCTTCTCAGCTTGTAAAATAAAGCTGAGGAAGGCTGTGCTTGTGTTAGACCCGCTGAGTGTGGATGCCTGCTTTGGCAGCAGATCCAGATCACTCTTTGTCTTCCAGCCTGGGTTTGCTGTCAGCTCATGCACAATGCCAGCCTGAAAGAAATTAACACTTCAGTTGTCATAGACTTTGTATATTTGGCTGCTGAGATAATTTGGAAAGGTCAAAAATATCACATCTAGTGTCATTGAGGGACTAATGTAATTCACAAATTAGGTCGTTGATTCTTCAGGAATTCCTTGTGTGAACAGACACTGTGTTCATGGTGCTTGTTTAGAATAGATGCAAGTCTGAGCTTTCAAAGAGTTTGGTATCCAATAAGTAGGACTTGACAAGAGGAAGAAATTCCTTATTCTTTAAATATTGGCTTCAGGCTGTAGATTACACACAAACAGATTTCATTTTTGCTTTTGAAGTCAAGTTTCACTGTAATGGGTATCTAAAGCAGTGTAGACTTGAGAATTTGTATTGAAAACCTGTTTCTATTACAACGAAATAGTGCCAGTTCCTAACAATAGTAATTTCTATGGAGCTGTACAGAAAATCACTGTGTTGCCTGCTGTCTCGGCTAATGCTCTGTGGGGATGGAGGAGTTCTTTATTGGCAGAAAAAAGTGACTTTTGGAATTTATTTCAGTGGATAAAATATTTCTGCTTATCTCATTTTAGTGAGTATTGAGGGCAATGACTTTAGTGATGCTCTAGAATAGGGGTAGGAAGGGGGATGCTTATGGTGTTTCTGCTCTGGAATTGAGAAGCCACCTTCAACCACTTTCTGTTCTGATTTTAAGACTTTGAACATGGCACCATGAAATTTTCAAACCTTAATATTCAAAGTTCTAAAAGTCCCTTCAAGAAATACCATTCTCTGAAAGTCCTGATCCTGTATGTGATATGTACTGTCTTACCTAGGGATGGGCAGCAGTGATGAATGGTCCGATGTCCAGGACATCATTGATTCTACCCCAGAGCTGGATATGTGTCAGGACCCCCGCCTGGAACGCACGGGTAGCAGGTACTGATCGTGACTTTTCCCTGTGTGCTCTGTCATTTGGCTTCATGAGGAGTGAGGAATGGATGCTCTCGCTCACAGTGAGCTCACAGTGCACCTGTTTGAGGCAGTCCATATATTCTGCCTAGTATCAGAGGTCCTGACCTGCTTTGAGTTCTCCAAAGGCAGGTGCGTGCTGGTGATCTGCAGGAGGATGTGTACAGCTGACCCAGGACTGGGCTCATTTGCCTTACTGGTCAGGGAGTTCAGAGAGATGATAGAGCAGCAGAAGGTTTAAGACAAGCAAAGAGAACGTGGGCTTAGGCTGCCAGGAAGAGGGAAAAGGTGCATTTGTCTAATAAGAGCTCAGTTCTGAATTCCATTTTAAAACCTCAAGTGCTTTTCAGTTCTAATTTTTTTCAAGTATTTGAGGAGTAGAGGCAGGGCTGTCCCCAAGGGGAAGACAAACAGAGGTAACCTCAGCAATCCCAATCCCACACACTCTGAGCAGGGAGGCTCAGATCACTGGTAGTGAGCCCTGTCAGCAGCCCCAGACGAGGCAAGGGTGTGAATTCAGTCCCAGTGCTACCCATGAACAGTGGAAGACAGGACTGAAGACAGGTGCAGCTTAGCAAAAGACTGAAGGCACAAGCCTGAGGTCACAGGGAGCCCTGGGACCAGTGGGCAGGTGCGGTTCCCAGGTGAGGCTGGTCAGAGCAATTGTGCACCAAGGAGTAACCACAAATCCTCGACAGAGTTTTCAGAAGAATCATCAGACTTTTACTAAACTACTCTGCTACTCTGGTCCCTGCCCATCACCCATTTTGTTCTAAAAAGGAGGCTTCCTAAGGGCTGTTATTTTTGGCACCACATTTCTGTGAGGCATAGGCTTCATAGCCTAGGTACCTTGATTTGTTTTTACTAAAGTTTACCTTTTACCCTTGTCCAGTGGGTAATTTGGCACTATATCAGCAAAAAATCCCCCCATAATCCTACAGATAGGCTGAAAATACAGCACCCTGGCAGAGTGAAGGCAAGATTACCTCATGGTCCCAAGCTGGACTGGATTTGCCCACCCTGTTGAGCACCCCCACTGAGAAGGGTACAAGCAGCAATAACACCTGCATTTCTAAGCTGGGAAGGCACACACAGTTAAGCTCCCCTTGGGACATGTAGGAGGCCTGGACTATTTTTAGGGTCAGGAGGAATCTAGGGAGTTGAAAACACTGTATGTGGGGAAGACAAAAGTGACTGATGAGATCAGATAGAAAATTAGTCAAATCCAAGGGAAAGAAGGAAACAGAGAGGATTGATGCACAGGAGCTCTTCAGGCAGGAATCTCTGCTCCAAGTGGTGAGCCTGAAAGCTGCAGGAGACACAGCCTGACTTAGACTGCTGACAGTCTGTGTGCTGCTCTGAGAGCAGAGTGCTTTGATGATACATACAGCTCTGAAAGCTGAATGCTGAACAGGAACATTCAGTCTGAATTAGCTCTCCAGGTCAGACTGAGGGCTGGTTTCCCTTGTCATTTGTGCTGACCATCAGACCGTGTGAACTGATTAATTGCAGTGCCATCACAGCACCATTTGTATCTCCTGAGTGCTCTCAGATGTCTGGGTAGCTGGAATTTTTCTGTAACTGAAAAACCCACTTTTTTTTCCTCTTCTTTGCAGTGTGCTGTAGCTGCAATATCAGAGGCAGCTACTACACTCCATTTGTAATCACTAAGATAATTTATGTGATAATGAAGCCATACAACTTGAGATCATCTCAATTGGTGCTTACCTTTCTGATAGATTGCTGTAGAAATCGCACAGCTGCTGTTCATGCTAGTTGATGTCACTCATACAAGGCAGCACACAGCAAAGTGTTTATAACCCACATTAAGACAATTTTTTAGAATAAACAGCCACAGTCACAGAGGTTGCCTTGCTGTACATCATCTAACAGCTGTTTGCTGCTTTGAGCCATGAGTCTGTCCAGAAATACTAGAAGATTCTTGATGTATCAAAGACACTGAGAGGTGGAAATGCGCCCTCATCTGATAAGACTGAAAACTATTAACTTTGATTACCTTTGATGAGATACATTTAGGGACATGTGAAGAAGCATTTCAACACATAGGCTTACCCGAAGGGAAAATGGACCTTTCAGGCTGATTGCACTTACTGGCTGGCCAAGTAGAAAGGCCATTGCTGTTTTCAGCATTGAATTCCTTATCTGGTCTTACTGCCGTCTGAGGTTTCTATCTAGACTGATAGGAACATGGGAATCCTTGCAGAATCTGACAGGTCAAAGCTGAGCGCTTCTGCGAGTTGAAATTTTTCTGTGAAACATTGAATAGACCTTAACTTGTGTGACTTCAAAGTAAATCATCTGGGTGAGTTTTGAGGTTGTGCATGATAGATGTGTCCTCAGCACAAGAAGGACATGAAGCTGTTGGAGCAAGTCCAGAGGAGCCCATGGACATGCTCCAAGGACTGGATCCAGGCTGGGAGAGCTGGGAGTGTTCACCTGGAGAAGAAAAGGTTCCAGGGAGACCTCAGAGCCCCTTCCAGTGCCTAAAGGGGCACCAGGAGAGGGAGTTGGGACAAGGGTTGGAGGGATAGGACAAGGGGGAATGGCTGCCCACTACCAGAGGGCAGGGTTAGATGAGATATTGGGAAAAAATTCTTGGCTGTGAGGGTGGGGAGGCCCTGGCATAGGTTACCCAGAGCAGCTTTGGCTGCCCCATCTCGGGAAGTGTCCAAGGCCATGTTGGACGGGGCTTGAAGCAATCTGGGATAGTGAAGGTGTTCCTGCCCATGGCAGGGGTTGTTAGAATTAGAACTAGGCGGTCTTTTAGGTCCCTTCCAACCCAAACCATTCCATGATTCTGTGGTGTGGGTAACACATGCTATTTTTTTACTCAGCCAATGGTGAACAGATGGAATGTGCTGTTAGGATTTTGATTGCAACTGTCTGAGATGCTCAGTATTTCAAAGTAAATTTTTGAGCTTAAGTGTTGCCAAGTAACAAGATTCCTTCTGTTTTTTTTTTTGCTTCCAACAACAGCCCAACACAGGGGATTGTGAACAAAGCATTTGGCATCAACACAGACTCGCTGTACCATGAACTTTCCACAGCGGGGTCTGAGGTCATTGGAGATGTCGATGAAGGAGCAGATCTTCTAGGTAAAACTGTTAGAACCAATCTGTTCTCTCTGGTACAATGACACTATATTAAGCTTATAGAAACATTTAAATTCTCTTTTTTCTTTCAGAACTTGGATGTTTAGCTTTTTTAAGAAAGCATGGAAATTGAAATACATATGATAGAAGCATGTACCTGCAGTACAGTAATGATTATTTAGAAAATAATCTCAGCTGTTAGGTCACTTTTATTTGGGTTGTCTTTAGTACGTAAGTTATTTTTCTACAGGACTCTTCCACACAAATAATTGGAAGACAAAATTTGTTCCTTGTGCTTCTGGCGGAAAATTCTTCCCGCAGTAGTTTTATACTCGGAGTAAAAAATTTATTTGAAATTTGTAAGAAAGTTGACTCATTTGGTAAAGTTTTTGATGTTTAAATGACGTGGAAATATTGTGGTCTGTAATGTGGTATTTACTGTTTTACAGTCAGCCTAAGAGATATAGTAATTCACTTTTTGGGCTGGTTTTGAAGGTGTTTGTAATACCTGTAGCCAGGCTGTGTTCTGTGTTCCTGGTTGGGACTCTGCAGCAGTCAGAGAAGCAGCTTTGCCTCAGGGAGCACTCTGAGCCCTCTCCATACTTTTTTGTATTGGATTCCTGAGTATCTAGATCTTGCTTCTTGACAGAATTTAAGTATGTTCTTAATTCCTGCTGTTTTCCTGCATCAGGACAGTACAAGTGGTCTTTGAATACAAAGGTGATACAGGCAGCTGATAGAGTTTGTAACAGTATAGCTCATTTTCCATGTTACTGCTTGCTTCAAAGAGCCCTAGGACACATGAAGACTCCAGAAACAACACGTTATGTGTGCTTAGCAGCAAGGGATCTGATCTGAAAGCGAACATTTGCTTCCTGGTGATTACTTATATAGATCTGCTTATGGATAATCTTGTAAGTTTGGTTCTGTATACGTGTCCAGAACAGAATGAGCTGAAGTATGTCATACAGACTTGCAGCAACTCACCTTTGCCCAAATTAGGAAGGTACTCGTATTAGCTTTGATATGTCTTGTATCAGGACCCTTAAAAAGCATATGTTTCTGCAGCGGGGATAGATTTTTCCCTATTAACCAAAAACTTAACCCTGAAGATGTGGACTGAAAACTGGAAAAGGGTTAATACAATACCTCTTGTTTGATGAAAGACAAATGAAAGTTATGCTATTATAGCCAACTGTGTGACTGGAATTAAGAACACGAACCAGACCGTCACGAGAGTGCTTGCAATAGCTTTTTGGTTTGGGTTGGTTTTTTTCAATCATGCTAGCCCTGCAGCATGAAAGAGAGCCCTCGTGCCCTTGCCTAAAGCGTAAAATCATCTATTGTTTCACCTTCAACTCAAGATTTCCAGAAGAAAAAAAATCTGCAGAAGACTCAGGATGAACACACAGGCTTTCTCTGCCTGCAATGGGAGCAGATCTGTGCAAATATTTACAAAATTAAGAATTTTGAAGGAAAAGCAAGATTTCCAGGTTTGAGAATCTCTTGGATGCTGGTAGTCATTTGTAGGAGGGCTGGGGCTCCTGCTTAAAGGGAAGCTTGACAATAGGAACTACATGTGATGGTTAAAGCTGTGGAATGAATTTTGGTTAACCAGCTCCATGCATTATCAGGAGCTCTCTTCCTAGCAGAATCAAAGCAGTAAAACCATGGATAATCTTGCCATTGACTGTCTATTTTCTCTGGGTCCTTGTGTGCTTCCTTATCAAGGAGTGTTGGGTTGATTCTGTGGCTCTGTCTGCTAATCACTGTGCCAACTGCTGCTTTCCTTCTCCCCCCAAAATGGCCAGGGTATCAGGTATTATTGGCTTGGAAGAGTTACTATTCTGGAAAATCACTTGCTTGGTGTTTGAACAACTTCGGACAATGTGCTTCCCACTTTAGAAGCCTGCCTTATGGAAATCCACTTCCCCTTGGGATTGATTACCCTGTAGCCTGACCCAGTGATCAGCAAGAAATGCAGACTGTTGTTTTCAAAGGGCCAGAGCTTTTTGTTGCCCAAATCTTGCATGGTTGTTCACTACAGTCTTGAAGTCAAAGGTGCTTCACCTCTTCCTGCTATAAGGCTGCCCAAAGACTTCAGTGTGGTGAGATGTCTGTTGTTTGGGAGCTACCACTTGCAATAAAAATGTACAGACTTTGTTGAACAGTGCCCATGTAAGCATGGGCCCTGAAGATCACAGTGTGATTTCCAAAGACTGCAGTGTGGCTTACTAGGAGGACATTTCTCTGCTGGGACCATTTTCTGACCTGAGCAGAGCGGAACTCTTTCAGGTGATCCCATGGTGGGCCAGCAAAATAGGAAGGCTGGTTCCTTTTCAAACCTGGGAGATGGACTTCGATGAAATCGGATTGTTCTGTGTCTTTTTTTGTGATAAACATTGATCTAATTAATCCTTCTCCCAAGTTCTGCCACTGGCTCTGGCACATAAGAGTGTTTTTAAAATAAGCACAAACATTGCTGGTTGTACAAAGAGAGGAAGCACAGAGACATCTCAGGAGTCGAGTCTCAACAAGAAATGAGACTGCTACCTTTTTTTGGCTTTGCACAATAGGAGGCACAAAAGAAAGTCTGGTAAAGATAGAAGCAAAGGGCTAGATCATAGGGCTGACAAAAATCTGTCAACATAATCCAAAATTTTGACTTTTTCGTTAGGTAGGAAGTTCTCTCTTTGTGCTGTACCTTTGATTTTGAGGATACACAGAGGAAATGGTGCTTTATGAACATGATGTAAGAAACAAGATCCACAAACTGAAAGAGTTCTCTCTAGGTCATATTTGGAGCTGGCTTCTTTCTGTAAATCAAATTAATGAATGACTGTTAGCTCGCTTAAGTGAAGACTTATTGCTTCCTCCAGTCTCTCAAAACTTGGCAGTCAATCTGTAAAGAATATTCCCTTTTTATTGGTCTCAGTTTCTTAGAGAAATTAAATTAAAGAGTACCTTAGAAACAGGACTTACAGAAATTACCCTTGGGCAGTGGCTGGCAGGCAAGTCTGATTCTGGAATGGAAAATCCCATTTATTTCTGGTACATAAGTTGCACTCTTCATGTTTTATTATTTTGAATAAAACCCACAAAACATGTGGGTTTCCCCCTGCCTCTAATACTGCTTTACATACATGGGTTTGTGTAGGAAGTATTCTGGAGAAAAATGTGGAGTGAGAACAATTATTTATTAATGAGAATTGAGAACCAAATTCCCTTATTTCTCTGACAGACTTAAGAGCACTAGTTAGCTGTTTTCCTGCATATTCCCTTGTTAATCACAACTGATCCTGGGTAGGCTCCTGTTCTCCCATCTTCCCTTTTCTTAGCTCCCCCTTCTACCAGATCCCCCTTCCTGCTCTTCCCTATTCCAAGTGTTTCCAGACACAAATGATCACAGCAGTTTGGTTGTGTTCAGTGCACAGGTCCTTTTGCTGAGAGTAGGGAGCAGATTGCCCAGAGAAGCTGTGGCCGCACCATCTTTGGGAGTGTCCAAGGCCAGGTTGGACATGGCTTGGAGCAACCTGGTACAGTGGAAGATGTCCCTGCACATGGCAGGGGGTGGAACTGGATGATCATTCCGACCCAAACCATTCTGTGATTCAGATTTTTATCTTTTCTTTGGAAATTAAAGAGCAGGGGGTCTGTGGTGAAGACAGAAATGCAGCCTTTTTAGTGGTAAGTTTTTATACAGTGTTGTATACAGAAGTTGAAATGAGATTTTCAAACTAAGTCCCAGCAATACACTGTACAGAAAAAAAGTTTTAAATGCAACCAGTTGTCTTTTGCAAGCTGAAGTGTCATTGGAGAGCACAGCTGTTGTTAGAGGATCCAGCTGTTACAATCACAAGGGGAGGGGAAGTGAGAGGTAGTGGGAATAAGCTGTTCTGCATTTAGTGGTACATGACTAAATAAAGACAAAATAAAGGTTTACCCAGTCCAGGAAGATCTAATTGCCTCAAATCCACATCTGGAAATCTGGGGTTAGCTGAGGTGTCTGATTGCAGTTGTACCACAGGTTACCTTTCCTTGATTTTTTTTTCTGTCCTATGTGTAGAGTCATGCCATCAACAGCTATGGCAGGTCCTGTCCTTACTATTTCATGCCTTTTGACATTGAAATGGCTGAATCATTGTTAATTTTTTTTAAACAAAATTTTGATTTTGTTGGTTTCAGTCACTGATTGATCCTTTTTCACTTCCTTTTTCCCTTGTCTCTCTGTGCTTCGCTGGACATGGCGCATAGGGGAGTTCTCAGGTGTGTATCTCCTGCTCACTTCTTGTTTCTTTTTTTCTGGTTGAGGTTGGATGATGCGGTATACACGTGTGATACTCCCCTGCTCTTGTCCAAACACGGCTGGCTTTGCAGACTTCTCCCACCTCGCCTTGCTTGGTTGCCTCACACTGGTGGGTCCCTGCAGCAGGAGGTCCTGCTCTGCTCACGCTCCTGCTATCTTTCAACCTGCTTTCTCTTGTGGGGCTGGGGGCAGGTTTGCTCCACAGTGTCACACTAGCCTGTTACTCAGGGTCTTGGGGCTCAAAGGACTTTTTTTCTGCCAGGAAGGATCCTTGTAGCAGAGGTCAGGTGGGCACAGACTGAGTGAGGGTCCCACTGTCCTCTCCGTGGTGTGTGCTGTGAGGAGTTCCTCCATGTGCCAGTGGCTGTGATGGGTTACCTGGTGCAAACCAAGCCCCTTCGGGTATCATGATAGTGACATTAGAGACACTTTCATGATGGGTTAGTGTGGCAAAGCCTCTGTCTTTGGTGGGAACTTTGCCTTTCTGTCTCAGGAGTTGGGTGACGGCTCTGTCCTTTGTTGGGGGAGGCTGCTTGCTGCCCTAGGGCCACGCTCTGCCATCAATTTTGCACCTGCTTGTAAAATACACTTGGGCCCTGATGCAATACCAGTTGAAGTCAAAGGGATCTCTCTTGACTACAGTGCAAAGTGGGCAAAATTTGCCCTGTAGTAAAGATGGTGACCTGGCAGCTGCGATAGTGTCATTTGCCAACGAGCTCTGCCATGTCCCTGTGCCTGGTACTGCTCAGTGTGGGCTCCATGATGATACCAAGAAGGGGACGGCATCATCCCTTCTTTTCATTCCAACTGGTTTTACTGGAAGCCACACTTTTTGTGAACATTCCTTGAAAACACCCCACTAAAGTTGAGTTGGAATTTGTTGCAATGGGGAGGTAGATTTGGGCCTTTTTAGGCCAGATGAAAGCTTTGATACTCAGCCCCACTTTTGGTTTTTTTCCCCTGCTACTGTCCTTCCCTCACCCTGCTCATAACGTCTATTGACCTGCCGTTGTTGTGGTGATGGGAAACTCAAGGGAAAATGATGAAGATGAAAGAAGCAGGTGGGGTAATCTCAAGCTTATCCTGACATCTGTTGTGATAGGACAAGGAGTGATGGTTTTAAACAAAAGAAGGGAGATTTAGATTAGATACAAGAAATTTTTTTTTTTGCAATTAGGGTGAGGAGGCCCTGGCACAGGTTGCCCAGAGAAGCTGTGGCTGCTTCATCCCTGGGAGTGTTCAACACCAGGTTTTATGGGGCTTAGAGAAAAGTGGTCTAGTGGGAGGTGTCTCTGCCCATGGCAGGGGACTGGAACTGTATGAATTTTAAAGGTCTCTTTCAACCCAAACTGTTCTATGACACTCTAAGGTAAAGTCCCCATTAGGCCAGGCTGCAGCAGAACAAGATAACTTTCTACATCACATGTGCTGACACCACGCACTGTACACGTGCTGATGAGCTGCTCTGTTTGCTGTTTACAGACTGGTACTTAATGGCTGCTGTTTTTCTCTTCCTTTCTTCCCCTTTGTCCCCATCTCTTTCTGTTCTCTTTCTCGTATGGGATGGCTCTCATAGTACGGGATGATTTCTTTGGTAAGGCGAAGGCCTTTTTACT